>JAWNPS010000227.1:0-553537 GCA_035047385.1 Drosophila tripunctata
TAAGCAAATATCAACACCTTTGCAAAAATGTAAAAAAAACGTAGTGGGAAAGAAAAGAATATACCCAGTGTATATATATAGTGTCTGCAGTTTGGATCTTAAACTCATCTGCGTGATCATACAAAGCAATCAGCAAAGAAAACATTAACCGGTGTCTGTCTGGCGACTGATGACGCTGCTGATGAGTTGGGTAAATATAATTTTTCAAGATCAATGTTTATTTACACAGCGTAGGCCAAAAATGCATTATTGGCAGCATATATACAGTATATAGTATATAGTGAGGGAACCTAAAAAAATGAAACACAAAAACAAACAAACAATGGACAAAGCTTTGGACACGCAATTGCAATTAATGGGAAGTAACCAAAAACCAAACCAATGGATGATGCGGTCCCGAGACGCCGTCAAGTGTTTAGCAGGCGACACACGCACACACACACACACATGAAGTGGCAAGTTGGTAGTTGAAGTTGAGGTTGAGGTTGCAGCTACATACGTCTATGTCTCTCAGCCTCAAGTTGTTGTGATGAAGTTTTTCATTTCAAGTGCTTTGGCAACTTGACGACGTCACCGCGGCAGCACTAGCAGCAGCGGCAGCAGCAGTCACAAAATTAAGACGTCAAGCAACGTCAATTGCTGACTGACCGAAAGACCTCTAAAAAGGCAAATGGCAGAATGTCTACGAGGCACAAAAAAAACAACAAGACCCAATGCTGCTGCTGCTGCTGCTGTTGATGATGACGACTATGAATATGGCACTGTCTTTGAGTGTGTCACGAAATAGTCAAGCATCGCAGTCGCAGGCGCGGGTCTCGCATTTAGCAAGTTCAATGGCCAAGGATATGCCACAGACAATAACAATTGCGTGCCACATGCAGCAACTGTATACAGTTGCACAACACACAACACAACAATATATATATGCAATGCTGATTAGGCACTTGGACTTCTCAAATCGAAATCGATGCTTCAAAACAGAAAAAAACCTCAGCACGCATGTCCATAAAAACGCTAAATGCATATTGCAAAAAATAATGATGACAGTTGGCTAACTAAGGCAGACAGTCAGGTAATGTAACTCAATTTACACAAACAGCAGCAGCAGCAGCAGCAGTAGCAGCAATATCAACAGCAACAGCAACAACAACAACAACACCTATAACAACAGCAATAACACTTTCGCAGCAAGACATTTAACAAATTAAGATGCAACACAATATAGAAACAGACTGTAAGTTAGTCAGACAGACAGACTGGCAGGCAATTCTATTATAATCAGGACTGCAATAACACTAGGCAACAAAATTGAGGTTTTGGGGTTTGTTTTTGAGGTTTGCTATACTTAACTGCAGTATGCATTAGCTATGGCTAACCAAAAAAACCTTTTGGCGTCACTGCTTCGCTGCTTGATCGGCGCACAGCCTAAGTGGTATATGCTTCGGCCTTAAAATTTTATGCAACACATCACTATGAATATTTTAGTGGAAGGAATGCTATTACTTTATAAGATTTGTAAACTAAACACATAATTTGCAAAATTCCAAGATTTAACAGCTAAAAGTGCCTTAAATATATATTTCTTTTATTTAGTTTTATTTTTAAATATTATTTCCATAAAAGAATAGACATGAAAACATAAGTTCTGAAACTAAATAAAACTTAATATATTTTCTAAAAAATATTAAATCATTTTTTATTTAAAAATTAAAGTTTTTTTTTTAAATTTAGAATTTTTCTGGGAATTAATAAAAGTATTTAACTACATTTATGCAATTAAATTGATAATATTTTACTGCTGTTTAATGTATTTAAAGTTTCTCAGGCCTCCATTGTCTGGTGAACAACAATCTTGATAGCAATCATTGTTTTGCTTAATTGTGTTGGCTAGTGTAATTGCAAGCACCTTATGTCACATTACCACAAGCGATGACAATGCTGAAGCTGAGAATTAGGTCAGTTCAGTGCTCACGTCAGCTTACGTTGCAGTTGCTGTGGCAGTAAGTAAGTTGCCACATGTTGCGCTAAGGCTGCCAAAGAGGGGGTAAGTTGCAGCTTAATGACAGCCAAACAAGTCAAATAGAACCAAAAAGCAACAATAACACAGGCACATTGCACACGCAGCCGTTGAGGAAAGTTGCAATTGTCTCATTAGCGTGACAGCAACACACACACAGCTGCCACCGCCCACTAGAAACAACGACAACTACACTGCTTAGTTGCAACCTTCATCTATGTCTAAGCAGTGCAACTAATGTTGCTTGCATATTTCAGTTTTGGTTGTAATTAATTTGCATCTCGCAATGATTTCTCTACATTGTTTTCGGAGCAAAAGCATTTGCATAATTGTTTCACATCGCTCGTGTGGCAGTTGCAACTAAACAGTTGCTCCATGTAGGTGTTGAAAGCAACGCCAATCGAGTTTTGCGTCAGCTGCTCTATCTATTGGCTAATTCTGCAATTGCGGCTCGTAACTAGACGCGATTAATCAAGCAGCAACAAAATAGTAACAAAAAAAAAAGCGCCAATGGCATAAATGAATCAACTCACATGAACCGCGCCCGCAAAACACTCGCATAAACAAAATGCAAAATTCCCCTGCCCCTCTTCAATACACCCTCAACCCCCCAGCAGCTGGTCTATATTTGTTTATTTCGCACAATAATTGATCATGTTTTCGCTGGTATCTGCGTTATTTGGGGCTAACAACAGGAAATACTGTTGGCGCTTGTGTTCGCTGCATCTGGCCAGATTGCCCAATTGCCCCAATACACACACTGCATTAACATTCAGGCATTATCTATCAAAAACTGGCAAAAACTAGCTAGCAAAACAAAAAACTAAAATCAATTGGAAATTAAATGCGTTGTGGTCTGATAATAAACGGCATATTTTATTTCGCTTCTAAATGAAACAAAATTATATTATACTATTTTTTTCCATTTTCCGCTCACAATCAAAAACAATTAATTTAATTATAAAAATCCGTAAATTGTATGAAACTCATATAAAACAAATCAGTTGGCATTATTCAATTACTCAACTATTTTTTGTATACAAAAAAAAAATTGATTTTTATAAAGTTGCCAGTTGCTTTTAATTAACTTTGCCCAAAAACCCAAAAGGCATAAAAAATATTATATGCGTTTTTATTACATTTTTATTTAGTGATATATAAAGTGCAACGTTAACCAGTTTTCCACTTGGCCAATTGCAACACCCAAAAGCACTTTCCATACCCGTGGAGGTGTAGGGGCGTGGGGGCGTGGCACACATTTTGCATACATGAAATATATGTTTTCCATTCTGGCTACCACACACAAAAAACGGCGAAACTAGTTTCGCTTTGATTTGGAATATTTCTCTCTACCAATTAATTTTAGCTTAATTTTAATAGATTGCAATTTTTTTGCATTGCGAATATTAATAATTTGTTTTTATTCAATGTGTCGGCTGTGTTGAGTTGCTGTTGAGTATTCAAACGATTCATGCTTGAAAGTGAATGCAAATAAATTTCAGCGCTTTGACTCATTAGGCGCAACGGGGAGTATTCATTAACATTTGCCCAGTGTGAATTATGAATAGTTTAATACAATTTCAAGCGCTTTGTTAAATTTACTTTTTTTCTAACTATTTTTCCACTCTTTTTTCTCAGTTTTTGCATTATTTCTGCTGTGGTTTTCAACAACGAAAAACAAAACACAATTGACACGAACGTGCTGAAGGTGTGGTGTACCCGTGGTCTGTGGTCATAATAACAATTTGCCTTTATAATGAAATGAGCTTAAAGCTGGCACAGACTGACCCAATTTTAACCAGAAACTGGCAAATCAACTTTAAGTTAATAGAGTTTAACAATTGTATATAAAATATGTTAAGGTTAAACATTCAATATAGAAAATATCTAGAGAATATGTTCTTCTTTTTCAACTGCTGCACCTTTCAGCTGCGATTTTAATCCCATTAGGAATTAACCACAAACCAAAATTTTGTATAGGAATTTCTTTTGCTTTTTTCGACACATTTCAGCAGATGCGAATGCCGGAAACATAAGTGATTTTCACACTTAACATTTTCCAAAACTAGTTTGGCCCAAAAGGATTTTCACGCTTAGAATTTTCCTGCTGGTGCTGCTGCTGTCATTTCGTTCCAGCCATAGTTGACACGCATTTCGAATTGGATTTGGCCAAAAGCGAAACGAGACGAGACGAGTTGGCCAATTGCATTGGCCTGGTTGGGTCTGGCCCGGCAGCGAGCATAATTTTAGTGGCATTGGCAGCTGCTGCATTTGCCAAAAATTGTCTTTTTGTGCCCAAAAAAAAAACACACAATTGGCCACATTTTGTTAGTGTTTTTCCTCTTTAAACAATTTCTTTACACAATTGAGCCACACTTTCAGAATGATTTGCTAAAGTTTTTTTGTGTTTGTTGTTTTATTTCTGCTGCTCGCCTTTTTATGCGCAACTAATGAACTTTTATTTGATGTAGGCCTCAGATTTATGCCATTTTAATGGCACTTTTGGTATACAGCTCATGCTGCGCTTTTGCTCAATAGTTAACCTGATTTTACATTTAATTAAATAACCGTCAGATCTAACACAAATCGCGTTTAATTCGAATACAAACATAAAAAAACACAAAACACACTCTCGCTGGGGTGTCAATGGAAAGTTTTAAAAAAAAAAAACGAAATAAATAAAAGTGTTTTTTTTTGAACGACCTCCCAGCTCAGTGTTTGCTTATCTATGACACTCTGGTCGGCATTACGTTCAGCCGATAATGTTAATGATGGCCTTAAAATGATTTTACGTTCTTTGAAATTGCCCAAGAAAGTTTGCTCTTGTTGCAGCTGCAATTTTTTGTGGCCACAAAGTGTGTTGCGCGTCCTCCAATAAAAATCGAATTTGATTTTAATTTTTATTACAAGTTTTACTTTCCAAGGCGCTGTGTGCTTTAAAAGCCATTAAACTACGCTACTAACCGGATAAGATCTGGCAACAAGCGAAAGCACTTTTGAGCTCAGCCTTTAGATTTGATTAACGATATCTCAAAAGGCAGCTCTATCAATTGGGTTTTAGTTTAAACAAATAGTTTCATATTTATAATTAGTTTGCAGAGAGTTAAACTTGATATTCGAAAATATTTGTGCCTCTTGTCTCAGGCCAAACCCCTTTTGGCTCTGACCTGTTAATGTGTTGTAATCTAAGGCTAAGCATTCTCAAAATCAATTACAACTGTCAGTCATATTGTGTGCCCAATTTTCAGTGACAGTTTAGCGGACAGTTTTGTATAGTTTATTCCCCAGACAATTGACATTTCGGGCATTATATCGTAGTGCATTCCAATCACACAACACGATTGCATTTGAGGTGTGTATTTCAGCGTTTTTAATGACTGATTAGTTGCAGCAATTGAAGTGGAGTACACTGAGAGAGAGATAGATAAGATCTAGATACCACACACACAGAGACCCCCGCTCTCATTGCTATAGCTAACCCCAAGTTCATTTATCTTTTCCAGATGACTTTCAATATGAGCAATTCATCAATAATGTAGAAAATACTTCAGCGCCTACGCACGGCCAAAATGTGGCAAAGGAGTTGAGAGAGTTAAGAGAGCTGTTCATCAATTAGGCGCTCTTGCAACATGTGCAACTGATGGGGCAGCTTAACATTGTTGCAAAACTGGCGTCAGTGTCTACACTGTGCAAAACTAAGTTTCAAGCATGATTTGCTGCTAAAAGTACTCTAAATTTATTAGTTAAAGTAGCTGAGCTCTTGAGTTTTTATCAGTGTAGGCATCACAACAACTGCTCGTTAGTTGTCGTTGCTCTGCTCATTTTTCATAATTTTCCAGACTTGCGCAACGGAAAAACCAAAACCAAATATAACAAAACATACGACTTCCGGTTGTAGAACTCAACTGAACGCTCTTTGGTCATTGCCAATGCCAGAAGTCAACTTAATTAATTTTTTATGCCAGCAGCAAATAGCAAAATGTTGCATTGCAACAGCAGCAGCAGCATCGATTTTGATTTAAGTTACGTGGCATGCAAGCCAAGGCCAATAACCAATGGCCAACAGCAGCTACCAAGACCAAGTCCAAGTCAGCAATCAGACTCAGACTCTGAAAGTCTGAGAACAGGAAGTGCACGGACAGCATCGACTTCTGCTTCTTTATCGGTTTATTGCCGCTTCAGGAGCCAAGTTGAAGTTGCACTTAGCTGGCTTAGCTTAGCACTTCACAGACTGTGCAACTGTGCGGCAGGTGTTGCTGATATCTCTGATTAAATGGCGTACGCCAAATCATGGCCAAAAGCGTTCCTAGACACAATTCCACAAATCCCCTTACCCATTCCACCTTTCAGTGGGTGTAAGCCAAGTGTAACCTGAGCTGAACTCGCCTCAATTTCCTAGTGATTAATATTTAACTGTGGTAACTCTACTCTAGTTGCAGTTGCAGTTTAACTATGCATTTCTGTATCGATGTGGTCTATAGATTATGAGTGTTTAAATCTAGAATATCACAGGGTATTGCACTAACAGCAGTTAGGTCGAAAGGAAAAGAAGAGGGTAAATGTTATAAATATTTTTTTTTAGTATATAGTATAGTAAAGTAATTGTAAAGTTAGCTTATGAAGCAGCATAGAGTTTTCTTCACACTGTCCTAATAGACCACCCAATAGCTGGAGTAACCCATAATTATTTGACAAAATACTAATACCAATTAGGTACTAACACTTACTAGTGTAACTACTTTGATGAACCGCCTACAAGTTGTCTCTTCACACTATTTTTGCATATGTATGCTAAGAACGTGCTGTGTGGCAAGAATATCCTTTTGTCTCTACAGGAACGGGATGTAGGGATATTTAATATGTGGTCGATTCGCCCACACAGTGAGCAGAAAAATCCTCACACTGCCACAGATGACTTTGCGGTACTGTAAAAAGTCACACATTTTTGTAACGAATCGGCAATTAGGAACGCCAGTCGGAGCTGATGAATGAGTTCCTTCACTCGATCGATGATGTCGACCTACCGCAAAAATCAGTGCCGAAAAAACAAGAAAAGAAAAGAAAATACAATAGAAAACAATGCAGAAGTCACACAGTATGAGTATGAGTAGAAGCCGGAAGATAGAAGACAGTATAGCCAAGTGATTCCTACAGCGTGTGAACCGTGTAACAAGTGTAACAAATTCACAGTGAGCACAAAAAAATGTGACACAAATTAGTAACGCCCTTTGATACAGAGACACGGAGGACTGAATTGCACTTTCAGTTGCCCTCAGACATGCCGGCGTCCTACAGAGAGTGGGTGTCGGTCTGTCCGACTGTCCGACGGTACGTTCATCCGTCCGTACTGGTCTATATGTTAGTCTTGTGATGCTGCCGCCAGCAATGTCTTCGTTGATTGTGAAACACTTTCATCACTTCAGTGTCAGGCCAAAACCAAATGCATGTCATCCATGCCGACTGAAGAACTGACAAACGGTGGGCGTTTATTTTAATAGCTCATCTCACTCTCTCTCTTATTGTCTCTTTTTTACTCTCTATCTCTGGAACTGGCTTTTGAGCCCACACACGCACATATTCAAACTGGCGACGAGGCAGAGTAGAGCATCTTTGAAGTCTTACAAGTGACAGAGTGCCAAATTAAATGAAATAAGAGTGCTATACTCATGAGTATATATTTAACAGATACCCTGTAATGTTTTTAAATTTAGAGTTTGAGAAAATATGCTAAGGATACTTTGAGTGGGACTAAAAAAGGCAAAGAAATTACTTTAAATTATTTTACTTAAAAGAAATTTTTCTGAAGATATCGTAAAAAAATCAAGCCTTATCTTCTAGAATCTAGATAATATATATGAAATATTTCACCCAAATTTTGTTATCATCAGACAACTTAATCATAGAGTAAAACATTATTTTATATAGTGTTTGTAATTTGGTTCTTCCTTTCACACTTTCATATAAACTACAGGGTATTTTACAAAGTGTTAAAAACCAAAAACCTGCTTGTCATATGCTTTTTGGGAAGTGATTTCAAGTTTTGCCTTTGGTCTGCCTACACCTGAACCGCAATTACCAGAAGCAGCCCACCCAACTCAAGAGTGTGTCGCAGTTAATTTGTGTGTGATTCGAAAAGAAAACTCAAAATGTGTTGACAATGCCTTGGAAAAGCAAAGGAAAACCCAAAGTGAACTCTACTCGTAGTAGTAGTAGTTGTAGTACTCGATGCAATTTCAGTTCAGTGCTGTTCAATATGCAAACAATGCACATTGACACAGATTTTCATTTTCATTAGCCCCTTGGAAAAGGTGACTCCCCTTGACCCGACTCCACTTTCCCTCTGTTCCTGGCCAACCGACTGCTGACCAACTTTATGCTATGCACTGTGCACGGACTGATTAGAAGAGCAACAACTACAACAACAACAGCAACAACAACAATGGGAACTAAAACTAGAACTGAAGCAATCATAGAGACAGCGACTGAGGCAACGTTGATAAAGGAAAAACAGCCGGGAAAACCACAATACTGAACCTGCCACAATGAGTGAATGCCACCACTCCCACTACCCCCCCCTCCCCCAAACATGCTCAATAGTGACTCCTGGCAGCAGCATTGCACTTGATTAGTAGCAAAAACACCAGCAACAACAATAGAGAGTGTGGCATGCAACTCTCTGCGTGGGTTTTCATCCCAAATCTGGTTACTTGCCAGCTCTCGGGTTTTGGCAGCAACTGAAGCTGCTGCTGCAGCACCATAGCATCACATAGAACTGGGTCTAAATCTGAATCTGGGTCTGGGTCTGCTGCTGGGATTGGGATTGGTATTGGTATTGGGGCTGGAACAAGTGGGTCTCTATCGCTTGCTTGGCTGCCTGCTGACTGCTTTCCTGCTTGCTTGTTTCTGCATGCGTTTCATTATGTCAAACAGTCAATCATGCAAAACAGTTTAGACCCAACATCAGTGGGTACAAAGTGCGTGAGCACACGCACAGTGGGGCAGGTAGGGCTAAAAGTGTGTAGTACAAAAGTTGCATAAATTTAAAAGAAAAATATGAAAATGCAATAGACAAATGGAAATAAATTTTTACTGAGCATTAATATATTTTACTAATAAACACAGATTTATAGTGGGATTTGATATTTCATTTTATTTAAAAAAGTTTAGAAACCATAAAGAGAAATTTATTTAAATTTTATTTATAGTTGAAAAAATAAATACTATAAAAATTTAATTTTCAATTTAAATACTAAAGAAATTAATTTGGTGTTTTATTTTTTGACAATTTAAAAGAATTTAATCACTAGAAGATTAGGTTTAATTATAAAAATAGTATAATAAATATATATTATGTTTCTAAATGCGTTTTAATATGACTTAACTATTAGATAATTAGCTTTAATATATATTTTAATGCATATATAAAATTTTATTTTAATTTTATAATTTGGTTAGAAATTTTGTGTATTTCCACCACTGTACAACTGCAATTTTCATCGACCGGTAGCTAGCTTAGAGCAGAGCACACTGCATTTTAAGTATATGCAAAGTCGATGGCAAAATGCAATGTTTTTTGAGCTGCACTGATTCCCAGTCGAGCGGTATCAAGGACCACACAAACACACACTGATGCGTAGGCACAACCAGTTGAAAAATGAATGCTTGAGGTAATTTTTGGCAATTGGGCGCAAACAATCGCACATTGTTGAGAAAAACAGAGATGAAAGGAAATCAAGGCCTGAGCCACCTGAGTAGAACTCAAATTTGTTGCTGGCAAAACACTTTAGGGATGCGCAAGTGCAGCCAAATGAGTTTCAAATGGTAACAAATCGAGCGGCAAGACAAACAACAAGAAAGAAAAACACATATAACAAAAGGGGTCTAAGGATCAAAGGGCAGCGCTAAGGGAAGGCGGCCGGCCGCCTTGTTGCAAAGTGCGTGAGGCATATAGAATCAAACTGGCGAAAGGACAACCCAACTCAGGTGACAATGACACTAGTAGTAGCAGTAGTTGTAGTAGAGCAAAGTGAGGGAGAATTTCTATAACAATGACACTGACGACGTGTGCGACATTTTTCCCAAGATGCCGCTCCCATTGTCCAAGAGAAGTACAGAGAAAGAGAGGGAGAGCAGTTGCGCCGCACGCAAAGCCAAACCGATGACATTGACATTTTGTGTTTGGTATCGTATACGTATTGAGGTGACATTTGAAAGTTGCCGCTTCTCCCACAGCACCGATGTGTGTGGCTGCGGCTTGTAGCAATTAGAAGACATTAACATTGCTGCTCATTGTTCAATCTACCTCAGCTCAACCTTAGCAAATTAGTTAATAAAGGTGGGAAGTTGGCAACTTCTGATGTTATATTTTTCGGTGCTATTTCATCTCAGTCTCTTCGCTTCTTTCTTCTCTCTTGTTTTTTTTATGAGTGCCACAATGAGTTTGCGAATTTATTTGGTTGTTGCCGCTGCTACCGATGATCGGTACTTCTGAAACATTCAACATTCAACATTCACCATCAGTTGGTTCTCTTCAATATTTTGACAGCCAGAACAATCCCATAGAGAGAAAGACGAGTGTTCTTTCGGTTTCCCACGTTGTGCTTCAAGTGCCGCCGTCACACAGAAAGAAAGCTGTGAAAACTCTAGAGAATTTCCAGCAAAACATTTCCATGAAATGAAATGCATTTGAAGTTAAATAACTAACTTGCCGATTTATATGCATTTTGATATGAAATTTAAAACTTTTTCCATATTTGCGCAAAAACCCTTTTTGTTTTTCCACACAACGGTGATGGAAAACTTTTGTGGAAAACAGCCAAATAACAAACGTAAGCCAATGACAAAGACAGACAAATGAAATTATAAAATGTTTAATGCAGCGCAACATGCAATGCAATTACGCACCCCCTAAAGGGGGTGGATTGGGCAAAAGGGAAAACGTAAAACTTGTGACAAAAGCGCGGAAAGCAGTGCCGGAAAAGTTTTTCGCAACGCTGATGAAAAACGTTTTCTGCGGGGCTTAAGCCAATTTGTGCCAAACACAAAACACGGCGAAAGCCAGAAACAGAATCCGCATCAGATGCACAGTGATGCCAAAGAGAATGGGGAGAAAAACTTGTAAAATCCCAAATTAAAGTTGCAGTTGCACTTGAAGTTGAAGCTGAAGTTTGGGCCAAAAACGTTGCTTTGGGCTCTGTCGCATAATGAGCGCTGCGATTAAGACGCCGATAACATTTGCGAGAAGTATAGTACCGAGGTAGTTACGAGAGAATCTTCCGCAGACTCTCTTCAGCGGCTCGTTTGCTCGTAATTATTGGCAATTTCACGGCAATAAAATCACAAGCGTGTAAAATTATGAATGATAACATTGCAGGTGGAATTACACAATATTTAGCCGACTCTTGAGCTCCTTTTGGCCTTAATCTTCTACTTACGTTTTTTTGCTTTTTCTTGTTTCTTGCCCCTTTATAACTGCCTGCAACAAAGTTGTTGCACAGTGCTTTTGGGGCGTGCACCGCTTAAATACCCGCAATTTTTATATTATACAGAATATACATATATATTAAAACTTGTTTATACCAAGTGCCACATTGGCTCGTTTCATTTTCTATCTCTTAACTTCTGCCTTTTGCTTAAGGTGTGAACGCGTCAATCTGGCAATAAACTCAAATCAAAAGGCTAAAAGGCTGAAAGGCTAAAAAGTTGAACAGCTGACGCCTTTTGGCCTTTGTCTTTGCCCTTCTACATACGCAATTAGACCCTTTTTGTAATTAATTAAACCGAAAACAGCGAATTACGCTAACAAAATCTATAATTACCCAAATTCTTAAAGTGCTAGCAGAAGGCCTAAGGCAGTCAGCATTTCAGGGCAGCACATGTTGCAAGGAATTTAATTCCTGAAAATGATGAAGTTTAAGAAATTGGAATTTTAGGTATGTAAATATGCTGCCTCAAATGCTATACCATTCCAAAATCTTTGCAGTTTTGTCCAAGTTATCGTAGTTCAAAGTTGAAAAAATTAAAAGTTATTTTTTAGAAAACTAATACTACATCAGGTGATAAGTGTTTAGATTTTTAATGAAAACTAATTTTTTTTGTACTTAATGCTATTTATTCTTCAACATAGGCACCTTTCTGGAAAATATATTTGATATAACAGCTTTCTAACATTTCTGTTGCTTTTTCTGTCATTTAAAACGTCTAATTCTAGTATGTCGGCTTGCTCGACTCTTATTAGTTTGTATTGTCTTGCAAAAATATTTTAAATATATATAATTATATTTGCTGTAACTTATAATTGCACTTTTCTTTATATGCTATGTAGCACTCTTAAAATATTTTATAATAATTTTAAATTAACTTGCTACACTTCAAGGCTTCAGCAGTTGATTGTCTTAAAGATTACTGCCATCAACTCATTAAGGGCGACTTCAAATGAGATTATATTTTTAAACTGACAGTTTTTCGCTCTGTCTTCCTTCCAATCTCTTGCTCTCTGTTTCTTTCCCACTCTCTCTCTCTCATCCTCTACCTTTTACTCTTGCCTGGCTATGCTCTGGTCATTCCGATTTCGTTATGCCTATTAACAATTGTCCGGGGGCAGACATTAACTTTAGCCAACCTTTATAAAACACGTGACATTTGTCTAGCTGGCAGCCGTGTTAGCCACGCTTTTTGTTGCCAAAGGATAATGGGCCTCCAGGTGGGTGTACTACTGCTAAATGCAGCTCAAGGTGATCACAGCCCTCGGTGCAGCTTCCTGTGCAGCGTTGCGCTGTCATAATTTGCTGTGACTAAAGGCGCTTTGTGCGCGTGCAGCGGACTCTGGTCCAAGAACTGGACACACGTACCGCGATTAGGCACGCATGCGCAGTAGCTACAGGGAGATAGGGGAATAGTGTTGCCTAGTTAGTAGCTTAGAAATGTCAACTGCTGCTGGCCGGTCGTTGATTTGGCACGCTTGAGGCTGCTTCTACTTCTGCTGCTGCTGCTGCATTTGTTGCAATCAACTTGAGCACTACTGGGCTGCCGCTTAATGTCTGCTCATAAAATGCAATTTCAAGGCTTCCGTTGCTGCCGTTTCGGTAGTCAATAGTCCGTATATCCTTTTGTGTGCTTTGCTGCACAACATGCGGCATGTGGCATGCAGCAAGCAAGCGTATATTGTCAATTGTGTGTGTTTAGCTCATACGTTGCAAATATTTTGGCTTAAACAAATGTCAAACTGCGTCGAATTGCCTTCAGGGACATCGACATACACACTTTGCTGTAGTGCGGCATGTGGCATGCGTCGCAGTAGTGTCCAGTTCTGCGTTAGACTCGTGCTGCGCTGTTTGCCTTTGACTATGTGCCACCATGTGCCTTGTTTATGAATTAAAAGGGACTAACTGTTGTTTACTGATCTTGCGGTTTTGGTTTCAGGTGCAACATCAGCTGCCTTTTGGCAAAACAAAAGCGCATTTCCAGAACTCTCCCCAGTTGCCACTGCAGTAGCTGCAACTGCAACGCTCTTCACAGCAGCAGGTCTGAATTTCTAGAACTTTTCCAGTAAAAACTGAATTCAAATTTGCAGAAAAACATTTTCTAAATAATTTTAAAGGCGTTTCTAATCGAAAATTACTACAAATAATGAAGTTTGATGGATAAGACTGTTTTACAAAAAGCGTATTAAATACCACTTTCGTAACTAGCGTAAATTGCATTTTACTTTTTAGGTTGTATATCTAAAGAAAAAGCGGTTAGAATGGGTTATATCGCTTAGGTTTTAGAGCCTTCTTATACTTTAAATTATAAATATTTCGTAACGAGAGTGATATCTGCTTATATAAATTTTATATAATTTTTTAAACTGGGGAAAATAGCAAAACTATATATTCTTTAATATTAAAACTACTCAAAACTACTTTAACATATTAGTTAATTCATATTTTTATCACTCAAATCCAAAACTTTCCAAAAAATATTAAAGTTTTTCGAAGTGCTTCAAAGTTTTTCTGAACACCATCTCAGTTTGTTCCGAAATAATATTTAGTTCCAAGAGTTGCTGCAGTGGCATTCATTTATGCAACTAATTCAGCATGTTGCATGTTTGAGTTGTTGCAACTTTCGAGTGCTCGAACTCTAATTGAGCTAATAGACAAAACAAGAGGCAGTTGCAATGCTTGATTGCTGTGGATTTCCAGGCACTTGAGCCCGAAGCGAATTGCAACAATTGCAACTAATTGGGGCAGATGATGTACATACATATGTACGTGCATACAAACACATCACATAAAGTCTCATCTTCTAAGCTGCACTAAGTACACTCAGAAAATTGAATATTAATGCCAGATTTCACTTGAGGTCGTTCAGGCAAATTGCAATACATTGCATGCAACAAATTACCGACATGCCTCTCACTATCGTTTCCCCTCTCGCTGTCTCCCTCTCTCTCTACCTCTACTTAGCCTATGCTCTTCAGAAAATTCGTTCATGCGAGCAATTTTCTCTCTTCAAGAGATTTGCTACGCCACACAGAGAGCACATTTTAGTGACCCTGGGCAGCTGCATTGGAACAGACACAGCCCTGGTTCAGATACAGAGACCAAAGGACATTTCATTAGCACTTTTTGCATCTTTTCGGGTTCCCTTAAGTTGCTCTCAGTCGAGCGTTTAAAATTTCGTTTCGTCACAAGCGATTTGCGCTTTTCACAGTTTTCCTCTGTGCGCATGCGCAACAGACAGTGCGAAAGAGATGGCAGTGCAGGGACTTAGGATCATTGTGTGTGTGTTTTGTGTGCCCTATTTGGTTGCAGTGGCACGTTAAATGTGTGTCAACCTCGTAAATCCTGTTTGAAATTAAATGCGATGCGTTGCGTTGCGACTCGTTGCATGCAACGCCTGTAACGAATTTCTTATTTGATTTTGTGCGCACTCCATGTGTGTGTGTCACTTACAATGTGTTAACTTTTGTAGCAAATACAAATTTCAAACCATTTCGCAACGCTTTTCGATTTTCAAATACATATTCTCTGATTTGTCTGCCGCTTGCAGCAGCTGTGTCTGCCACACCAGACATTCTGTCTCATTTGCGTTTCTCTCTCCCTCTGCTCTGCTCACTAACGAGGTGTATCAGGAGCTAAAACACATGCCAGTTCCATACCATACCAGTGAGAAGGGGCATGTCAGTACAACCAGACGGCGAGGTGACGCAGGAAGTGCTTTAAACTCTGCATAAATTGACTCTGATTTAAAATTTTATATATTCTGGAAATGTTTAAAAACCTGCTTGGCATCTAAAATATATATAAAATATTTGGTTGTTCTTTTAAAAGTTAAAGTAGCACAAAGTTATTTAATTTTACGGTGGCTTAAATTCAAAATTTTTTCGATATCTAGTTTCAATTTAAAATATTTTTAAAGTTTGAATATCTAATTAAATCTTTAAACATACAATAATGTGAATTTAATTTACAATTTTCTACGCGAGTTGTAAACTTAAATATTATTTAATTTCTTATTAATTTTATTATAATTTTAAAGCATTTCAGATTTTCTTCATTTTGAGTTATAGCACGAAATTGTTATAATCTTATTACTAAATATTTTTTTATAGATTTTGCATATAGTATTTCTACTCTCAAAGACATACAGTTTTACTGCAATTCGCTTAAAAAACCTACTTTTCACAACCCAAAATTCCCCTCAGAGGGTATAAATATTCTGTTAAAAACATACGAAAATAGTTAATGCATAAATAAACAAAAGTTTATTAAAACTAAGAATCTCTCGAACTGAAAAAGTTGTTTATGCTTCGAGGAAGCAAGTATACTTATCATAATAGTAATTTGGCTGTCTTTCTCTTTTGGGTTGCTGTCTGCAGACGGCGGTAGGTTAAAGTCAGCTAGGTAGATGTTAAATGCACTCACACCTAGCTAGACGGTGTACTATAACATACTCATGCTACTAAGCCACGGCAAACACAAACATATTGCTTTAGCCCAAAAAAATAACAACAGAAATAACAATTGGTTGTCAGATGCACTGTTGTCCTGGCAGGGCTAAAGTAGAGAGCGAAAGAGATGGAGAAAGAGAGAGAGTGAGGTCAGGGGGAGACATGTGCATACAGGTATATGGCTGACTGCACAGCATCAATTGTAAAAGGATTAGGGCTTAATTTCGAATGCGCATTCATTTGCACTCGGATATATACAGGATCTCTGTCGTCATTCGCGTTGCTACTCTACCTCTTCCTCTCTTTCGCTCTCTCTCTCTCTCTCTCTCTCTCTCTCTCTCTGTTTCACTGACTATCATCATCGCTGTAAGCGGATTTCTGACTGCCGCCTGGTTTTTTGTGCCATTTGTATGCTGCATTCCATGGCACTCATTAGTTTTCAAATAGCTGCATTAGTGTTAGACACAATCAAAAGTAAAGAAGGACCAGAGCAACCAGGGCAGCCAGGGCGAAGGATAACTTATACATACATATATGCCAAGAATTGCTCAATTTGTGGCATTAAGCCCCCCTTATACCCTTTGTCTCTTGTGCTCTTTGTTTAGCCTTGTTTGTTATTGCAGCAGTTTTCCAACATTTTTTTGTTGTCCTTTTATTTTTTTTTGTGTCTTTTCCCATTTTCTTTTTTGATTAGTTGACTTAAGCCAAGAGCCTGCAAGAGAGCATAGAACAGCAGTATTGGCAGCTTAGGGTTTAGGTTTAAAGACCAGGTGAACAATTCCAAAGAAAAGGGTCATTTAAAAACATTTTACCACAACTGTAATAATAAATTACGATGCTAATAGATGATGGCTAAACAAATATAGCATCAACTTGAATGACATTATTTTAGAGCTATGAAAACCAAGGCTGTAATACTTGAACTCAAAATTCATATTTCCTCTAAAAAGATATAGATTTTTATAAGTATTTTTGTTATAAATGATACTTGAAATGTATTTATATCAAGTTTGGTTCTAAAGCAAAACAATTTAACTAAATTTATCTTCATTTATTTACAGTTCCAAGAACAGTGACGTCAGTCATGGCTTGCGTTTGCGTATTTAGAGTTGTTATTCTTTTTGCCTGAAGCTTAACTTATTTCATTATTAACTTGGCTTGTTTCAACTACAGTTTTATATGTAGCTTTTGTTATTTACTACTCTGTAAACCCATTCGTAGGCAGCAACACATATCATTCTGTGGATGCACTCCCTAAGCAGCTTACATAAATTACATGTGCCCGTCAAATTCAGAATGAAAGAGATTGTTGCTCCGCTTTACACTACATTTGTTTCAGATACAGATACAGCAACACCGACTCCAACTCTATTGGTAGTATATCCAACTCCAACTCCAGCTTCTGTGACAATAATTCTTAGCCAATTTTGTTTTTTCGGCATTCAAAATCCGCTTAAAAGAGGCAACCGCGTTGCAGGAGACGCGACAAAAAAGACAAAAAAAAACCAAAATCAGAAAGAAAACTGAATTAAAATGCAACAAAGTTGTAGAAGGTGACAAAGAGAGGGGAAGAAGTAGCACATTTTTCTTTTCAGTTTTCAGTTTTCCGTTTGGAGGCTGCAGTTTTGTTTCCCCATTTTGAAGGGGATGGTCGGCACTTTAGGCAAATTTACTGCACAAGTGCAGGGGATGGGGGAGGGGATGGGATGGGAAGAGCAGTTGGGAGTCGGAACAGAAACAGAAACTGAAACACATGTCACAGATTTGTTTCACTTTCGGAAGCACTTAAGCACTCAGCGAATTTGTTTGAAAATCTGAAACTGGCTCTCTCACTGTCTACGTCTCCGACTACGTCTCCTTCAATGCCACACCATTGTTCCGTTTTATTTTTAAAATTATATATATATAGCACACATACATGTATGTATATATCCCTCTCTCCTACGCTGTTGTTGTGGGGTTGGCCGCTGCCGCCAAAAAAACAAATTGATGATATGCCCCTTTGACACTTAAGTCCATTATTTATGCCCAAGGCTTGCGATTATTTTCACATATGTTTTTCCAGTTTCAATCCCTTGTCCTGTTGCTCTCCTCCCTCTCCAGTCCACCCCTCTCCACTCCGCTCGAAACTCTCGCTCTTTATGATGCAGAGCCTCTTCAGCGGATTTGGCACTTCCATTTCACTCATGAATTCGTCGCAGCAATCAGCTGATCTGAGCCAAAACGTTGAGTGCCTCGTTTTGGGGCAGTTTAACAGACACTTGCCAATACTTTGTTGCTCTTGTAGCTGCTGTTTTCTTCTCTTGTTTTAAATGCTTACCTTGCCTTATGATTTTTGCTTCTGCCTTACGTTCTTTTAAGGCTTTACAGCAACTCCTGACATATGACTTATTGTTTCTGCTGCATTAAGCTTAAGTATTGAGTTATTTTTTACGGTTAGTTTGAGGGCAAGTTAATGAGTACATAATTTGTTCAGTAGAGCTTATTTAGAAAACATATTTTTTATAAATTTTAATCAGCTGATATAAGATAATTTAATTTTTTTTAAGCTAATCATAAGTTTTTCATACCTACGCCTTGAAGTTTACTCGACAGTTTTGATTAAATTTAGGCATAAAATATGCCAAGCTGAATCTTTAATTTATTTAATTATGAATTAAAATTCTGTGTACTTTACTAGCAGTTCCAGTTTAAACCTTTACTTGTTTGCATTTTTCTATTTTATTTATTTTATTTGAATTACTTTGCATAGATTTTGGCGTAAATCATGCCAGAGTTGCAACATTAATGAACTATAAAATGCCAGTGGCACAGGATAGCTAGGCAGTTGCTTCAAAAAGAAGAGTGCTATATAGACATACATGCATATACATATGTGTCTGAGAAAGGGGTATAAATAAATTTATAATAAATTGCATAGTTGAAAAACGATAATATATCATGGAGTCGCAGCATGTGTCACAGTTTCTTGGGGAATGGCTCGCCGCAAAGTGCGAACGATTCAATTAATCCTGACACTATTTATTATTATTAGGGTTAAGGCTTGAGACAGCAATACCGAAATACATAAAAAATACAACAACAACAAAAAAAAAAACGCACAGAATGCGGTTTTGGTACGGTTGTGGTTTGGTTTCGCTGAGAACTAGTCGGTTGGTAGTCAGTTACGACTGCCCATGTAGTTGTTACATTAATTAGTAGAGCAGCCTGTTCAGAGTTCTTCTTGGCCACGTTCACAGCATTATCATATTTATTAAGCAGCCGCATCGCCTGCAGGTTCTACTCGCCTGGGCCTGGATTTGCACTGGGTTTGGGTATGGCTTTGGGTTTGGGTTTGGGTTTGGGCTTTGTGGATTTGCTGGGGTGCTGCTTTGGGATCCGCTGCTGTCTGACTACCCGCGGCTATCACAACAACGAAAATTGATTGCTTCTGTTGTTGTGGCTGGCTTTGATCGTGTTAAGATAGCAGCAGCAGGCAAAAGGAAACAAGCCAACAACAACAACAACAACACAAGCCTTCTCAACCTGCAACTCAACTAAGCTCAACTTGAGTTCTATAGAAAGTTTTATGCATAACTTTGGCATGGACATCGTAAATATCTTTTATAGTAGTAGTAGTACTGCCAAGCCATCCTCAGCGGCTTTCAGCATTTTCGCATTTTTTCCATATTTCTTGGCTACTTTTCTTCTTTTTCTTTTTTGCACGCATTTTATTTTGTATTTTTTTTTCTTCATTTTTATTTAACTTTGTTAACCGCACCTAGCATAGGGTGTACGACTGCTATTTTTGTGACAGATCATAAATCAAAAATCATACACGCTGCTGCATTTCAATATGCATACACACACTAGGCACACACACCTCGCACACACAACAAGTCGGTGTTTGCCGGCAACTTGCAGGTGTTTGCTCCAAATGAATGAATGTCGTTGGCTTTTTTTTTGCGATTGTAAATTAAGTTTGGCTCCAGTTTTGACTGACACTGCTACAGAAGTGCAGCAGCTTTAATTTCTAAATATACTCTTCATGCTTGCCAGCAAATGGGGTATATGCAATTTACTAATTGATATATAATATCGATATCTTACAAAAGTTCAAGTAACTTTGCTATCCTTAATTTCGATTTATTTTGATTTAACTGCAGAGTATAAGCTAGTCGTTCTTTTGTGTGTTTGTTTTAGTTATTTAAATAAGCAACTCTTTGGCTTTTGCATATTTTTTGTTCAGTGTGCGGGCTTTGGAAGACTGTGTGAACTGAGGCAACCGAACTGGTAGCTTAAAAACTGCAAACTAATAAAAGTCATATAAACCATATTTAAATATAATATTATATAGCAAGACCGATCAAGTGTAAGTGTCAAATAAATATGCAAATAGAAAATATAAAGCTTTTAAAGAAAAGCCATTAAAACATAATTAAAAATTGTTTAAAATCTTTTCAGAACGGTCAACCCACAAGATTTTACAAAAAAAAGCAATTTAAACCTAATTGAAAATTGTTTAAAATATTTTTTAAAATTATAACAAAATTAAAATGACCCCTTAAATAAATTAAAATTGTATTTTTTCTTCACATATTCCAAAAAAGTATAGAAACTGTGTGAGTTACTTTTGCTTTGCTTTTATTAGTGCTTGAAAATTAATGTGAATTTCAGGTTGTTTATTATGTGAGGGGGAGTGGAGTAAAAGTTAGCAGGATATTGATGGCATATTCACTTACGAGATTAACATGTGCGAGAGTATTAAAATAAATCCTATTTCATGGGCACACTGTAATCCCGCAGTGTGTGGCACATTATGAATGGACAGGTATTTCCTGATGCACAACACGTAGACGACTACGCTTTAATCGAGCCAAAGAGATCTCAGTGCCATATGCCTAATAAATCTAATTTTTGTACAGAGAGTGTGAGAGTGAGGTGAGAGGAGAGAGGAAAATCCCGCTGAACCAATTGCCCACTAATTTTTGGTGCGTTTTCTCGGTCGAAACTGTCGGGAGTGTGATGATGGGACGTGTGATGCCCAAAGTGCGATAACGACTGACTGCGATTACGATTACGATTACAATTTCTGCTGCTCTTTTTTGTTGACCAGAAGAATCTTGGCCACACGTATTTCAGTGAGTCTGGGTAACAAATTGCTTCATTCACAGGCCAAACTCAAACTCAAACCCAAAATTCAATCCCAATTCCCTGAGCTCATCTAATCACTGCGCTACTTCAATCTGTTTCTTTCTGTTTTCATTTCCACGAACTTTGACTTAGTGTGAAGTCCGAGTTCTGGCTGCAGTTTAACTACTGGAGTAGCATTTTAATTTTTAGTGGTTTCATGGAAACAATTACAAAAAATTACACTCCAAAGACTCTTGTGTGTGACATTTTGTGAGGAATGAATTAAATGAATTTCAATTATGACAGCTGCGCCCTGGTCACAAATATTTTATGGCTTTTAAACGCACAAATAAATTGGACTTAAAACGGAAATGCATAAGAAAAGAAAATGTTCTTAAATACAAAAAAAAAAAAAAAAGATACTTATGTATAAATTCGATTTTTCGTTGCCCTGCAAGCCATTAAATTGTGTGATTTGCTTTGTGTGCAAGTCAAATGTGAGTCTTTCAGAGTTATTCAGACGCCCAAAGTCTTTTTATGATTTAAGCCCAGACGGAGCTCGAGTTGGAGTTGGAGTTGGAGTCGGAGTCTGAGTTGAAGTTGAAGATTGGAGTCTGTAGTTGGCGTTGGAGTTTCATTTCGTTGCCTAATCCTTTAAGTTATTGATGCAGTTGCGTTCGACACATTGATGATATTTTATTTATTTATACGTAACCCTTTTGTTTGACGATCAGAAGGGAGTTCTCTCTATCTGTCTGTCTGTCCATCCATCTGTCTGTCTGTGGTGATTGCCTGTTTTATGGCTGGTTGTTGTAGCTATTCCCGCAGGAACTCGAGCGATCCTCCAGTTGCTTGGGCAGTTTTTATTGTGTGTAATAGTTGAGGGATTTGTTTGTTCGTTTTCAAGTCTCAATGTTGAATGTCTTATATAACACAGTGTTACTTTTGACACTTTTATTGCTTGGCCTAGACGCGGCATCGTTCTCAAACAACAAAAGGCAATCGAACAACCTCCAATCTCCACTGATCCTATGTCCCTCTCAAGAGCCCAATAAGCACTGGGGAATTCAGCGCACTAAAGTGGTAATTAAATTGGCCGGAATTGTGAAAGGCCAAAGCCTAGGTCTCTCTCTACTAGCCAAGACCTTGTTATGTCTCAATCTGCCAACGCAAAGACTTCAATCAATCGCCATTTTAGTCTCCCAGTTTCTTTCGTGTCTTTCCTTAAAAATGCAATATGACAAATTACACATGTAGAGTACCCGCAACAGCTCTATAACAGTGCGAACCGGTTATAATTGTTGGTCATTTTAATTTTTTGGCTTTGACGTTGACAACTTTGGCTCATTGGCTTCACAAAATTAACACCTCAAACACTTACTGGACGGGGCCAAAGTCATTTGCCATTAGATGTCCGATTCTTGGACGTGTTGACAGCTCCGCCAAATTGCCTCTGACGTTGCCAATTGCAATTTGGTCGCTTCAAATGTTGTTGTTATGTTGTTGTTGTTGTTCTCAATGTTAATGCTAATGGTGTTTGCTAATGTTGCTTGCTGCAACTCTCTTCTTGCTGCACTTGCAACGAAACGAGGCGAGTATTTCCGCTTTTTGCGGCTAATTTGAGGCATTTGAGTGGCATCTGCTTAAGCAGAAACTTGTTAGTGCATCTATCATCAAACGCAGACATGGACTTGTTATCGCACATATCAATACACATCGTTCAACTTCAAGTCAACTCAACATTTAAGATAAATGTTAATTGCTTTAAATTGTAGCTGTCATTTAAGATTTGTCAATTTAGAATTAATCAGCAGAAAGTTTGGAAATTCAAACGATAAATATTGTGGAAAGTCTACAATAATTCACTTAAAGTAGCTACAAAATATACTTTTAAATAGGTAAGCTAACAAGCAATTAGTTTATTAAAATGTTTAAAATAAACTTAATCTATTTTTAATTAATAAACCATTTTAAAATATATATAAAAATTTAATTTAAGTATTTTAAAAATTACTAATGCCTACAGTCACATTTAATTTCTGCTATTTTTATATAACAAATAGTGTAGTGAACAGACCTCAGTGTAAACTATATTATTCAGTATTCGTTGTATTTATTATTAGTTTTTAAAAAATTTTAACTGCAATATTTTCATGTGTATGTTGACCCAACAAAAGCTGACAACGATAACGAACAAGTCAGAAAAAAAAGTGATATATCGAATGGGCTGAGAATTAATTAAAAACTCATCAGATAAATGATGACTGGCCCAGTGGCCATATCTGTACAGGAATAATTATGACGGCAAGACGACCAAAATCATCATTTCTAGCGATGATATTAAGGAAGGAAAGAGAGAGAGAGTGGGCGAAAGAGAGATAGAGGCGAATTGAGGGCCAGTTAACGTATTCATAACTATATTTATCAACCATCAAAAATCAATTGCACACACAAAAAGAGCGTAAAGCGACGGGTGCAATGGACCGGTATCTGACTCTGTAGCTGCCACAAGCCCCCTTGCACACATGCCCCTGGCCCACTACCTTGCCACACTGGGCTGTGAGGCGTTCAAATTGCGCTTGTTAACATTTTTGACCGCCTGCTGGGGGCCTTGCAGCGCCGACGACGACGTCGACGTCAACTGCGACGCAGCCGAAAAAAGCCAACAAACCGAACGTGTTACGCATAATAATTTTTGCAGTGCGTTCAACACTCGTACATACATTTTTCAACGGTTGCTTCACTCACTGCACAGTGGTACTCGCTTTGTTGTTTGTGGTGGTGCTGGTGGTAGTGGTGGTGGTGCTTGCGCTGTTGCTGTTGTCGCTGCTGTGGTTCATCATCAACTCCATGAAGTTTATCTCAAAGTGCGCATCGCTCACGCTCAGTTGCAAGAGCAGGAGACAAAACCAGGTTGAAATGAGTGGAATACACTGTAAGAAAAGCAAGAGCAACTTCATATGAATGAAGAATGTGAGTTCTAATTTAAGTTAAATGCTATTAAATAAGCAGCTATGGGAGAAATGGGAAAGGAACGACTTATATAACTTTAGTACACCGTGAGAATTAGCAGAGCAAGTTGATTGGAAACAATTTAAAACATGCCTGAAGCGAATGCTAATTAGTTTTTGATTATACTTTGATTTTATCCATACAAACTATCCAGTGTGACCATAGAACTTGTACAAATTAAAACAAAATTTTCTCGATTACTATGGGCACACTGGAAATTTACTGTGAACGAAATCAAAAGCTAATGTTAAGCTAATCTGTAACCTTTGCAAGACTCGAGGCATTCATAAAATTTAGCTTTTATAAAGCTGCGATGAAAAAAAAACACTCAAATCGATTACTAACCTAGAACTACTTGACTTTATCTCACAGTGCACGCACTGCTGGGCAGCAAGGGGGTAGTACAGCCATGTTGTTGCTGTCGCATGCGTCTGTCTCTTATTGAAATAACAGAAATCATAATGTTTATGCCATTAAATTGTTAACAAAGCATACAGCGCTACTGCCGGCCATGTATCGTAGCGTATATCAGGTAGGAGAGAAAACCGGCAACTGGGGAGTTTTGTTGGTAAGAAACCCTGGAAAGGGGTCCCGCATGTCAGCACGCACATAAATTATCGTTGATATATATTTTGGCCGTGTGAATGTCCAGGTTAACTCTCTCTCTCTCGCTCTTTCTTTCTACCTATCGCTTTTCCACTCTTTCCAGTTCTTTGCATCTATCGCTCAGTGTATATTTATTTACATTGGGCGCATTGCACAACTCTCGCCCTACGTGACATTCACGCTTGGACGTCCTTCTGTCTGTCCTCCTATTTTTCTTCTTCTTCTTCTTGGTTCCGTATTGAGTCAGTGTTCCATATCCACGCATCATCATACATACGTGACCCGAACCCAGTCACATCTTATACTACAGACGCTATCTCTTGGCTGCTGTGTATCTTTTCACTTTGCTTCGCTCTTATCTATATCGTCTTATCAGACAATGGACATTGCGTTTCTTAATAAATATATATATATAGTATATTATAGCTCTGCCTCTTAACCGAAATTATTTCCTGTAATTGTGAGCGTGCGGCCGCCCCAAAGAGCCGTAAAAAATAATCAAATGCTTCCTGGCTCTAAAACCCATTTCATAGCATTTCGGGCCATTTCACTCAAAAAAAAGAGAGAAAAGGATGCGTGCTGCAACAACTATGAGAATGAATTGGGCCAACTTGGAATGGGAATAGGGCATGGCAATGGCAGGGGGCATTTGGGGTCGGATTTTATGTCGGTCTGAGACTGGCCAACACGGTCACACTTCCAATTTTATTTATGACTTTATCTTTTACTTTGTTTGTGCGAGATTTTTGTTTATGTTTTGCTGCTTTCCTGGGAATTTCACTCAGATTCTTGAACCCAGCAAGAGAGAGCAGAGAGAGTGTGACAAGAGAGGGAGTAAAGAGAGAGAAAAGATATCTTGGCATTGTTGGGTCTTAATCACGTGCACTGGTTCGCGGTAATTATACCTCGGAGTGTCTTTAGAATGTGACTAAACTTAATTTTAGAATCAGAAACGGAATCTGAATGGGAGTCTGAGAGATTACGTGTAGCTGGTTTAAGATATATAGAGATAAGCTTAGCTGTTAGATATTACAGCTTGGATCTGTGTGATATCTAAATTAGCCAAGACTTAAAATTATTGAAAGGTCCAACCCAACTCCAAAATTGAGAACTAAATTATATAATGTTATGCTTTTGTTGTTCTCATTTCTGTTGCCTGCCGCTAAATGCTGCAATCAAATGCCCAAAGAACCAAACAAATTTGATTAGCACAATTAAATGATTACATGCCACAAAGCGTGGCAATTATGCCACAAAATGGAGCAGGTGCGAGTTACAGAAACACAAATACTAAAACTCAAAAGCGGCATCTGTTTGACATTGACCCACGCAAAGTTTCTCCAAGTATTTCTGTGTAACCACAATGGAACAGAAAAAAGCCACAAATGAACGACATTAGTTACACTTACCCCCACAAAAAAATTAGAAATAATTAACAAATTAAATGAGCAATTGCCCCGTATCTGGCAGATATCAATGAGAAATGTCGAATAATTAGATGGCATGGCGAATGCGAGTCAAACTGGAACAACTTCAAAACATGGCAACATTAAAATGCTTGGGCAAACCGACATGAAAATTTCAGAAAACAAATCAAGAAAGACGCTAATTGAGGTTTGTATCTTTTTTGGGGTTTACATAGCCTAATTGTTATATAACACACCCCATGGAGGAAACTTGTGAAAATCTCTTTATTTTCTGTGTGCTTGGAAAATTGTACAGCGAACATAATAACAATAAACACACACTTGTCAAAATATATATACACACACGATAAAAAAAACAATACAAAGATGAGTTACTGTATGCACTGAGGTATTAAAAATGCATTTTGACAGGCTCTACCTGGGCACGGGTCCACGTAGTGCCTATACGGCTATCTTACCTGTTACCTCTGCGCATTTTGCGGCTTTGATCGATAATCGCAGCCCACGCAAAAGTGTCTGTCACGCTAAGCCCTAATGGCATTACAATGCGTTCTTCTATCTACTTATACTACTTTATACATATAGTATAACCCAACAATCCTGACAATCCTAACAATCCTGACAATCCGACAACCCTACAACCCAACTGTGCCCAGTTTTTGTGGTCTGCACAAACAAAAACCGCGTTGCGAATGAGTTTACAGGATGAGAAGTAAGGACAAGAATGAATTTACGGGCAGCTGCTATAACCTGTTGTTACACTGAGAGAAATAAGTATATAAATATGGAATGACTACATATGGAAATTTTTAAATAACACTGTTTGGATTTGATTATGATATTTAGTTTTCCCAATGGTAAAATCACAATTTTCTAACATTTTCTAACATTTTAAAAATGTTATTATTATTTATTTTGATTAATTTATCTATTATGGATTTTATGGCCTAATTTAAGCATTTCTCCATATTTCAACATGTTATTTGAGCTTTACTCTTCTTTAGCTATAACAAAAACTTTTCTATACATACTTTGCCAACTTGTTGTGCACTATTTAAAACATGCCAACTGATTTCTCTCAGTGTACACGCTTATCCTTTAATGGGCTTTTGTCCGTCACCAGGCGACGTTGAGACGCTGCGTCGACGCGACGTCAAACAAATCCTTTCAAGTGCAACCGAGCTGCATCAGATTAGAACAGGTTCCGTCTTTGTTTGTCCGCCAATAAAGCCGCATTTTAATGCTCTTCCCGGTGGCACTCGAAACTGTTCGTTCGCTGCTGTTTTTGCGCAAAAAGTTTTCAGTGGAAAAACGTTAACCAAAAATATGAAAATCGCATCAGCATCAACAGCTGTAATCGCATTGACTGTAAAGTTGCCTAAGCCGCGTGTTGTTTTTAACTTTGCAATTAAAAGTACCAAACGAAATGCACTTTACACCTAACCAGAATTTTCCGGGGAAAAACTGTCATTTTCAGAGATGCACGCACCACGATAACAACTTGTCACAAACACTGACAGCTCCGAACAAGTATCTACCCATAACCATATTTCCATTTCCATTATCATTTCTATATACTATTGTTTCGTAGAGTCCTATTTCGGTTTTCTAATGAAGAAATTATCTATAATGATATGAGGAAAATTCATCATATTTTCCACGTTGAAATGAAATGAAATAATTGCTGGGCCATGATAAAAATCAAATTATGTGGAAATTGAAACCTGAAAATTGTTCACTTCAAAAAGGGGTACCCAAATAATAACTACGGACAATGACCATTTTGGGATGACGTATTATTTTATGATAAGCATATGAAACATTTTGATGGATTTATTATTTTCCCTTTCCTTATGAAAAGTGTGAAATGTGTCTCAAAAGCAGCGCTGATCTGTCTCTAATGCTGAGCCATAATCACAAGCGTGTCCAGGATGTGTCACTCAACGCGGTACAGGTGTCTTTTGGGGAACTGTTGAAAGTAGTGGGAAAGAGGGTATTGTAGATATTAGAGGAGTTAACAAGAGAAAAGAAATTTAGTTTGCTTTATTTAACTTATGGTGTCTTTCTACTTTTGTCCATAGCGTGGAAAGTGACTAAAAGTAATTTACCGCCCCTCAAATATAAAAAACATATTTAAAAATCGTATAAGTTGAAAAGTTTTGAAGAATTCTTAACGAAACTCTTGGAATTTGTAGACAAAATCACTATCCCATTACCTGGCAAAATGTTGCTTGAAATCAAATAACTATTTCATATAGCTGAAAGTACAATACATTTTCTAGAAAATCAATGTTTAATGTAAAATACTTTGAAGTTCTTCTACTGTATTTTTCAGTTTGAATAAATAGAAACATTAGGTATGTGTATATGCATAATAAATGTTTTAAAAAATATATATTTTAATATGTATATAAATTAAATCTATTAAAATAAATACCTTTTGTTTTTGGCTGTTAAATTGTATTGCAATCCCAAGTTTGTCCACTTCTAAGACCATTTGCTGCACTAAAATTCAAGTGGCATGACCAATTTGAAGTGTGTTCAAGCCAGCATAACAGTACTGAGTTTGGGATGGAACTAAAGATGGGAGTCATATGCTGGTCGAGTGTGTTTTGAGAGCTAAAAGCATGTTATCTATCAGTCATCAAACATTCGTCTGTGTGTTTACATGCCTATCAAAGGCGAGCACGGAGCTAATCAATATGCTCGTCATTTGCGCGCTTGCTAACGTTTTCCTTTTAACCAACTACGTGTCAAGGGGGCCAAGAAAGCGACATCTACACTAAGAGTGAGTGTGAGAGTAAGAGAGAAAAGGCAAATACCACAAATTGTACTACAATATGTTATTCGTTGGCATTAAAAGGCCAGGCACATGGCACAAGGACACGAACTGAAACCAAAACTTGACTCACGCACTTTGTCTTTTGATATGTCGAGCATTACGAATAAAACTCGGATGAGTTATCACACAGCACCCATCGAAATTTTTGGTTTTTCTCTCTTTTGAGGGTATTAAATAATTATTTTTGTTGCACTTGTGGCATTTGAAATTGTAGGTGTCGTGGAATTTTTACTTAGCTTGTGACCAGAGACTGACTTGTGCTGTAATTTATGTTCATGACCTTTAATGGCAGCCATCTACTGAAGCTATATGGGAAGGGGGAGCGGGGCATGGGGTGCAGATATACAGCGCCATCAAACAAATTGCCCTGAGAAGCGTGCGTTGTGGTATGCACATTGAATTTTGATATGGATATGCTTAGGGATAAGGCAACAACAACTGTTGGCTCCCACTGTGGGTCAACGTTGTCTCCGTTTCTGTTTGGCCAGCAAAGATTAATTGATACATGTCCATTTTGTGTGTGTTGACAAGCTGCTAGAAAGAAATCTTGTGGCATTCAACACACAACACACAAACAATAGAAACAACAGCAACAATAAAAGGTGCCACTATGACCAAAAATAAATGACATACAATAAGGACAGGACACTTTTATCGCTCCCAGTTGATAATAAACAATCTCAGGGACAACAGCAACAGCAACAACAACAATTGTTACTATCAAAGCATGGGGCGGGGTTCTGTTTTCCATCACATGGTGGGTGTGA
Organism: Drosophila tripunctata; assembly: GCA_035047385.1. Classification (NCBI taxonomy): domain Eukaryota; kingdom Metazoa; phylum Arthropoda; class Insecta; order Diptera; family Drosophilidae; genus Drosophila; species Drosophila tripunctata. The sequence goes on from JAWNPS010000227.1 coordinate 29,717, forward strand.
GAGGTGTGGGAGAGGAGGTGGAAAGGGAAGGCAGGCACATCTCCTTTGTTGAATGACATATGTGTGCGTGGCTGCCCCGCTGACTGCTCATCCATTTGACTGTCCACTGGGTCAACGCCTACGCACGAGGGTTGCCCAATAGCTTCTAAATGCAATACTGTAAAATGGTAATGAATGTCAGCACATACAAAATTTACTGAAAAATTACATTTACCATGGAGTTTTGTTAACATAAAATAATTAACTAGAGGTTTGTTTACTTAAAATTAATTTAAAAATATTTTTTTTAATTTTTATTTTTTTTTTTTTTTTTTTTAAATTTTTTTTTTTTTTTTTTTTTTTTTTTTTTTTTTTTTTTTTTTTTTTTTTTTTTCATTTAAAGATTTAATAATCTGCAATATATACAATATTTTTTATTAATTCTCAACATTTTTATTCATTCGTTCTTTTGTTTACTTACAATTTCGAATTTTTTATAACAAGTTTATGTATGTTTTCATAGAATTTAAATTCAAATTAAATACATTCCCTTCTTAAATCATTTCCCCAACACTTTACTCGACTCTCGTTGTGAAATGCCAAAGCATTGCTTTTAGCATGACAATAGAGATTTTGGGACATTGTGTTCTGAAGGATTTTGGAATTCGCTCTATAAATTTGCACAGCATTATCATTACATACATTTAGTGGGTGCAGTGGCAAAGGGACAGCTGGTCAGCTGGACAACTGGACAGCTGGTATGGCTGCTCAGCAGGGACATTTGGGCGGACTATTGGGCAGGTGATTCAAGTTGAAACTTTGCAGTTTAATTACATATGGAGGGACTGCTGTTGCTGCTGCTGCTACAGTCCGCTGACTGTGCTGTCCAATAGAGCGTGAGAGTGGCAGGACCATGGTGCGTATACTTGACAGCCAGCTGACGTGTTGCGGCGTTCAATCAAAAAGCCTTTCAAACAAATGGACGGACTGCAATGGCAACGGCAACGGCGACGGTGACGTCTGCGTCAACGTCAATGCTGACGCCTCGGAAAAACTTTGTCAGGCCGCATAATGGAAAACCGCGATACTGCGTTGCCATGCAATACGCCCACATTCCACGCGATATTGTATGGCCACGCCCACTTAATTAGTGTCCAGCTCATTGCGAGGCCATAACACGCATCGGTCGATTCAACGGTCGGTCAGACGGACAAACGGACAGACGGTCGGACCGACGGCCACATGATTGTTTTTGGGGTTTGACCCATTTGTGCAAATGCAAAACAAAAGCGAGTAAAGCCAGTAAACAGACCACAATGTGTAACTGTGTGAGTGTATGTGTGTGTATATATCTCTCGCTGACAGCTATATTTCCTATGCAGCTTTTGTTGCATATCGCATGTCCCTGCAACTAGCTTATAATTTAATTAATTAATTTCAATAGCAACTGAGCGGGAGATGGAGAGTGTGGGAGAGGGAGAGCATGGGATTGCCGTTCATTTCAGCAATTCTGGCATAATTACGCCCTGTTGCTTTATAATAGAAACAACAACACTTAAACCCCTAACGAGCTGACAATTTTGCTGCCCCAGCGGCAACAGCAACAACAGCAACAACAGCAACAGCAGCAACAACAACAGCAACTTTTATTACGCCTGCAATTGTAAATGTCAAAAAGTTGCACCCAACGGCTGCTGCTGCTGCTGCTGTTGTTTTTGCTTTTGTTTTTGTTGTTGCTATTGGTTTGGGTCCCATAAAGCAGCAACAACAACAGGAAACAGAGGTAGTTTCCCAATGGGAGGCACTGCAGCAACAACAGCAGCAGCAGCAACAGCATCCACTGAGATCCATTGCAGTAGCGCAAATTTACTGCAATTCCTTACAATGGGATTACAAAACAAAAAGTATTTACAAAATGGTGAAAAATAAAATTAAGAAAACTTTTAAGTAAAATTAGGAAGACACATACATATTTAAAGAAGAGTTGATAATATACTTATAAATATTTTATATATTTTTCATCCTTTTTTTAATTTAAAGATTCTTTCTAAAAAACACAAAATATAGAAACCGAATTTCTGTTGGGCTTTGTTCTCTACGATCTTTCTAAAGCTGCAGTTTCCTTTCTTAACAAAACTCATATTTCCTGCAAGTTTATCAAACTATTTAAAGTTCGTTTTCCAAACAGTTATTAAGTTAAAAAAATTCTAATTTCAATTTGCCACAAATAAATGCAGTTAGCTCGCAGACACACTTTAAATCTCATTTTTTGCTGTGCTATACAAAAACCAACAAAAAACTCGCAGAATATTTGGTTAAAAGCCTATTTTCTTGTTTATTTTTTGGGGTTTAGAATCTTTCAATGGTTTTAGCAATTTGTCACCCATTGTGCAACATTTTGTGTGTTTGTGTTGCACCTACGAAAACGCACAATTATCGGGAGTCGTAGCCGCGTGGCGTCCACAAATTGGCAATTTGACTTGAGCCAGTTCACGTTCTATCTGCCCGCGGGAAAGGGGGCATGGAGACAGAGAGAGAGAGAGAGGAAGAGCATAGAGTGGGTTAGAGCTAGAGCTGGGATAAATTGGGGTTTTTTTTCTGTGGAGACTGAAGAGCATGCAACGCCACAGTGCGGCGCTGCTGGAGACAATGATGAGTACAAGTCAATATGATGATTTAGTACACGGAAACTATAGTCAACGGGGATTTAGCAAAACTTTGAAGAGTAGCGGGAGATAATCGTTTGATTGAGGGGTTGTAGATAGAGGGGGGGAGGGGTGTATGTATGTGTTGACAGTGTCTGGAAATTTAAGCTGCTTTCATAAAAAACACATTAATTCCAATTGGCAGCAATTGCAGAGGACGCCCGTTGAGCATTTACTGTACTGTTTAGTAGAAAAGTTCAGTTATAAAACCCACTCGACACACTGTGAGAATTAGCCTCAGTCTCAGTTTCAGATCCCTAACACTAACCCAGTCTCCATCTGTCTCTGGGTTTTTGTTTGTTGGCTGTTTGTTATTTGCTTTTGGTGTGCGGCAAAAGTACAAAAGGTAACACAAGAAATAAAGTTACACTCAAATTTAGCGGCAGTTCGAAGACTTGAACAAATAAACTTTCCTGTAACTACAAATACGAGACTACAGTATATGTATCTGTCTCTATACCTCTTTCTTATCTCTGTTTAGTTTGCTGTATGTCCAGACAATTCTCGAGTTACTGCTAATTGTTTCTTCTTTGTTGCTGGCCAAATGCGTGCACTTTGTTTTAAGTGCAGCCGATCGATTGATCTATCTATCTATAGCTCTATGGCATAACGTGAAAATGTGAAAAATATATCTGGTGTATGTGTGGAAAACATGACTCAGTGGGTTAAACGTAGTGCAGATATGTAAATTTGTTTAAAAGCAAATATAAAGTCATATTTCAAGAGATATCTAAATAAGTTATACAATAAAATGCAATAGGGAATGTGTATTTTTATAGATTTTTATATAAGAAATTTTGAAAAAAAATATAAATAAAATGTACAATTAAATACAAAAATAGAAAAGCTTGATCTGCGCTTATTCAACACAAATACTCTATGAATTGAATTAAAAAAGGTTTGCAAAATAATTTATTTACATTTTTTTAATTATTTTAAATTTAAGCAACTCACCAATTTATATAATTTATACACATTTACAAAATATTCGCCGTAATTAACGCTATATTTGCCAATATATATATCTACTATATATTTTATGCTCCCATTTCCGTTGCAATATGGCAGCCAGCTGCTGTCATTTTGCCACTGACAGCTGTTCGCAGCACGAACATGGCAGACATGTTGGTTCTTCTGGTGGGTAGGGTGGGAAATTATAGCAGAGGTGGGGGTTGGGAGTAGGCGATAGACTGCCTAGCAGACTACTTAACGGCACACGGCCTCAAAAATGACAGGCTGCGAGCGGAGGGGGCGGGGGGGCACATCATTAAACTTTTGACACTATTAGCGGGCGGTCTTCGGGTTCGTAGTGTCGCTCTGTTGTGCCAACGGAATAAAATCGTATAACAGCAACAACAGCTAAACATCAGCGGTCAGGCATTAAAATAATTTGAGAATATTATCGTGGCATCTCAATAAATTTCTCGGTAAACCAAGAAAATGCGGCCACAAGTTTTTTTCATTTTATTTTATTTTATTATTTCTTTACGTTGCTTTTAAAGTTTATTTTGTTGTGGTAGATAGACAATTCAATTAGCTGAACTGTCAAACTTTTCGTGTACGTCTGTCCATTCGACCAAGTGACGGACGAACTTAAACTCTGCTCCTTGTACTTGCAACAAAACTTTTACTTCTTTTTCTGCTTGCGCTGTGACTCTGTTAATGAAGCAATTAATTATCGAGAAAAGACATTTTTAGCAACAAAACGAATACAAAATAAAAACGATTTTAAATGTTAAATTTTAAGTAATTTTTTCCCCTCGTCTTTTATACTTTCATGTGGGTGAAATGTTTTGCTTCAAGTGTCCAACTCTTTGACATTTTGCGGTTGATATTTTAAGTGCCAGCGGCTTTCTTTTGACTTTTGAGTCTGAACTGTTTTATTTTGATGCCGAGAAGATTTCAATATTCAAGAGAATCTTTTTTAAATACATTTTTAAACTGCTGTCTTAAATTCGCCCAGCTGTTACCACCGCATTTCCAATCTATACCAGTTAATCTTTAGATCATGCATTTGACTATCAATGCAGATTCAGTAACTAACCACAAACGAGGTAGTTTTATAGGACTTGTGTGCGTACACTCATGTGGTAAGTAGATGCCTATCGATAGGATCATCAGGTTGTGGCTGACACCTACGAACGAACTCGAACTCATGGCCACAAATCTGCACATGTTGTAAAACGAGCTAAAAGGGAAGCCAGAGAAAGAGCTAAGAGTTATCTCTGCCTCTCAATCTCGCAGAGAGTGAAAGAGAGTCTGGATCTTGATAACTTGAGGGTTTAGTTCCTTCTAGCACATGTGTGTAAACCCAAATTGCGTTGTTAAAATGCGTAAGGCGTTGACAATGGGCACAAAGACACAAAAACACACACACTGTACACATAGTACATGTTTTGCCTCGTTTAGAGACCTTATCGCACATCGGCTAAAACCTTGAGATGGTCCTAGAAAACAAGTTGATAAGCGATCAATGCTACAGACTTTTGTATGTTAACTTGCAGCAGTCGCTGTTTGCTGTTGCAGGAAGCAGCTGCATCTGTTGTACAGAAAATCTGTTGGCCTTGATCGAGGTGTGAATGAAGCACAACTTACCCTGTATCCAAAACACCCTGTACCCTGTAATTACGAGCCGCAAGTTTGCTGCGTCCCAGCAGGTGTCAAAATAATTAGGCGCCTACTTAACATTCACATGGCATTACTCTACACAGAGAGAAAGAGAGGGAGAGAGAGAGAGAGAGAGATGGAGAGTGAGCTTTACCAATTAATGGTAATTATAGTCAACACCTTGCACTCAACGTGTCAAAATGTGCACAGGCCCATCATGCAAAATGGCCAAATTGGCCGAAAAGGCACTAAAACCTTAAACCCAAAGAGACTTGCCTTAACACTAATTACGTGAGCGCGCGAACTCGTTCAGTCAGTTAGTCAGTCAGTCAGTTAGTCAATCGGTCTGTCAAAGCCCACGAAATGCAGTCCCGAAATAAGCAAGAAAACAAAAACAAAAACAAAATACATAATATACATATAGTATATATTTAGCAAGTGTGAAGTTGATAGCCTCGCGCTCCTTCATTAATCATTTGGTTGTTAACAGGCCACTTGCTCCGCTTGACAGGCCCTCAACTGACTGACTGACTTCGAATTGGACTCGATTCGGCCAGTTGAAGGCAACCAGCTCTTAACCAGCTCAGACTCAAATGCCTGCACTTTTGGTAATCAGCCAGAAAACGAACACAAAACAGCCAGAAATTTCACAGAGCCTAATTTCAGTTCATATAGTCTTGAAACAAGTCACTTGCTGTTAAGGCATAAAATTATGTTAGCAATTGGTTGAAAGCAGCTAAGAAAATTTAATATTTAATATAGAAGATATGTAAAGAAGTTAAAAAGGGAATTAGTTGTAATACAGCAGTTAACGCTAGTGACGAAAGCTGTACTAATTACATGTAAAAGCAACCGATCATATTTATGAAAGAACTTCTGCAAAAAAGAAAGCAACAAACGATATTTCATAGCTATATCGGAAAATCTCTCATTAATTGTGTATATAAATATATATATATTGTACATACATTTAGGTATTGGTAGATTGTTTTGTTTCTGCTATTGATAGCGTAGGACTCTCAATCAAACCGTCTTTAAAATTGGTACTCATAATCTGTAATTATTTCGATGCTGACTTTCTCTCAGTTCTTGTTTGCCAACTAACCCAGTGAAAGACCAGGCAATGATTCCAATGACGTCTGATTAATGTTTATAGTCACACCTACTCAACTGCAGAGGTGCCAAAAAAATACATATATACATATATATACTTAAAACTGAAACCAGAATTTACACCTGCAACACGCACCAAAACAAAAAAATTGCAAGTCAGTCGCAAAGGCGGCAAAATCGACACTCTACTCAGTGTTTCGGTTTTCACTGCCTGTATTTGAGGTTGAAGAAAAAAAAAGTGGCAAACAGGAAGCAATAAATAAAAATTAGAGAACTCATATGCGAACGCATATAACATATCATTTGATATCATTTCTAACACACTCCTAAGTTCCAGTCTGAGTCCCTGTCTCGCTGTCTCGCTGCAGGTGCAGTTTACAGTTTGTTGATTGGAGGCCATTTAACGCTGCGTGAGTTGGCTTAAATCGAGGCAAAAGGCGCCCTTGGGAAACACACACACACACATTTTCTAGGCGTTAACTGTAATTCGTTTGGCCCTGGCAAAACGCAGCAGGAACTTGCCACCTTTAGCACCAGCAAAACAACAGAAGCTGCAACTCCGACAAAATTCCAATTCGACCAAACAAATCATTTTTTGTTCTCACTCGACAGTATCTGTTGTCTCTGTCTTTAATTATAGGTTCGCTTTTTGGTTAATTAAAAAGGCCCAAAACACCGCAACACATGCTTCTCTCTCTCTCTCTCAAAAAGGATATCCTTGGCCAACACCTTTGGTCGTATTACCTTTTGTTGCCATCCGCTTGTTATGCATTTAAGTATCTTTCGCCCTGTGATATGGCGCCGCTGGCCAATTAAAGCAAACTTGCTCTTAAATCGCGTCATATACACGTTGTAATATATAGTTTACAATCTTTATGATCGCCTCGAGGATGATCTGGCAGTTCATTTAAGCAACTATATGATTTTGAATTTTGTTTTAACACATTCCACATGCTGAAAATCATTAAGAGTTTTACAGGTATAAAGGGTTTAAATCGTTATTTTCTAGATTAGTATGAATAGTAATGAAAATAACAATTTCACTTCAAATTAAATTAATGAAAACTATACGTTTTAGGTAAAGAAGTATAATTAGCTGAAATTATATAAAAATTATAATTTATTTATATTAATTTATGAAGAAAATAATATTAAGAATATAAAAATATTAACTATGTTTAAAATTTCTATAGTTAACATATTGAAGATGTATTAACAGAATTTATATTGCAGCTAAAATCAATTCTATGCAAAACTTTAGGCTCAAACTTTAAGCAGACTGCTGAAAAACAAATATTACAGCTTAACAAATCCTCAACTCCCACTACAATATAATCTGAAAAATAATCCGTTATCAGTTCGTTTTTTGTCTAGACAAGAAAACCCCAAAATAAACAGCATATTCAAACATTAAAACTGAAACCCAGAAGAGTTTTTCAAAAAAGAAATGGAAACACAAACCAAATACACACGCCTCAAATATTTCCAGTTAATCATGTCTCATGTCTCTGGGTCCTGCGATGGGCAGATTCCATGAATACCAAATACCGAAGTGCGCGCAGGAGTAACTGTCTGCATGGAATGGGGGGAAAACTTATATAATAATTGATGACATAGGACACACGTAGTACATGTCACAACGAATGTGTGTGCGTGTGTGAGGAGTTGGGGTAGGAAAAACAATGGGGCAACTATCTAATGATCGATATCAGCTAGAACAAAGAACATTGAGGCATAGAGACATAGAGACAATGTCGCTCGACCTCGACTCACTGCCTTGGCGGTTGGTCTCTGGGCTTGAGATTGGGTTGTGCGTTGTGAGTATGAGTATCTTCTTCTTGGACCTGAGCAATGAGCATTACGTGAGCCACAGCCCAGCAGTTGACAAAGGGCCGTTGACAATGCATAGAGACACGGCCCGAAAGGACAACAACGCATGCTGATGAGAATCTAGAAACGCACACGATATAATATTTGAGGGGAAAAACAAACTAAAACAAACGCGAAGACAAACAAAAATACACAAAACAATGAAAGAGGCAGCAAACAATTTGTGGTTATCTGTCGAAACAGGTAGGGCAACATTTACGATTAAGATCACCTGAGAAATACGCACAGAGATGCAGACAGACTGAGAAATGCTGTCTCTGCTTTGAATACGTCTCTATGTCATCTCTTTTTTTTTTGTCAACGTGCTTAGCATTGAGGAATCATTTCAAATCTTTATCCGCAAGCGTGGAAAATATCAATTTACGCTTCAAACTACGCCCAAGTGCACTATCATTGCAATCAGTTAAGTGTTTTGGTTTCGACATCGAGACGAGCAAATCTCTTTTAAAATTACCGCAAGGATCTTGCAGCTGTAATAGCTGCTATGGCGGAGATATTGAAAGCGTTCTTCCCAGCGTAATTAAAGTGGTGGAGACAGCTGCTAGATCTATTCCAAAATGTAGCTCTGAACTAAGTTCGCTTTAAGAGAAGGATAATAAAACTAAAAATTCAAAATAAATGCAATGTTAATTTTAAATATGTTGATTTCTAAATAGCACTACTATTCCCTTTGCTGTAAAATCGTAGTTTTATTTTTCCTAACTAAACAGCTTTCATTTTTAGTCCAGTGTAGTAAGCATTTCTTTATGCAAAAGCTACAACAGCTTAATTCCCTCTGTTCAACTGCAGCTTTATTTGCTTTACTTACAGCTACAATACTAATAGCTGCAGCTGCTTTTAGCTACTTCTAGCTGGTGCTTCCATGTCATATTTGAAGTATCTTCCACTCTGGTTGAACTCTTGTTTATGTAATCTTATTAAATGTATTTAATTTCAATTTATTCTTGCATTTATGAGCGCGCACAGTTGCTAACGATGCACAACGAACACTTTTGTGGTGCAATGAAGTGTGTTGGCCAATTAGGAAGACCTGCATGCCAATGCCGTTAGCATGTTATCAGTGCATATTATCAATGCCTTTCGATAAACTGTTAACTAAACTTCTTCTGCTGCTGAAACTGGGCTCTGGGCTAACAGTACTCTTGAAAATTGATACCATTAGCGCTGCTGACTGCAGTGTGTGCTGTTTCGTGCAGCATGCAACACGTGCCCCAATGAATTATGGCTGGTCAAAAAGTTTTACCTTCAACTTTAATATGCAACAGCGACAGCAACAGCAACAGCAGCAGCAGCTGCAAGTGGAGTGACCATCGCATAAAGCTCAATACTTCCTTGTTCTCCTGTTGGCTCAATACACCCCTCTCTTCACTCTTCCCCCTGCTACTGTCTGGCAATTCGTGTATCCGTAACGAAGGAAATAGTTGCACGCGCTGTGGCCTGAAGTATCTCATAAGTAGCGCAAACGAAGCACTTACGCCCAGGCATTAGAGCTGGATATGTCAGATACCTCTCGAACCAAACAGTCCTGCTCTGTTTTCTCCTGTCCTACTCTTTCCTGTCCTGTTCCGTCCCGTCCTGACCAGTCCTGTGCTGTGCTGTCCAGTCCTGTCGTCAATAATAAATAAATATGTGTCTATGCTGTGGCATGCCACCAACTCTCCAGATACAAGCGCAAAACAAAACAAAAACTAGCTGTATTGATCACTGTGCACAAATACCAACTGCTGTGGACCCTGTATAAAAATTTCAAAAATTGCATATTTCTAAACTTTTAAAATTCCATAAGTTGCTTAATTCCAAACCGATTTCCATGTGGAATGTCATTCTGTTCATGGTTTTTTCTCTTAAATGATTCTGCATTCAACATTTTTTGATTCGAAAAAATTAATTTTTTTTTGAAAAATCACCGATTTTGCATACTTACCCCTTTACGTTTTTTCAAAATTTTGGCCAAAAATTTTTTAAATAAAATTATAAAAATTTAAATGCAGAATCATTAAGGAGGACGAACCATGAACTAAATGACATTTCGTTTGGAAATCGGTTAATTTTTGGCAAAGATATTGTAGTTCAAATTTTCAAAATTGGTCAAAACAGGACTCCAACTGGCAATAACCCCCTTACTTAACTTAAGTCTTATTCGTATATGTTTTCATAGGATTATTTAATAAACTACTTGTACTTTTATAAAAACAGGGTCCAACAAAACAAAACAAGCAAACACTATGAAAGGGGATTGGGAATGAGAAATAGAAATATAAATATAAATAGGGGAGTAGGGTACAAGGGGCAGGTAAGAACTAAGTAAGTATTACAGTCCCTGTTGACGTCTCGCTGTCGTTGATGTCGCCCGCACAACAACTAATCCAACTCGAGACTCTGGCTGGAACAAAACTAAAGTGAAATGGAATACATAGAAATGGAATAGAATAGAATTTTTATTGCATAACCGTTTTGTGGACAAGCATGGAGGTCCTTGCGTCTAATAAGGACATCAGAGTCCAGTGGTCAGTGTACAGAACCCTTGACTTGGCTTTGGCAGCGTACTAATGATGACACACATTTCATATCTTGATCACTACTTTCCCCACCGTGTTCGTGTGTCTTCGCGTCTTGCTGTCCGTATGCGTTGTCCTTGCTAAGGGCACGTAGTGTCCACAATGCGCTTGTCTAAATAAATTGAAGCACATGCTTAGGCGCGCACACAGCTATTAACATTCATCGTGAACCTTCTGACAGGATAAGACAGCACCAAATACGACTCCAGAACGCAGTGCAATAGCCTGTTAAAGAAGTGAGTGTGTGTCTAACCCAAGATGCGCATAACTTAAAACCACAGTCAGTGCGTTTCTTGGGGCGTGTATGATACGTAGCGACTCACTATCAGTAGTTTATGATCTCACATAATATCTCTCATATCTTGTAACCGAACTGGCTTACGAATATGGGGTGTACTACAAATTGACTACCTACGAGTGTGAGTACGACTTGTTTTGGCATTTTCATGCCTTCAACTACTGTTTGGTAGCCCTTTACAGGTGCTTGGCTACTGTCCTTTTGAAATATGGCTCAAATGCAGCTGCCCAAAGATGAGTACATGCTTAATCAACCCCAAAGAGGGTTTATAACTCGTTTTCTACGAATTTCAATGCGTGTTCATTAAAGAAAAACTAATAGTTTTCTCTATTAAGTACAATCTTATATTTATAATCTATCAGTAGCTGTTCATTTATGGGGTTTGGTTAAGACCAAACTATAACTTTTAAAGAAATTCTTTCAATATAACTTTAAATAATAGTTATAGTCTAGCAGTAGCCAATAATTTACGGTTTTTGGGCTCGATATATTGATAACTTTCAAAGAAAATGTCATAATGAAATTTTAAAATAATATTTTTATACTTTCAATACAATTTATAATATTTTTTACTAATTTCATTGCATTCATAATGCAACATATTTAATATAATACAACTTTTAATTTTACTAAATTTTTTCTAATTTATTTACATACATTTCTTACTTCATTTAATTAAATAAAATTTAATATTTTAATCATACATATAACATTCTACAAATTTTCACGTTTTATAATTCCTTGAAACACTTTACTTAACTTATGCAAATTTCCCTTTGATAATTGATGTTAATGCAGAGTTCAAAAGTGCATGAAATTTGTCAGTGAGTGAACGAAATTAATAAATATCAAAACGAGATTCTGTTCTCGCCATGTCAAGGCGTCATGTTTGTTTAATTATTTCATCAAATGAATTTGAAATGCTTAATATTTGATTGATGACACGCACAAATTTGTCTCAACAAAATGCAAAACAGCATGTTGCAACAACAAAACAAATTATGCAAGCAGCAGTACATATAGATAGAAATACACTTAAACAAATGTATATCTGTGTCCATTTACGGATACAGCTACAACTGCAGATACAAGATACAACATTTGATGAATGAGGCAAGTTTTAAGTACATGCAATTGAACAAGTGCAACAGCAACAGCAACAACAACAACAATTATTAAATCTATATGTGAGGGCGTTGAAAGCTGCTAAAGAGGGGGGCGGGGCATAGCCAAAATATACATATACACACACACATGTACATAATAAATCTTAATTTATAGATGCGTTGTAACATCAAAACAAATGCGGCTCTGGGCATAATTTTTGGAGCCTCATTCTGATAGTTCTCGACGTTCTACGTTGTTGAAAATTTTCATTTCATATGTCAAAATTTTAAGTTATGACAGATGACCAAACGTTCTCGCTCTCTTTCTGTCTCTCTCTGACATTGATTTGCTGTCTCTTTTTGGTCAGCTGTCAACTCATCCGCTGCTTTACAACTTTGTTTGGTCTCATAAATTTTGAAAGTTTGGTCGCTGCTTTTTAAAACCAAAAATATGAAAAAAAAATAAAACAAAAGGGCGGATCCCCATATGAAACGACATTATGATGGATTAGTTTTGGAAATGCTTGGCGTTTTTCTGCTCAGTTGCGCTCCACTGGTTGATATGTATGTATGTCTGTATGTAACAGTTGGGCTGAAAAGTCCGTATCGTTTAATAGTAAAACTAACTTTTTTGTCAAAATTGATTTTTTTATTCAACGTAGTTTCTTGAGGGCGATACAGGAGTATACCGATCTTCCACTTTTGGATACCATTCTTGTAGTACCGTTCGTCTTTGTCCTCAAAATAGGCCTCAGTTTCGGAGATGACTTCTTCATCGGCGTTAAATTTCTTTCCAGCGAGCATTCTCTTGAGATCTGAAAACAGGAAAAACTCGCTGGGGGCCAGATCAGGAGATATGGAGGATGCGGAAGCATTCGAAGCCATTTCATTTAATTTTGCCATCGTTTTCATGGATTTGTGACACGGTGCATTGTCCTGGTGAACAGCACTTTTTCTTTTGCATGGGGCCGTTTTTCAAGATTTCTTCTTTAAGCGCTCCAATATGCTTATAATAGTCACTTTGATGGTTTTCTTTTTGAGGTAGTCAATGAAAATTATACCTCGCATCCCAAAATACTGACGCCATAACCTTGCCAGCTGACTGTTGCGTCTTTCCACGCTTTGGAGTCGGTTCATCGCGTGCAGTCCCTCGGCTGACTGTCGATTGGACTCGGAGTGAAATATGAAGCCACGTTTCTCCATTGTCACATATCGACGCAAAACTTGACTTTGACGATTGAACAGCTTTGCCTGCTCAGATCATCCACTCGTTGTTGCTTTTGGTCACTGTGAGCTCGCGCGGCACCCACTTTGCACAGAGCTTTGCTCCCAAATATTCACGAGTGATAAGTCCAAGCGTTCCTTTGATATCTTTAGAGTGTCAGCTTCACTTTACTTCACTTTGCGGTCTTCAAATCATTTTGTGGATTTTTTGATATTTTCGTCCGTACTGCCTCTTTTGGACGTCCAGACGTTCATCGTCCTCGGTGCTCTTGGCCTGTACGGATTTAGCAACCACTTGCGATAGTAGCTTCTCCTGGAGCAGAGTCCGGTAAACTTATCCCACTTTTTGGCTCACGGCATTTTTTTCTGAAAAAACTGTTTCATCACACACGAATTCTTACTATCCATTTTTTTCAAAATACCAAAAGTAGCTTCACCTAAATCTTTCTCAAACTTTGACCTGACTCATATATCAAAAGGTTGGTACTCTTCAAAATGATATAGATTTTATTCCTGGCCCCTCTATAGAAACGATACGAACTTTTCAGCCGAGCTAGTATGTCTGACAGCATTTGATAATAATCGCAGCATTATTTCTGTATATCAAATTGAGCTGTGAACTTGTTCTCTCTGTGTGTGCATTGTGTTATGGGAACACTTTAAATGGAACTGACAACACAATTAGAGCTCGTTTAGCATAAGACAACAGACAGCAGCAGTCTAAAATGAATGTTAAATCGATGGGTTTTCTCCAATATGTTATTTCCTTAGTTGGAATGTTAACTCTTCTGGTTGGTTTTTGCTAACGCCATCTTGTGGCAGTTGCTGCAAACTGATTACTTCCAATTAGGGAAATTATTCTGAATTGTTTTAATAAATTCTTTTTCATAATAAATTCTTTTTAATAGCTAAAGAACTTCGAGCCAAGTGAGGCTATCTTATTTGTGGCATCTGTGAGTTGAGTTGAGTTGCCTTTGCAGTCGCCTTCATTACAAAGATGATAAAAATGTATCTCATCTCTCATCTTATTTGTTGGCTGAGTCTCCACCTTGCAACCATTTTGACTGTCAATGCTGCCAACTAAATGTCGCATGCCGCATGTGCAACATTTTATCACTTCAGTCAGACCGTATAATTTAACGTAAAATCTCAGAGGCCAACTCGAAGGGACAACGCTGCAAATGGGAGACATTGGAAGACACACACATGTGGCTGCCACAAATGGTGACAACTATTTGCACAGTTGGCTAACTGATGCGTCTCTCCTGTTGTTTGCTTAAGGCACGCTTTGCCATACAGATACATATACTGAGATACAAAGATACATTTACGCAAAGAGTTGGCCATAATTAATATAGAAACACTTGCAACAACAATTAGCAACAGTCGGCGGCCAGAAAAAACAAAGCTAATTAGCCAGCAAATAGCTATATGTGGCTAAAAGATACTTTAAATGCTCTTCTCTTGGGTCTGAAGATACAATTTATATATAATATTTAGTATTTTTATTTATAATGATTTATATTTATTTATATATTTATATTTATATATTTATATTTATATTTATATTTATATTTATATTTATATTTATATTTATATTTATATTTATATTTATATTTATATTTATATTTTTATTTATATTTATATTTATATTTATATTTATATTTATATTTATATTTATATTTATATTTATATTTATATTTATATTTATATTTATATTTATATTTATATTTATATTTATATTTATATTTATATTTATATTTATATTTATATTTATATTTATATTTATATTTATATTTATATTTATATTTATATTTATATTTATATTTATATTTATATTTATATTTATATTTATATTTATATTTATATTTATATTTATATTTATATTTATATTTATATTTATATTTATATTTATATTTATATTTATATTTATATTTATATTTATATTTATATTTATATTTATATTTATATTTATATTTATATTTATATTTATATTTATATTTATATTTATATTTATATTTATATTTATATTTATATTTATATTTATATTTATATTTATATTTATATTTATATTTATATTTATATTTATATTTATATTTATATTTATATTTATATTTATATTTATATTTATATTTATATTTATATTTATATTTATATTTCAAGAGTATTTGAGTTTCAACATACTTTTATGTCCTCAGTTGTTTGTCTGTTGTTTTGTTGGAAACGCCTTCAAATTTGTTTGGGGTGTTTGTGGCAATTAGCGCGAAAAGAAAGAGGGAATTGAAATGAAAATAAAAACAAAAGCAAAAACAATAGTAGGTAATAATAGCAACAAATGTGCCATCATTTAAATATAGGCTCAATCGAATTAAGCAATTAGAGATTATGCTAATTGCGATCCCCAAAAAAACATCGCATAGAAATGACGAACCCATTTCGCCGCCGAATGTTTTCTTTATCTAAGTTTGACTTCCGGGCTGGGTTTCCGTTAAAAACTGTTGCCCAAAAAGAGGCCCTAAGTAAGATTTATGTATTTACTTCAATCCGTAATATGTTTGTGAAAATATCCGAGAACCTTTGGCTCCAATAATTGCTTCGGTATTGTTTTTTTGGTTGATGTATGGTTCGAGGTGTGTCTGCATTTTTATTTGGAGCACTTCAAAGTGTTCCGCTTTGTCTCTGCCCCTCTCTCTTTCGCTCTTTCACTCTTGAAATGATATTTTAGTTATTTTTCCATATTTATTTTCGTTATCATGGACCCAACAACAACAAGAACAACAACAACAGCACATAATTAGTGTAATTAACGCTTTTTGGCTGAGTGCGTGCAGAAAATTGTGTGTGAAAGTGCGTGGCGCTCTTTGAATGTTTTGTTTTCCCATTTGTTCTGCTGTTGTTTTGTTTTCGTTGTTGTTGCTGTTGTTGTTGTTGTTATACACAGTTCGTTCAACTGATTTATGAGCCAAGAGTGTGACTGCAGTTCCGATTGACTGCGACGGGGCCAAGAAGTGTTGGCCAAACGTTCGCTTGCCAACGTTCTCTCAACTCTCTTGTGTTAATTTGTGAATAATCTTTGTGGTCTGCACGAAATGCAAACAGAAAGTTGCACTGAAAACGGGAATCCTACAACCGACTGCAGTTGCAACCAGTTGCAGACAGTTGCAGATAGTTGAGAAATTGTTAGATATACTTTATATATAACTATATATATGTGTGTTAGTAGATTGCATTGCAGCAGATAGCTAGATGAATGTTTAGATTGATGGCCATAGATTGCAGAATGGTTTAATTAGCAGCCAATCTGGCTACAGCTTCAGCTAACAGACAGATTGTTTTAAGATTCTTATCAAGAAATTAGTTGCTATAGACAGTTGGATTGATTAATATTTGACGCTTTAATTAGCGGTCTATTTTAAAAAAGTAAATTCAAGCCGATAAGAAACATCCGCTGCTTTTGCATCTAGTAAACTTTTGTAGCAACCCTCGCATAGCCGCATAATAATGGCATTCATACAAACTACTTGTTTACCACATCAAATCTAATAAAAATCACCACGCACAATTTGTAGCCATCAATTGGGCGTCAATGACAGCCAGACAGAGACAAGGACGAGAATGTTCCATGTTTCGGAACTGAGACTTGAGACTCTCTAGTCTTGGGGGTCCTGAGACATCTACGAAACTCAACTCAACTCAACAAATGACAAATCTTTTGGCATACGGCTGGCATCATATAATATAACGAGAAAGTAGCTTTTGTAATGGCTCTGCATATTTTTCATTGCCAGCGAATTTGACTGACACACAGATGTATATACACTTATACTTATACTTATATCCTTAAAATTCCCCTTACCAATACACAGACAATTTGCTGTCTCTCGATACTGGGGAACGAGAGGGGGAGGGGAAGAGTCGCAAGTGATGAAATAAATCATTTTGGGAGTGGTGGCATGAGATATAGACACGTGATGATGAGATGGAGATGCGTTGCACAGATATACTGGCTACAGTTTGTAGCTGTTGTTGTTGTTGTTGTTGCTGTTGTTGTTGCTGTTGCTTTTGTTGATGTTGCTGTTGTTGTAGCAAGTGCAAGTGTCAATTACAAACCATGTCAAAAATGTCAAACTCTGTGAGTGACTGGCAATGAGAGAAGAGCACAAAATCAGTGAGTATATTGCATAGGCAGCAGCTACCCAGTAAATTAGTTTAAAGAGGGCACACAAGAGGGTGTATAAGACTAGATTTATTAAAAAGTATTGTAGAAAAGTATATAGTATAGCTAGAAGCTTGTGCTTTTTCAACTAGAAAATTTTTGCTAAGAATTTTTTTCAAACTGTTCCTAAATTTTAACAATAAATGTTTCTGTTCTTTGAGAACAGAAATTTTTAGAAAAAATATTTGACTTTTCAAGACCATCATCACATTTTAAGCAGCACTTTTGTACCCTGCAAATTGTTTAGTCCAGTATAGACCCGCATTGGCTGTGGATTGGCAGCACCCCCGCAGCTTGGCAGCTTGTGGAAAGGCAGGAGAAGGGTCGTCAGACTCTCATACTCCATATCATTTCCATTCCCTTTCACAGTCCTGTTGCCATACCCATTCCCATTCCCGCTTTGTTCCCATTTCCATTCTCATTCGACATCGACAAGTTTGTCCTGTCAGCGCGACACTCGCGTAGAGTTTATTACATCAATTTGTGTGTGAGCGAGTTTCCCTTGCAATTCCTCCCTTACTGCTCCCTATCTTTTGGTGTATAACCATTTCAGGCATGTATGAGAAATTTGATACAAATGAGTTTTCACACTTTGCGTTCGTTTGCCATGCGAGTGCGAGTGTGAGTGCGAATGAATAGTCTGCAGCACTTGTATCTGTATCTGTATCTGTAGCTGTATCTGTATCTATATAGCACGTTGTTTGTAACTCACTCGCTGTTCAGTATCCTTTTCCATCAACGTGTAAATTGTGTGCTGTCAAACTTATGACATTCAGCGTTGATACGAACGCGTCACATTTGTTTACCAGCCACAACAACAATATGTACTAAAAGATACATGTGTATAGCGCAAAAGATACAAAAGAATCTACCACAGCGCGTTACTGTAAATTAGATTTCGTTTAGGGCAACTTTCATCTGTTTTTTATATGTTTCTTTTCTAGCTGCTGCAAATTGCTTTGACTATTCTACAATGGATGGGGAGCTGTACCCACTGGTAACCAAAGTAATACTCATCGCATATTAATTGCTGCTCATTTTCATGTCTCTGCGACACTCATATGCAATTAATATTTGTCGTCCACACCGAAATATGTACATAGGGTTTTCCCTTTTAATTACTTCTCACAAGAGGCCATTATTGTTGCCACTGACTGTTACAGCAGCCGGCATGAGAAGATTGAAGTCCTTCACGCATTTATTTCGATAGTTTTACGATTTTCTTTTTTATTGACAACTCAACTTGGCAGTTGCATATCGAATTGATCTATGTGTAGTTGCAAAAAATGTTGATAGATGGCGCTGCTGTGTGTGGAAAACCAAATGGAAAATTCTTTGTTTATTAAATATTTGCTTCCAACGAGTTGGACAAAGGATAAACAAGTAAATATTTGGTTTGTTGAGAAGTTTTTGTGGCAAGATTTGAACCAATTTCAAGCTAAAATTTTGTCCAGCAGAAAAATTTAAGAATTTTTGCAACTAAATTAATTTTATGTCATTTTTTTATACATTTAATTGGTATATTTTAAGTTTGTGTTTCATTATAAATTTATTAAATATTTTAATTATATTTTAAATAATTTAATAAACTCAAAACTCTTGAGCTCTTGAGGCAAACCCCTTAAAAACTGCCTGCAATTTCCATCGCTCCATAAAATGATTAATTTAGCATTAAAACTAAACTCTGCTGTGTATTAACATCAATTTGTGGCATAAACTTTAAAGTGCTATGATTACAGGGTATTTGAAGTGTTAGTCAGTAGTGGTTGTACTCGGTTATTTATGGCAATTCGGCGAAGCGAGCAGCCAAATTGTCGAGACTCTCACACTCAGTTTGCGGCATTTAAAGGCGGCTGTTACGAGCCAATGAGCAGCTGCCAGCCAAAATGACTGAAGCTGTTCTCAGCCATGACAACAGTAACGTTAACAGTAACAACAACATTGAACATTGCAACATTGTGGGGCACGTTGTACGTTGCACGTTGACGGGTTGCATTGCGTTGTGCGTTGTGTTGGCTTTATATATTGGTCAGTTAAGACATGTCACTGGGCACGCCCATCCCTGGCTGGTTGGCTGCCCTAGTAACTGCACACACACATACACACACAGTGAGTCCAAAAATTTCACGCATCAGTTGTGTGTTGCAACATGGCCGTAGCAGCAAGAGAGAGGCATGAAACTCGCGCAATTAGAACGCCATTAAAAGGGGCAACAATGTTGTTGTTGTTCTTGTTGTTGCTGTTGTTGTTGTTGCTGTTGTTGCGAATATTCGTACCTGCAACGCAAACTGGCAACGCCCCCATTATTCATGTGCTTTCAGTTTGCCAACTGTCCAGCTGCAGTTGGCCAACACGAAAGGGTGCAGAGGGGGGAAGCTTTTGAGCCTGCTAAATGGAGATCGATGGCTGAGCGTGGTCTCATTAATCAAATGACAAGTAAGCGACTTGGCCGACTTCGAATGCACTCCATGAGTGCACGAATGAGTGCATGAATGAATAACGCAATGTTGCACCTCTACTTACTGCACATGCCCATTCCCCCCTGCCAACGATCACTTCTATCACTGCTTACACTTGTCAAAAAGAAATGGATTTCAAAATTAAAGTTTTTAAATATATATATAAAGCATAGTCTGATCTTTTTATTATATTTTTTAACTAAAGAAACATATGCTATTTTGAATATTAACTTAAGAATATTTCTGCTTAATATATAGTGAAATATAATCAATATTTTTTAGCAGTGTATTGAGCTGCTGTTAAATTTTAAGGCGCGTTCTCAGAGGCTTTCCAATTGAATCGATGCAACAGAGCGGAAATGTAATGGCTGCTGCTGCAACACTTTGATCAATAATCAGCTTTACAAATACACATACAAAATCACACACATATATGTACATACATACACATATACTCACACACTTTATGCTTTTTTTTACAAATTGCCATCACGATAAGTGAATTCCACTTGCAGCATATTTACCAAAAAAAAGTAGCCGTTGTTTTCTTGCTTTGTTTCTGGCTTGACTTTGACTTTGGTTTTGGAGTTTTTCAAGTTGTTTTTTTTTTTTGGGTTTGTCACTGTCGTCGTTGGCCTAATTAAAGATGTCCTCCGGTCTTTGCTGGTTCAAAACTGTGCATTACATGAAAATTTTCGCGGAAATTTACGCCCAAAAGCAGGCGGGGCTGCTGCATGCAACAGCTTTAGGGTGTACTTTTCGTTTGACTGACGCAAACAGTTCCATTAATTAGCTAAAGTAGTTTTGCCTTTACTTTGACAATTTGGCGGGGCAAAATTTTCTTTCTTTTCTGGCATTTTTTTAGTGCATTTTCTGCGTTAAATAAAAAGCGTGGCACAGTTGCCACAGCATGAAGAGAGTAGCTAGTTGAAAAACAAAAGAATTCGCTAAAAATAGGCAAACACCCGCAATAGTGAAGAGCTACTATCGCTGCTACTATCGTGTCGGGATAGTGCCAAGTCATCGATAGTATAAACGATAGTTCTCCATCTCCACTCTAAATATCTGCCAGTGCTCTGGCTGAATGTTTTCCGAACTTAGTAGGCTTTTTGTAAGCTGTTCAGTCAAAGTTATTTATAATATGTTTGTTTTCACATTTTAAAATAAAATTTTTGCCAGATATTGGAAATATGTCGCACAAGTGAGTGAAGTGTATGACATTTATCAGTTTTGGCACATAAACAAACAATGTATACTCTACAGTAGTCGTAATCAGTATGGTACTTGGATTGATTGGTTTGTCAATCTGCCGGCAAACAAGTTTCTGTGTCGCGTGCCCTACGAATATATTGAAGACAGATTCAATTTGACGGGACTGGAAATGATAATGCCAAATTTTCATTTGTCACTAGACGTCATAATGGATACAGAATTCGATGTGGAGTTTGGTTTTAATCCACTCGATTCAGATACGGATGCGGATACAACGGCACAGCTATATGGACTGATACACGCTCGTTATATACTCAGTGTACGGGGTATTGAGGATATGTGTCTGAAGTATAAACGTGGCGATTTTGGCATTTGTTCGCGCATCTATTGCAATGGTCAGCTCATGCTCCCAGTGGGACTTACCGATCGCTTTGGCGATTCCGATGTTAAGGTCTACTGTCCACGCTGCCGTGATGTCTATGTGCCCAACGATCGTTGTGCTCAGCTAGATGGTGCAATGTTTGGTTGCAGTTTTCCACACATGTTCTTTATGCAACTGCCGCATCTGTTGCCCAAACCGCCACTGGAAAAATACACACCACGGTCAGTAAATTTGATTTAAATTTGTTTTTTTTATAGTGTTAATAATAGAGTTTTATCATTAGCATCTATGGCTTCAAGTTACATAAGACCGCGCTATTGCCACCCTCAACGGAAAACAACAGCGAATTAGACTACGTGTCAAAGGTCAAACAGTCGCCCAAAACTGCAGTGCAACGCCATAGCTTTACACTTAACTAACAGCAGTTATTATGGCTGGAATTCTAAATTTTGACAAGTTATGATCCACTTCACTCTCACACGCAATTGGAATTAGAATTGAATTGAACAAGAGTAGTTACTGATGTAAACTTTAAACACTCTTAATAATAATGTATTGTAAGAAATTTAGACTTTAAATACCGAACTTCTTCTTTAACTTCTCTAAAAGTCTTTCTTCCAATTTAGCTACTAAACGCTAAACATCTTCAACTATTTAGTTAGCGTTGAGACAGTTAAGTGTTGTCAATTGTAGATAATTGAGAGAGTCTAAAGAGTTCTTCTTTCCATTTTAACCTCGTTCCCAGGGTGTAACCACGAAAGTATATATATCAGTGGTATATACATATTTCTTAGAGTTCTCTCTTTTTTGGTTAGTTCGCATTGATCTGTAATTGACTGCAGGGCATATCAGAGCACTAAATCATCGTGGCTGTCTCGATTAATGACAGCTCATGAACTAAGCCACAACTAAATTGTGGTTTACTATGTTTTCTTCTGCTTCTTCTTCTTCGTTTTGGGGTAGTTGTGGCATCTTGTTGTGGCACCTTGGCACTAAACTGGGTCCTCAATTGTGGCACAACATGCCCAGTTACCCACTAACACACCAGCTGACAATTAAGATGCACATACATAGATAATCCAATAACAGCACTCCCATCCACACCAACTTGCAACTGCCACCAAGTGGCAAC
Source organism: Drosophila tripunctata (assembly GCA_035047385.1). NCBI lineage: Eukaryota > Metazoa > Arthropoda > Insecta > Diptera > Drosophilidae > Drosophila > Drosophila tripunctata. The sequence goes on from JAWNPS010000227.1 coordinate 52,598, forward strand.
TGGCTGGTCTGGCACCTTTTGTCCCAGTGCATACGCAATTTGGGCAAACTGACAGGCGGCAAACGGATGTGGCAAACAGGCCGAGAAAGTAACGGCAACAGTCAGCAGGCAACAGGCAACTGGCAACATGCAACGTAGACTCTAACAACAGTTCGTGTTGCTTGTGAAAATTTGCGCAGGCGCACCTTTCGCCCAGCTAACAAAGACAGAGACAACAACAGCAACAACAGCAGAGAGTCCAACTGCAACTGCTTCAGCGACCTGAAGACAGACACAATTGTCGCCTCAATGCCATCGTAAATCGTGTAATTCTCTGAATCGGAAAAAAAAAGAAAAACTCTCCAATTGGCAAAAGTCTTGGGCTGTGAAAACTTTGAACTCAATGCTGGGACTTGTGGGCGTTGTGACACACAGACAAACAGACAGGCGGACAGACGGACATAAGCACAAATGATGTTTTAGAAATCTCTGGATTTTTAATTGATTTGTTGTAGTTGTTGCTGCTATTGCTATTGCTATAGCTTGTAATTGCCAACGCGCATTACTCATACGCCGCATGCAACCTATGGAATTTCGTGTGCAATTTTCCGCTTGCCACTTAAACGTTTCTCAGCACAGAAATGTTTGCTGTATTATTGCCAAATCATTAACTCGACCACTCAAGCATATGGTCAGTTCAGCATTTGACTTGTATTTTTACTTATTTCCTTTTTGTGGCTCATTTTATTTCACAGTTTTGTTTCTTTTTTTTCCCCGTTGATAATTTATTGGCACAAAGTTACAACGACATCAATCACTTTTTCGGTACGCTTTTCAATGCAACTTTGGCGCTGAATGAAAACAAATGTTCAATTGCCGCAAAGTATGTAAAGTTTTGCTATTAACTGACAGTTGGCAAAAGTACGTTAGCTATGTGTTGAAGGTGATGCTTTAAAAATAAAACATTGAAGAAATTTAATAAAATAAAATTAAGAAATTATTAAATTAAATAAACTGAAATGTGGTTCAAAAATTATTCTAAAATATTATGAAATTCATAAAACTAAATTTAAAAATTTTGAAATAGCGATGCAAAATGAATTCTAAATTATTTTCAAATTAATAAAATAAATGGAAGTAAAAATCTAGAGTAGAGTAACAGAGTAACTGCAAATACATATTTTAAAATATATTTTTGACATGTTCTAAAACTATTTTGTTACAGAAAAAATCTCATTAATTTCATGGCATTTTCAAGCATTTATTATTTACTTTCAATTGTTTAAATCTAAACTAATTATGGGGTAATTAGACTAGACTGTGGATATTTCATATAAATAGTTTTCAACTAGTTTTCGCCCATTTTGCTATTTGTAAGAGTATTTTTTTGTTCGTTCTAATATCTTTCCCGGTATCAACTTGTTTGTTTCTGTTGTTGTCATTCGACTTGTGTGCTAATGGTTTTTTTGGTTTTTTGATTTGGACATTGTTTGGTGGGCCAAGTTGATGCTGATGTTGAAGCTGATGCTGAACCCTGTGCTCTCGGGTTTATTGATGATTGTTTCGTCGCTGACAGCACAAAGGAAACTCAAAGCTGCTCCACCGTCGTTGTGATTTGACTTACTGCTCGAGTTGAGTTGCAATACAGAGCACAACATCAGAAAAAAAAAAGAGAAGAGAAATTTGCATACAGTTGAGGTTGAGGTTGAGGTCTCTTTGCTGACCAAAAATGGCAGCCGCCATGCAAATGAGCAAATGTAAGCAACTACTATCCTTTTGCTCGTAATAAAGTGATATGCGTACATTGCAACCAAAACAATGGGAGTATAAAATTAGCATAATAAAAGCCAATGTCCGTGGAAAGTGGCCACAGGATGCACAAATGTTCATACTCATACTCATCGCATCCGATTCCCAAATCCAAATTCAACAATGAGAGATCCACGTAAACTCATTTCGCTTTGAATGTCAGCGAAGCAATTGTCCAAAAGGGGCAGAAAAGTGTTAGAGGGGAAAAGAGAAATGTTACAATAAGTGGTTAAAAGTGTGACTCGCATTTCAGTCACGCGCTTTCCAAGTTACGTGCTGGACATTGTCTCAAAATGAGTATCTGTATCTGTATCTGTTGCTGTGTATCTGCATCTGATTGTTGCGTGCGATGCTGAGCGGCATTGGGTCAGTTACTGCCACCGCGTCATACATGACACAGTTATGCGATTTATGTAACTGAGAATTATGTGTCAAAGCTGCAAAAGTGACAATGACGCAGTTTGTTGCTGTTGCTGTTGTTGCCCCTTTGCCGTTAGCAGTGTTAAAGTTAAAGTGGAAGTTGGCCATTTGCTGTTGACAAGAAAAATGTTCAATCTCAGTGCCAAGTGGCCCAAACTAACGTGGAATGCGACAACGAAAATCAAATGCTCTGCCAAGCTCAGTAGAGTAGCAGAAAGAACTTTTAATAAAAGTGCAGTTAAAAATATTAATAAATTATTTATAAGCATCAACTGCATTGGTATTAAATCTTTGCCATCTAAATAAAATTCTAAACAAAAAATCGATACCAAACAAATTTTGGGTGTAGACACTGCAATTATGCGTAACAACACGGCTCGGGATATGAATGTGTAGTAGTACTACAGTTGACATTTTGTGCCTTTGATATTGGTTAGGCGTGTGCACAAGATCAGACCCAGATCCGAGACTAGTTTCCCTTCGCTCTACCCTCTCTGTTGGTTGGAGGCGAGTCAACAGAAGCAGCTGGTTCACAATAAAGTCTGGCCAAAATATGGCCAACTGAAACGACAATGAGCAGTCAGTTTGGTTGGTAACTGGGCACTGGCGACATGCCTATCACCCAACAAGACTCTCCCAGCGTCTCTCAAAGACACACAACTGATATGCAAATTACTTGCCAAGGCTTCAAAAGACATACCGAGACAGAGACAGACACAGTGAGATAGAGACAGGAACAGTGAGACAGCGACAACAGCCAAAGCCACTGAAATACAAACTAAATTCAGAGCTCTAGTAGTTCTATTAAATAGGTCAAGCATGGGTGGCAATACTATTACTACAATATATATGCCAGACAGTACTACCATGTTTAATTACTGCGTTTTTCGGGGACAAACATAGTGCAAAACTGAAAGTTGACAGCACTTGGCGTTTGAGTTTAAAACTAAACCGAAAAGTTACAGAAAAAGTTTAGTTAATAAGACTTGCAGTTGAATGCTCTACAAAACTGTATTATGAAGCTTATATCATAAGCTTTATAAATATAGGCAATATCCTAACCAAATGTTGATGGCATTTTCGAATTATATCTGTTCAACTTATGGTTAGGTGAATCAAGCATTCGGTAAAAGTATGAAACATTTGTGTATCTCAAATAAATTATGTTTTGTTTATTTAAATATTTTATACATTTATGCTGGAAGTATGAAATATGGACAATTTATCCGTTTATAGTACCTTTTTCTAATATTTTTATTAAGAAACAAAGTCGAATTCTAATCTATTTAATGTATTTTGAACAAACTTCCGTTGCATATAACTTTCTAGCTTGGCTTTAAGATGTTCTGTGAGCTAATTTGTGGGAAGTAGCCTTTATCATAAGGTGATTCATTTTAAAAAATATTTAAGCTATTCGAATAGTCGAAAAAACTCATTGTTCAGAGTGCAGTATAGCAAAAGTTCAGCTGTAATTTTTTCTTAGACTGTGTCATTGCTGTATCATTTGCCTGGCAGCCGCCACCGCCACCTCTAGCAGCAGCTCCAGCTCTGGCTCCACCTCAGGCCCTGTTTCGTGAGACTGGTGCTGTATGTGTCACTGTTTGGAGCCTACAACTGTCGGAGGGGTCAGTTTCAATGTTTTTTTTGTGTCTTTTGGGGCAGCTGGGTCTGTTGCGGCTTGCTGCTATCGGCCATTTTCTGGCCATTTGTTGCGCCATAATTTGACTCGTGGCGTTGCTCTAATTAATAGTTGACCATTCGCAGTTGCCTCGATTTTTATCGGCGCTTTTGAACAATTTATGTTTACCATTTATGTGGGAGCAGTGAAACAAAACAAGAGTGAGAGAGAGAGTGAGCGGGAGTGTGGGAGGGACACAGAGTTTAGAGCCGTTTATGTTGGCCAGCAATTGATAACGAATTCCAAGCATGAAGCCAGCTCAATTCATGTGCATTTGATATGAGGGTACAGAACGGAATGGACGTAGTAGCATTTTCCTAAAATTAAATTGAAAATGTTATGCTTCCTATATTTGCCTGCTGCTCCCTTATTTTGCTCCTTTTTGGCAGGGGTTGTGTGTGAGTGTGTGAGTGTTTTGACCACAAAAAGGTCATGAAATTACCGTTTCAATTTGCGTTCTTCGTATCTCACATAGCGGAAATATTGAATTGGTTTTGTGGAATGTTTTCATTATGCGCTCGGAAAAAGCTGAAAAGCTAAAAATCTCTTTGGGTTAAATGCTACCGAAATTGTAAATGGCATAAAATATTGGAGCAGAGTTCGACCCACGTCCAACTGCAGTTCGAAATAGATTATTGTAGGCCATTCAGGTGATTTCGATTACGAGTTTACCTTTTTAGTACACCTTTTACCTCTCCCGCTGATTACTTCTTCCCTCCACCAGCTGGCAATTAACGTGGCTAACATTGCTCACAGCCATTGAGCCAAGTCTATAAGTTGATATATGGCCTGGGTAGCTGCCACACCCATTTAACAATTTCAAATGCAATTTGCCAATCGCCAATTGTTGTTGTTGTTGCTGCTGCTACTTCGGTGGCAATTTGACAAATTTTATTGTTTAAGCTCGCCAACTGAAACGTTATTAATACTATAATGCATTGTATTCCATACACAGATACGACAGCCGATCGGGGGGAATATAGAGTGTTAACCACACACGACGTGCAACTGAAATTTTATGGTTCCACACATGACAAATTACTGCAATCAACATTGAACATGAGCATAGTGATTAATAAACAATCCTATAGCTAAGAATTTAACTAAGCTCCTCTTAGAGCTCTTCAATTATTTGTATATATAGTTTTATAGTACATACTTTTGTTTGATTTTATTTTATTTTTTCAATTTTTTTAATTTATACTTTGCTTCCGTTGTATCACACAGTTTTGATTAACATTTAATCCAATTAACAGTTAACAGCAACCACTTTTTATGCAACGTTTAAAACGAAAAGCTGCATAATAAAAACGCTGAAAAGCTTACAGCGTATGACTTGTAAATACCCTGTAAATATCACTGTTTAACTTTACTGGCCTCTCAACAAAGAGTTTCTGTATATTTCTGGCACAGAATGAATCAAATTTAATTAACATGTATTGTTTTTTAGTAAATATTTAGTAGTAAGTCTGAAATTATTGAATGAAGTATTTTGCAATAAATTTACGGGAAATATTTTTAAAAAAAATTATAATTATTGTTTAAATTGAAGAACTGTTTTATTCTTGGGAAAATAAAGATATGTTTTACTGTTTTTAACCATGTTTAAGTGTTCTCTCTTTCTCTCTTGATTTTCTATGAGCTTTAGGCAAACCCTTGCCATACATACTATATTTACAGGGTATGTAAATCTGCCAATATGTTGAACAATAAGTGCACGACTTTTGCTTATATCGCCTGTCAATTGCAACACGCGCAAAATATGATAAATCAATATATGAACGAGTATATATAGCACATAAGTGTATATATATAACAGATCCAATATATATGTAGTCTATATATGTATGCAGATAGTTCAGCAGCTTGTCAGTTACGAGCTGTGTGTGTATGTGTGTGTGCTATAAAGTAGACAGGTTACGAATAGGGAATGGTTCCTATGGGCAGTCATGGGTTAAGTGGTTTTTTAGCAAGGTGTTGCGGGGTATACACCATTGTGAGTGTGGGTGTGCGGCGGGGGGCGTGACTCAGTGCTGTTATGGTGTCGCCTGCTGTGAGGCGATTGCGGCTTTTGTTTCTTGGCGCTTTAAATGCATTACATAACGCCTACGCGTTGACAAAGCCAGCGAGAATCGAGACTGAAAGGAAGTGGAGGGATGGGGTGTGGTGTGGTGGGGAAGTGCTGAGGACGGAGGCGTGGCGCTTGGCGAGTGTTAAACAGCTGTCCGCTGAGTTCTATAAATTTCGCTGATTGATTTTTATTGAAACGCGCGCAGCTTGAGACCAACAAAAAAAAATTTAAAAACCTGACGACAATTCCATAAATTCTTAATACATTTTTTGTTTATTGTTGCAGCCTTTTGCATGCTGGTTTCAATTTACAACACACGATTTATGAAGTGACAAAAGCAGCGCTGCCAAGTTGGTCCTATATATACTATATGCTATATAGTGGTATCAGTTAAAAGGGTTTTCTTTAACCGGTTTGTGCTGCTGCTGCTGTTGCTGCTTCTCCAACTGCAAAACATTATTAATTTCATGCGCAATTTTTAATCTAGTACGTGATTTAATTCGCCAAACGGGCAGCTTGAAGCGATTCTAAATACAATTTAGTTTGCTGGCCAAGACGGTTGCGAGTCGAGTCTAGCCCCCAAGTTAATTTGCAAATGGCTTTTTACTGCCACCGGTACAGCAGTAGTTAAGGCCCAGGACCACATCCAGGCATTGCTGATTGGCCACGTTTACAAAATTAGTGCGCACCAAAGCAGACCAAACTATCAGCTCTCTCTCTCTCTCTATCATAACTTGACTCTACTCGATTCTACTACGGCCAGTTGATAAAGTGCGCTTGGTTGCTGTCTCCGCTAAGCCAAGTCAATTAACGTTGGCCCACAGCCGCGTAGGTGGCTCTGCTCTGACTACCTGTATTTCTAACTTACCTTAGCTACCTTTCCACTCAGATTTGTTTCATCGCATTGTGCGACAGATTTTTTTGCTGCAAATTGTTTACGCTATCCAACTCTCTCCCTCTCTCCTTGCTTGTGCAACTTGTGGCAACTTCAAGCGGCCTCAAATGATTACAAATACGTTTGTTTATGCTAGGCGACTGCTCACAGGAAACATGCACCAAATGATGATTAAGCTACGTATTTTGCATTTCAATTACCACACATTCTACACAAGAGAGTCTGTTCATTTATTTGCTGCCCTCCAGTGTTTATCTATGGGTTATTTAATTTGGTCCTTTTGCAAATAAATTTTAAACTATTAATAGAAAATATTTAATGGATAATATAGGAATTTCATAACTTTAAGATTTATTAATACATACTTTTTAACAATAGCTATAGATTCAAGGAATAAATTCTTAGTTGAATATTTCTTACTATATCTTATAAAAATACACATTTATTTTACTAAGTTGCTTCTAGAAAATCTTTCCATTTAAAAGTAAAATTTGCTATATACCAGCAAAAAGAACGTATCAAATGTTCATTGCTGTTGTTTCTCTTAACTTTTTCACTTGTCATACAGCAACAATTTCAGCTTCACTTTATTCCATATTTCCCTGAACATTTTCCATTTTCATTTACAATCTTTTGGAAGAACTCTTCAACATATAAGCCCTACAATGTGACCAGCAAACAGAAACATGCATTAAGGATTTCTATTTGCCGCTGCGTGTTTTCCGCAATTTTAGTTTTTTTTTCGCGAGCTTCCATATCGGTGTTTTCTTTCCTTTTGGGTTATTTGGCATGTTTTGTTTGGCGAAAAGAGTTGAGAGTCCGACTATATTGGTGGTTTGCTGTTGTAATCCTGTTATTGTGCCGAATGCACGGCAATCAGAGCAGTCAGCGAATCACGAACAACAAATATGAATAACAAGAGACCGAATTTTCGGTAGGATTTTTGTATGGCGATCTGGCCAACTTCATTGGCATGGTCATAAGCGCATCACAGCTGTAAATGCCAAATAGTCGAGTGCATAGCATAGGAAGCTGGTCAATATGCAGTAAAAACCCAGGCCAATTAGAGCGAGAGAGTAAAGTGCCAACAGTTAACAGACGTTGTTAACGCTAAGCCTACTCTTACCACTTTAGCCAACCGTTCCTCTTGCCACTCCACCTCTTTGCAGTAAACGCTCTAGTTTGCATTTTAGGCCCGTAGGACGAATATTTTGCGCTAATCGAGTTGTTACATTTACGGGCCAACAACTCTACCTCTGCCTCTGTGTTTCCCCTCTGCCTGTGTTATACTAGGTGCTGCCAAATGTCAAGAGTTCAAACGCCTTGAACTTGATGCGAAACGTGGCCAAGATGCGAACGTGAGCAAATGGCAACGACTAAACTGCACTTTTATGCTTGTGGCCTTAATACACTTGGCCAAAAGCGGCATTAAGCCTTTCCCAAACCGATTGGCGCTAGTTTAGCCATTTTTATGGCACACAACTGGCTTTTAATATGTTGTAAAAGACAAAAAAAAATCGAGAGTCTTAAAAAAAGCTCTTGGCTATTTGAAGTACATTTAATAGTTGGCACATATCGTATTTCTTGGACTCTTAAAATTGTTACCAGTAGCATTTAAGCCAAATATTTTGTTTTTATTGAACTTTTTGTTAGCCATAAAGTTGCATAAACAGACATAAAGCTGTCACGTGTGTTGGTTTTAGAAGTTAACATAACAACTTTATAAGCGAAAAGAGTTTTCATAGGCAGAATTTAATGGATTTCACATAGCTTATGTTAACTTGGATGTTAAAAGTCATTTAAAAGACTAACAAAATATTTTAAAAAATTAATTTCAATTGATAGTTACTTATTTTTATGAGTTTAAAATGAATTTTCCATAAAATAATCAATAATTCTTGATTTAATTATAAATAATACGAGAAGTTATTCGAGTATTCATTGAGATAAATCAGTGAAACTCACTTTATAGGTTGAAGTTTTCATTTTGTTTATGTGAAACTAATTTATTTGGAATTAAAGTACTATATATATATAGCTGACATATAAACGTTTGATAGAAATCGAAAAATTATAAGAAAAACTATTTTATTAACTAATTATTTAGTCTTTTCTACTAGGTTTCCCTTCTAAGTTCCCTTTATTTAAGAACTATGCAATCCAAAAACTATTATCAAACGCTAGTGTTAAATTATTTATAACAGTTTCTAAGTGTATTTACAATTCGTTGTAATATATTTAACTCTTTTAAAGTCCAACTCCAGGCTCTACTACCACAGACAACTCTAGTTGTGCGCGTTGCAATCGCGATCATCGCAGCATGCGCAGCGCATGCGCAACGTTGGCAGCAACACTGACGTCAGCAGCGACAGCGACAGCCACAGCAGCAACGGCGGCGGCTGCGGCGGCAGCTTCCAACGCTTCTGCCTGCGGGCAACGTGCAAAAAAGAGGGGTAAGTGGACGTGGTGGGGGGGAAGGAGAGCTAAACTGAGCTGTGCACAGCTTGAAATCGCATGGCAAAAGTAAGAAATCATAGAGCGCAACTATTTCAGTTTATATATATATATATGTATATAGTATAGTAGTATAGCATATAATAAATGCTGAAAGGTGTTAACTGAGCGGAGCAACCATTTTGCACAGTGTAAGGCGCACAACCATCAACGCCGCTGATTATGATGCATGACCAGTGCCAGGACGGACAGTGGATAGTAGACAGTGGTCTGTCTGCGTGTGGAGCACATGTGGTGCGGCGGCGACAAGTGAAAGAGATGCCGCTGCCATGATGAACTCAAACTCAGACTGAGACTGAGTCGCAGTTTGAACCCGAGTTGCGGACATAATGAAGCACCATTATGAGACAGCTTGAGGGCGCATCTCTTTGGGACTTTGTCTAATTACATAATGCAATGCAAATTGCAGCTGCCACGCCCTCAACATGGCCCCCATTTGCCAAGAGTGTACTATTTCAACAGCTTAACCCTAACTTGACCTCGGACCACCCATAAAAAAAAGGCATAAAAATCTAAAACAAAACCTAAAAATTCGTTTGAATTTCGCATAAATACAACGAAAAATTCAAAACCCAAACAATGTGCGAGTAAAATGGGAAAAATGGAAAAACATACACAGCAGAGCACAGCACAGCACAAACAAAAATGGCCAGACTCAAGTTTGAAAATGAAAAGCAATGGAAAAACGGTTCCAAAGCAGCAAACCGAATCAACCGACCAAGACAAAACCTTGACGTTCTAAAATGCCAATTATAACTAGCGCAAATACAAAAGTTAACTCTCGTAGTATACCCCTTCATAACTCCCTCCTCCCTCACAATATTCTCTCTTCGATCCACTGCATATAGTATAGTACCCTATGCCTTAGAATACAAACAAATGTTGCTGTCGTTTTGGTTATTTTGTTATTGTTTGTTTTTCGTGTGCCTTTGTTTTCCATCTATCCACAATTTTGACTGATATTTTTCATTGTGCCAGGTCAGGCAAAATATTTATGCCAAGCGGGTATGCACGAATAGAGTAGAGTTAAGAAACAATTTAAAAAATTAGCTTAAGAACTTACTTTATATATTTTTTGAATATATTTCAATTTAAAAGATTGCATTACTTTTTGACAGAAAAAACTTGCAAGAATAAAATCGTCCAGAAAATAGATTTTAATTTAAACTAAAATGTTTAGAAAACTATTTATGCACTTACTATTAAGTAAACTAAGAAATGAATATTATACATTGCAAAAATTTTAGTATTTATTAATTATCTTTTCTACTATAACTAAGATACAATCTATTTTTCTGCTAAGCTTTGAGCAAAGTTTCATGATTTGAAAATTTTAATTCAAATAAAAATTCATCTAATTTAAATTGCAACAATTAACTTTAAATATTTAGAAACTGCTTTATTTAAAAAAATTTTAAAAATATTTTTCTACATAATTATAGAGTATATATCTTTCAGTTTTACCCTCAACCTATTCGATTTCTTGTGCAGTCAAGCCATAGCAAAAATCACAAGAAGTAAAAATGAGTAAAATAGTTGCAGTTTTTATTTTGTTGGCTATTTGTTTTGCAATTGAAATTTGCATTAATCGAAGTGCCCGCTTACCCCCTCCACCCCTATTGACCTGCCTCCACCCACCTCCCCTACGTCTTTTCCCTACTCTTCGTTTCGTTTGGATAATTGGCAATTGTTTTTGTTATTGTTTTGCCTAATTGAAGTTGCAATTATTTATGGGATGCAAATTGATTGCTGTCGGCTTTCAATTTCGTTGCACCTGCAGCTGCCACAATTTGGGGTAAACAACTGTGGCACGGCATGGCATGGCAGCCATACACTCCTCAACCCACTTAAGGAGTCCACAAAATGTTGTAATTCAAAACTGTTTGCAAAGTTCTTTGCTCGTAGTAGTATTGTGTGTCCTGACAAATTTGTGGATGCTTAAGTGAAAAGTTCTTTGCGTGCCAGCGGAAGTCACTGGAGAACGACGATGAGGACGACAAGGATTCCAGTTAAGTATAGAATGTATGTAAATGATACCAAAAACCCGACCCAGACAGACAGCGGATCTCTAAGGATGCTCTCTAGCCGCATAGAAACTTTTTGCTTGTCTCGGCAAAAGTTTGCTCGACAGTTGGCTTGAAACCAAGTGGAAATTCTTATGTTAATTGTTACCATAGGTGGAAGTAATAAAACATTTTGCAACATTATCAACTAACACAAGTTATTCTGCCAGTTGCCCTTTGCTCCGTTTACCCACATCCCAGTTCCATTAGTAGTTTGGCTCTTTGGCTTGAGTTTAAGTTCAAGTAGTGCTTCAAGGAGTTGTCAGCTAATGAGCTACTTGTTGGCATTTTTGAGGGTACGAATTTTCTGAAGGGAGAACTATTGTTTCTTATGATTTCGTTTGGGCAATGATCGAAGACAACAGCTTTATACAAAGCTTATCTCATTCCCATCTACAGCTCGCAAATCATTATGTGTAGCATTGCTTTATGACTGCAAATTGATTTAAATTTAAGTTGTTTTCAAATTATTCAGCTTTTTATTCATTCAATGCGCAGGGAATTGCCAATTGAAAGCTACAAAAATTTGACGAATTATTATTATTCCGCTTTGCTTATTAAAGCACAATAAAAATGCAATCTTAACGCTGATCACGTTTTCTTGATTTCAGGTTGTTTATCAAATTCATTTCTTGACTTTGTTGGATAGCCTTTATACTTTTAGCTTACAGTTCGATATTTTCGCAATACCAAAATTCTCCAATCAAAAATGTAATTGCCAAGCAACAGCTGTGCACAGCAGTTTTTGGCCCAAAGCAGTTCGAACATATCGTTGTTATCTATGTTGTTATTGTTATTGTCAATGGTTATTAAAATGTTTTACAAATGTTTCTGTCCGCAGTGCGATCAATAGACAACGAAAACAAAAAACTAGACGTCGACGAGGTAATAACATAAAAATGCATGCCACATATGCCATGTTGCATGCGGCTTGTTTGTCGTTTCTCGTTTGTTGCTTGTACTGCGATTTACTGATTTCGCCGATTTGGGTAAACGAAAATCGAGCATACGTCCCGTATGACTCGCATTCGCATTATGCGAACGAACACAAAACAAACGCACAAAATGATTGCAAATGCAATTGGCAATTGGCAAATATAATTATCAAGTATGTTAGATTGGCCGGATTTACCAGTTTGCCATACCATTGCCAGACGTCATTCAGCATAGCGCGTATTTTAATTTCAATTTTTGTATCACGCGTTTTTTTCCCTCTCATTTCTTAGCCGCTTTTCCAATTTGAATGCAAGCCCGTTTTGATTTTCCATTACGCATAATAAACCACACAATACACAGTAGCTGTTGAAATGAGCATAAAAATTGCAATTTGCTGACATTTGATTGATTGACGATCATCGACTGAGGCGCTGACAGCAGATTATCGCCGTCATACGATTACAAGACACGATTTATAAATGTATAATGAAAGCAGTTATTGGATTTTAAGCTAAGAGTATTGCACATTTAATACACTTTAAAGCTAAATTGAAACTAAAGCTAATAGATAGTATGTTGATTTAAGACTTAAATACAATATTTGTAATATAACTGTTTTGGATTAATAAATCTGACTTGTTCTTCATAAGTAGAAGCAAGAACATATAGTTTACTGTCTACATTTAAAGACTTCTTCAAACAGAAAATAATATAAAAATATATGATTGATTTAAAGAGCTCTTCAAGGCAGAAAAAATTGAAATGCATATCTTAATTGTTAAAAATTTTAAATTATGTTAAGTTGTTTACAACTTTTTAAATTTTTCAAGGCTAACAATTAGTACCTATACTTTTAAGACACATAGTTGACGGAGTAAGAAAATATTCTTTCATTGAAAAGCTGCAGGTACTCAAATTAAACGTTATCAGATCTGAATATAAATTTAAGATGCGTATTCTCGATTTTTTTTTTATCAAATTTCAACTGATTAATAAAGTAACTTCTATAAAAGCGCTTACAAAATCTTAATATAAACATATCTCACTTTATTTACATACTTAAACCATTTTCACAGTGTCTCTTACTCTTCAATAGAGTGATACAAATTTATTGGCAGTCTGTAAAGTGAAAGGATTTGGCTGGGTCAGCTCCCAATTGAATGGTGCTCGCTGTGTAGTGTAGTTTTGTTGTTGTTGTTGTTATTGTTTTCGATACCCTTTAGAGACTGGCTAGCTTGTCAAATTAATTGATCGAAGCGACAACGCGGCTGTGTGATGTGTTAAGAAATGTTTGGCGGCGTCAGGTGTCGACTCGGTCTCGATGTCGATGTCGGTGTCGACGCCATGTGGCAGCTACACTTTATCAGATTTTGGCAACTTGTGGTGCTGATTGAAACTGAGAAGTGGCTGCTTTTGGCCATTTGGCATTTGGTTTGCTGTGAAGTGAAAGTGAACACAACACAGCATATTTATAGCCATCGATTTGAGTTGGACTTAGTACGTACTCTAAGGCTAATCACGGCAATAACATATGCCAATCAAGTCGATCAACCAAAATGATCGTAGACAATAAATTATCAAATCTCTTGGCTTAAATTTAATGTGACTTTAACAACATGTAATTGACTTTTGCGAAATACAAATAAAAAGCAAATTCTTGTTTGAAAGTAATTGAAGGCATTAAGTAAGCGCACGTAGTTTATATATTATATATGTAGTTATATATTTGCAATCATATGAATACTTTTCGAGTGCTTAGCTGGCTGACACGGCACAATTCATAAAAACTCATATGGCACATAAATTTTGGCCAGCTTCAGTTGGCTTTAGCCCCATATGCTGGGCGTGGCACAATTGCGCGCCTTACGAAGACATTTATTATGTTTGCCATGGAACAGAAATGCCCAAAAAAATCATATATATATAGTCTGGCAGTGCTGGCAAAAACTGTCGGCGACAATTGCAAATGAAATATAATTTTAATATTTTATAGACACACACACACACACTCATAGACATAGCATTTTTGGGGCACACACAGTGTTATAAATGGACGTCACACACTCTTTATATATTTTCAACCCTTTTTTTTTTTGGTAATTTATGATGGAAATTAATATGCAACATTTGACTTTGGGGCTTGAACAATCACTGAAGAAAATGATTAGTAAATTTATGTGAAAATTATGCAAACGAATTAAACAAATTAATACGCCAATGATATGCCTAACAAAAATTTGTCAACATGTTCAGTGCTGACACTTGGCCAAAAAGGTGACAGAACTGAACTCACGTTTCGAGCCAAGAAAGTAAATACACTTATTTACTATTAATAAATAAAATATAAATTTTGAATATGCCAAATACTTCATTACGCAAACAACTCACACAATTTCCTACTTTGAATCATAACCAAAAATTGTATAAATTTGTAAAAATATTTCTAACAAAAATTCAAATTGAATTTCTAACGCCAGAAAATTAACATATAAGTGCAAGAGAAACTGAAAAAGTGAATGAAGAAAATCAAAATAATAATGCACATAATTGTTTAACACCTTGAAAATAATAATTAAATTTTGTGCATTTACTCAAAGTGCATAACAATGAGGTTTGAGTAGCAGAGGAGTTTTGGAAGCTTGTGAAATGTTTTGCTTAACTTTATCTTCTGTTTCATAAATATATATCTATATTTATGCGATGTAAAGGAATCTGAAATCTGAAATCTTGTGATTTAGTGTACACTTGTGCAGTGTACATTGCTCAATGTACAATCGCAAAATTATCATAAAATTGCAATAAAAATGCTACAAAAGGAAGGGCAAAAAGTTTGAACTGCAAACTTTGTCTGATCTCGGTTTGTTGATGTTGTTGATGTTGTGGATGTTGGTTTTTTTGTTGTTGTTGCTGTGATTGTCCTTATGACAACTTTGTCCACAAAGTGCCACAAAAAGTGTGGACAGTTAAACATAAATCAATGCTTGTTGTTGTTGTTGTTCCTGTTTGCTGTTGTTGACGTACTCCTTTGCGGATCGTTGCTGGAACGATCTCTGACAATAAATTATTGCATATTTGACAGTAGCTATCAGTAAGAGACAGAGACAAGGCGAGGGAGGGAGAGAGCGAAAGAGATAGAGGTAGCTCATCAGCAGACTTAATTGTTAAGTTAGTTTTTTTTAGCATTATGCACAAATTGTATATTGTACTTAAAACATGTATTCGTCGTCTTATCACTGCCCGTGACCACAACGTGTTGTAAGTAACGCCATAAAATTGCCAACTGCTACTGCCACTGCTACTGTTACTGCGATTGATAATGCTGCCAGTTGAGTCTTGAGTCTTGAGTCTCGTCTCTGGGTTTATCAACTGTGTTAATCTGGCGACATTATGTCAAACAAGGACAGGACCCAAGCAGCGTGTGATATGCTCCAAGACGAATCCAAGACGGATCCTCTGCTTCACCCAAAATGATCGATTGCGCGCAAACGCATTGACATATCGACATGCATCTTGCATTATTAAGCAACGTCTGGAATTTTAAATGAAGACCGAGACGACAATCGAACCATCCACGGAAATGTTCTTGTCGCAATCCCCCCATCATCATCAACATGATCATGATCATAATGATCATCATTGTGTGTTTGTTAGTTATGTTGTTGGCAGTCGCCGTTTAGCTGTGATTGCTATCGTAATGATGCGACCAACTGGCATTCACATTCACAATCATTCTATGGGCATTCACTTGCACACTCACTGGCATTCACACGCCATGCTATGCCAGTTGTCCGTGCAAGGGCAGCTCTTGGCAAAAATTAATAATTTCACATCAACACCCAATTGGCAGAGACATCGAACCATCGAACCATTCGCAATTGACAACCAACTGATAATAAATTATATTTTATTTCTTTTCAATGCTAATGCTGATCATTATCATCAACATCAATATCCTCATCATCATTAGCAGCATTTTAATCAGTTCCTTCCATGTAGCTCAGGTGTTTGCTCAGCCATTTTGTTGTTTTTGCAAAGGAAGCTGCAAGGAAAACTCTTGAACTTTATATAGGAATTTATGTCTTGGTTAAATTTAGAGTTCAACTTTTAGTTACCTTAGAATTTAATGCTAATATTTCATCAAAATATCAAAGTTTTATTTCCTAATAATATTATAATTTTCAGTTCAATTTGCAGTTTAAAGTTTACTATAAACAAATTCCAAATTGAACATTTACTCATTATATTTTGCCATGTGGCAATTATCGAATAATAGTTTAAAGAGTACTCAATATCGATTCGGTTTGAACTCAAATCTGAACTGTTTCCATTGGCCATCTAAAGTGTTGAACCCAAAATCCATTTGATTGTCTATGTTTGTTGTTGCATGTGCGTAATAATTGGCAAATAAAATTATAATTGAATTGCAAATGCGTAAATGCAAAAGTGGAAAATGGGAAATGCAGAAAATGGAAAATGAGTGCACATGTTTGGCAATAAGTAACTGGGACTAACACACACATAGTACATACATATAACTGAGGCATACAAATCCAATATAATTTGCCAACCCATCAATTTCATAATGTGTATTTAGGTCTTTTAACAATATAAGTACACCTATAACGATATTTCCGACACTCTCGCTCAATATTTGATGCAGTAATTTAAATATGTATGTGTATATAACACTATGTGCATAAATAGTAATTATAATGAGCGTGATTTTTGGTCAAAATCGTTGAATAACATATTGCGTTCACTGTCTGGCATATATGTTCATATGTATGTAAATATCAATAGCACAATAAAATCAATCAATCAAATTCTTAATTAACTAACAAACTGTTTACTCACATTTATGTAAGTTTTAATTAGTCTGTCTGTGGTTAGCGAAAAAATTGCAAATTTTTACAGTAGCAGTAGTTTGGTTTATAGAAATTTTTAATTGTGAATTAATAGTAAAACTAAGTTGGTATTGATGAGTTAAAGGCTTGAATTTGGAATGAATTTAATAGCGTATTTAAATATATGTAAAATATATTTACTATAAGAATAAAGAGTTATTTAAAAACCCAGAGATTTACTCAAATAATTTTTGTAAATATTAAACTGACGATTGATCATAAGTTAAGGTTTGTTCTTCTTGGGTTTATAAGTTCTTTAAGTCTTTTATTTGCTTCTTGTACTACAAATATTAAATATTAAGCTAAAACGTAATTCATTAAATGCTTTTAATTATAAATTTATTAAAATCAAATATTTGAATAGCAATTAAAGAGCTTTTACTGTTTACCAACAATATATACGCTTTCTATAATGCATTTGATTGCTTTTCAAAATAACAATTTGAGTCTCAAACAATACAAATTCATTTATGCAGCTGCCACTGCAACACACACACATACATACACACTTACACTGTAAAAAAGTTGGCAATTTGTCTGCATGTCAAAGTTCGAGAACTATGTCAGTTGTCAATTTGGAAAAGACACAAAAAAGCCAAACACAATTTAAACTTTGCTGCTTAACTTGGGTCAATGCCAAACTAAGAAGGTGGCAGCAAAGTGGGAGATGGAAAGGGAGAAGAAAAAAGTGTAGATATAGAACTGAGGAGAGCAGCGGAGAGCTGATAATGAAATGCACTTGAGCAAGCGGCAACTGCTAAAAAATTAAGTAGCCAGCCACGATTTATGAGCTGGTAGTAAAACAATGCTTGGAAAAATCTTAAAACAAACTAAGCAGTTTTCCATGACAACTTCCAAGGGGTTTTTGCGCTCAATGGTTATCTTTTGTTTTTTGTTTCTTTTTTTTTTGTTTTTTATTTTTCTGTTAGCCAGCTTTGGCTTTTGGTTGTGCGATTTGTCAGGACGCAACGTGGCCAACTGTCACTGCAAGTTGGCTGTGCAACTTGCAACTTGGCCTGCCAAAGCAGCAGCAGTAGCACAAACAAAAGTTACTTGCTTAGAATTTATCTACTGTCAGCTGTCTGCATTTTCCTCTCCCCACTACCCACCTCCACCTGCTGTTGCTGCTGCTTACTTCTGACCATTAAAAAAGTTATGACAGTGTCCTTGTTGACTGCGTTACAATTTTTCTGGCTAGCTCTTTTGTTTGGCAGCAAATACTTTACAGTTGTTGTTGCTGCTGCTGCTGCTGTTTACGCTTAAGCTCCTGCTATTGCCACCACCCTGGCACTCTCGTTGCCATGTGGCATGTGGCACCCACCGTCTGACATTTTATGCTGCAAGTTTTATGCATACACTTGAGATTTATGGGGTAAAAGCAAGAAACAAACCCCCAATTGATGCCGGCCAATGACTGCAATAAACATTTTTATATGACAAAAGAAACGTAATGCAACAACGCCCTCGAAACGCTCATTAGCCATGGCCATGCGACTTACTAACCGGGCTTAAAGTAGCCATAGCAGCAGTAGCAGTCGCAACTAGCAAGTTGCAAGTAGAACCAGTTATGGCCAATGATGTGACATGATTGCAGACAGATTGCAATATACGAGCAACTGTGCAACAAACTGCTGCAACTGCCACATAAAACACAGGCCATACAAGTTGTCAGCTAGTTGGCAGCTGCACGGAAACATTTGCTTCCTTAAACAGTCAACAGACCAAGACAAACTCTACCCATCCACAGCCAAAGCCACATCCACGAACCAAGTCCAAGTCCAATGCCAATGGCTTAAAATATGGTCAATGGAATTTTTATAGATTTTCCAAAGACTCGGAGCACGAGCTAGAAAGAGAGAGGGAGACAGGGAGAGACCGCACAAAAAGTGCGCAACAAAATTAAATGCATTTCATAATTTTAGAAGCCAAGTAAAAGTCGGGATTGGGTTATGGTTCGATTACTACACTTAAACAAAAACGTTTGGATTTAAAAAAGTAAATTGAGCTAAAATAAATAAAATAACTCGATTTCGAAGAGGGTATTATACGGTCAGAAATCCTCGGGATTAGTTTTCTTTCTTGTTTTAATCCCTGAATATAGCAAAGATCATATATTTACCGCTTTCGAAGTAAATCTTAAATAAAGTAAAGTAAATTAATATATTAATATTTCTCTCAGTGTCTCTCTCTGCCGCTTGACTCTATTTCGTTTCTATATCTACCATAGCTACTGCGGTTAGAGCATTGACCATTGCCCAGGTTTACTATATGGCTGCGGCAAGTGCAACATTGTCTGTCTGTTAACTTATTGACACCCATAAATGGATTGAATCATTAAAGCCAGTTCATGCTCTAACCACCACGTCCTCGTATTCAACGGCGACTGCGACTGCGACTCTGACTCCAATGTCGAGCTGGTCTAAACCGTTTAGCTTTTGTTTATTTGGCCATTGTTTTGGCCAAATCGTGGATGGCTGCTACTGCAGCTAGACAAATTTTATTGGTTTACGCACGCGCATTGACGTTGACAATGTGACCTTGTCAGCCTAAGTGACAAGCAGCCACAGTTGTTATCATAAGTATTCCGCCACGGTGTACAAAACGATTAAGCCATGACTGCAGCACATTGAACCCAAGTGGCACTAAAGCAAGCTATGACAGCGTGTGAAGTGCACAATGAACGCGGGGTCATTGAATCATGCAGATTGCTAGGCAAAGTGATAAGAAGAGTTCAGTTAAAACATTAATCTGGATATTAAAATATGCAACAAAATTTGATAGAAACGTTTTGCTTTAAGATGAAATACATACCATTGCCTAATGAGCCACTTAATTTGGCCTGACAAGTGCACTCAATCACACACCTCAGTCACACCTGTCTAATAAGTTTATTACCCAATCAATCAACAACACGAATCGCAATCATTATAATAACTCATCAAATCAAATCAAATCAAATGCACACACGTGAGTTGCCCAGAAGCTCGTAAACAATTTGCAAACAAAAAAAAAAAAACACTCAAACCATAAGTTCGCATACGAATGCAATGCAAATGCACTCGACGAAAGCACAACGTGAAGCTTGAAAGCACCAAAAAGCTTTGCATACCACACACGAACGAAAGACATCGATAGAACGAACGATGCTCGATGCACGAACAACACGACACGCGAACGATTGTGCTCAGCTGCTACTCTCACTCACTCTCGCACGCTCTCACTCTTTTACACTCATCTACTCGCTTGGCTGTTGACCAACTGGAAAAGCTCCAACGAATGTGAGTGAATTCTTTCGGACGCTCCAGCTCCCATGTGCTCTTTACTCTCACGTCACGTCACGAGTTGAACTGTGTGTGTGGTGTGGTGAGGTGAGGTGAAGTATGTTGAGGTGAAGCGACTGTCAAAAAGATACCGGAAAACGGAAATTGGGTTACAAAATGCATTTCTCGTATGTGCGCCAACATTTCCGTTGCTTAACAGAGCCACAACAGAGCACAAAACAGAACCCGGTTCCGGTTCAGGTCAAGACAACAGCAAACTAGAGAGAGAGAGGCACACATGCTTGCACTCATACATGCGTTTCTACACATAACGGTAAAATCGCATACACTCATATGTGAGAGCTTGAAGCTGTTTACTCGTCCGGGTTCTTGTCCAGGCTAAAGGCGCGCACTGCACACGCATCGCACTGCATTTTCAAATGCAATTAACGGTAGCTAAAAATACAGCTACCAAATAAATATTTATGAGACTTTATAACGATATTTCATATATGTTTTAAATAAAGAAATACATTAACGAGATCTCATAGCTTCTCTAAGATATGTACGTTCACAAGACGTATAATTAGTTAGACGGACATGTTACAAATGATTTTCTAGATTTTAGCTTTGATGCTTTCAATTCTAAGTCGCATACAATATTATTAAAAAATATTCAAGCGTTATAAACTCGATTTTATATTCAAAATTTAACTAGAAAATATAGTTAATAAGGCAAACAGCAGAGAAAAATTGCATAACTATGTTAATTAACGCCCTACTTATACTAACTACATAAATAAAATAAATTTTCAGATTTGTAGGTAAGTTAAATAATTGCAAACCAAATAAAAAGCCCACATTTAACCATTTTAATACTCTAAGCTCTCTCGCTTATTTGTCTAGAGATCAAAAGCTATTTGCCCCAGGGTGTTCTATTAGCAAAACTTTTGCAGATTTAGTACCCAAACGGGTAGAGCATCAAAAGAACAGAGTACTTCAAGCCGAGTCGTGTCTACATGATGATGACGAGGTGTTTGCCAAGCTAAAGGGTTATTTCAGTTAGTTGCTGCTCTTGCTGCTGGCAACTTGGTACACACTTTTTAAGGGGGGGGTTGGCTACAAGCCCCTCCCCCAGTCTAACTCCCCTCTACGCCTCTTTTAATACATGCTTTAAGTAGTTTTGTGTAATTTAAATATAAATACTCATTTAATTAGCTGCGCTGCTGTGAGACTGTCAGACCTTTGATCTCCAGCAAATGTGTAAATATTTGACATTAATTACAAGTTGAATGCAGCCCTACAACATTAACCAACCCTCGTTCCGGCTGCCCCAAATTCCCCACCCCTACCCTCCTCTGCTTTTTGAGGGGAGTGGCTAGCCCTTCACTGCGGTGGCAATAACTGGAAAATTTATTTAATATTCACTTATGAGGCGAGTTGACTGCCTGAAATATCCTGGCTGTTGCTGCTGTTGTTGTTGTTGTTGTTAACGGTGGCAAATTACTTAAGCGCTTATTTGTCAACTTCAATATGGCAAGGGTTGCAACACACACACAAATACGCACACACAACTGTGAATCTACTCGAATATATTATGTACATAGGCAGCAGAAACTCATTAATAGCAAGTGCGCGAAACGATGATCAGGCACAGGAATGGGCAAAGTAAAGAGAGACAGAGAGAGAGGGGAGAGTGAGGGAGAGAACCGCGCACTCTTAACCCCTGACAGGCGGCATCAATTATTCAGGCGGCACGCGATGCTTGCCGAAAAATGGCCGCGAGCAAAATGGCGTCGGCGTTGACTGCGTCGCAACGTTGGCAATGGCGTTGGCGCATTTCCGCCGCACACTTGGGAAATTAAGAGCTTCAAATGTGCGTGTGTGTGGCAATGGCAATGAAACCCAGTATGGCTTTGTATGTAAATATGTTGCATAGAGCAGCCAAAAAAGAAAATAATCAAAAACTTTACAACTGTCCACACTCAACAGACAATTGGTGTCGTTGTTGGTGCAATGTAACACAATAAACAAAAGCAAATGGGAACGAACTTTGTACAAACCACAAAGAGACTTTTAAATACTCTTTAAAGCAGAGTTTGTGGAGTTTAAGTGAGGTTAAAATTTGAAGAAAAGTATTATAAAATATTTTTAAATTAGAAATAATGTATTTATGAATAAATTTTCAATTTCCAATGATTCAAAACGTTTAAAACAGCTTAAGAAATTGTAGTCTCTCTCATAAAACTACTAGTTTTTTTAAAGATATTTTAACACTACCAGTTTTAGTTATTAATTTTAAATACTTTTACTGAAAAAAAATAATTGTATATTAATATTTAATATATCTTTTAAGCTCTGCAATAATTTATCTTTTGCTTTTCAATAATTAATTTAGTTAAATAGCTAATTCAAAACTATTTTAATATAAGTATATGAAAAACCAATTGCTTTTAATAGGTAATATATCTTGTTTTTTTAAATAAGCAAAACTTTTCTTTTGGCTGGCAAAGTTTTATGCTATCTGCTCCATTGAGAATTATTGCTGTCTGGTTATGAAAATGTTTTAGCCTTGTTTAAATTCTCAGTTGCATAATTCATTTATTAAGCCAAGTGGAATGGAGAGTAAAAAAGTAAGCAGGCAATGGACCGAAAGAGAGAGAAATAAGTATAGTTAGAGGGAGTCTGTGACACATGCATAAATTTCAATTATAAATAATTATTTCAGCTTAATTTGTGCAGAGTTCAAGAACATTTTGCTGCCTTCAACTCCAACTCCGCCTCCGCAACTTTGCATAACTTTGCAGCTATTCCAAAATCCCACAACCACAACTTCAATTTGTTATTAATGACGAGTAATGCGTCGGTAAATATTTGTTAATTAAATTTATTTTGCGGCTCAGTTGCTGGCCAAGTGTGAAATGGCATGATATGCATTCGATGTGACTGCTTTCAATTGCATTGCAATTTAGTTGAATATTTGCCAGATAATGTAATTAAATGGCACACAAATTGCTGAGCTTTAAGTCAGAGTTTGGGGGGGTTTAAGCATACATAAAATATTGAATAATTTTAGCTATATCTTTAAACATTTCTCATTAGTTTTGTGTCAGTTTTGACCATAAGTTCTTCGGAGTCAAAGCAAAAACAGCTGCATAGTTTTTGCCAAGTTTCCAGGTTGCTCTGTTTTTGCTTGTCTTGCTGGGCTCTGACCATTTCACTCCGCCAAAAATTTACATTGCCCATTTGCCGCTTAACATGCAACTGAACTGACTGAACATGGCCAGGAGCAGAGTAGCGCAGAGCAGCGCAGCGCAGGATTTGAGACGAGCACTGAAGCGGGCTATAAGCGCTTCGCTTACGGCCATGGCTAGCTGCTGCTATTGCTTTGTTGCCAATTAATTTACGCGCACTTGGCCAAAAGATGCTTATCGCGGCTCACATAGATGGCTTAGAGGCCTTACAGGCTTTAGAGTAGCATATGCCATAGAGCATAGTCCATATACCATATCATTTCATTATTACGAGTACGAGTACGAGTACAAGTACTTGCTATTGTTGTTGCTGCTGCTGTTTTTGTTGATGGCGCTCCCTTGATGGTTTGGCAACATTTTCAATTAATTAGCCGGCCTGGCCAAAAGGCTTGGCAACAATTTTTGACAGCATCTCAGCCAAGGCAAAAAAAAAAACACCAAAAAAAAGAGAGTCAGTTAACATTTCGGTAGGTTCCCATTACCATTACCATTACCATTACAAAGTTGCACATCGTTTGGCTTTTTCTTTCACTCTTATCTGCGCTACACACGACAGCAACAACAGCAGCAGCAACAACAACAACAAAGAAGACAACAACGACAATTTATTGACAAGACAATGGCGCTCAACGTATGTAATTAATCTCGACATAATCTGAGTTGATAATTTTTCGCCATTCGTTGTCTTGTTGCTTTTGTTGTTGTTGTTTACTGTTGTTTGTTGTTGTTGTTGCTGTTTGTTGCTGTTGTTTGCTGCCTCTTGGCTTGTCGGTCTATTTTGGCCTCACTCGCTTTGGTCATGTGCTTTTATAGGCTGTTTGGTATCCAGCTTTAGCTATAGCTTCTGCTGCCGCTGCTGCTTCTGCTTCTGCCTCTGCCTCAGTCAGAGTTTTCTCTGTCAGCTTTATGAACTGCATTGCATGCCTGGTAATATAGGGACTGTGCATCCTTTTAAGGCACCTACCAACCTACCAGCTTACCTACCTAGCTAGCTGCCCAACTCTTCCTGCCATACGAGCCATTGCGAGCCTTTTTCAATTAAGTAAAATGCCAGCGAGAGATGCTCATAAAGTTGTGCGCTTAGTTTTTTCACCCCGCCAAACTTGGCTTAAATGCGGTCTGGGCCTGGCCTACATTTTTGTGAGCACTCGTCATTAATTTTACAGCAAAACTGTGCTTTTTTATGTCCCTTTTTCCGTGTGTGTGTGTGTGTGTGGAAAGTTGCCGCTTGTTGTTGCATATCAAAAATGCAGCATGAATTGTTTTAATGCACGCGGTTCTTTCCCTCCGTCTCTTTCCCTCTTGCTCTGTTCACCCAACAGCTGCAACAATGAATTTGCATTAATGATGAGCATTTGTGGCAACCTCAGCGGCCACAGACAGCTCCACACACCCCCCTTAAACCGCCCCTTTCATCATTCACTCTGCTTAATTCGGCATTTCCCCAACCCTGGTTTAACCTTGAGTACATTGTGAACTTTGCCAGCAGCATAAAACAAATGAAACTATGAAAAGTTTGCGTATTTTCTACAGTTTTTATATTTTCATCTTTTTTTTGCGAACCCAGCAGGCAGTGGGTGTTACAGGTTGGTGCTGCTTATGTTGAGAACTAAGTAGATTAGTAATAAACTTATAATTGAGTTAATAAAATTTATAATTAATCAATTTGGTATTTTTAAATAATTTTTAATCAGTTTTAAATTATTTAAACTATAAATATGAACATCAAAATATGAAATTTAAGCCTTTAATTACTTTCTTTCAAAATCAAAAATTTTAATATAAAGTATGGAAAGAATTTTTCTAGAAATAAATAGATAATATATATAAAAACTTACCTTAATCAAATATTCCCTAATTGTAAAACTGACTTCACTTCTAAATTCATTAAGACTTATTTTAAAATTGTTTTCCTGTGACTTACTAGGTAACTTTCAGTTCTGGCAACTCTACTAGCACAATTTTTGCCAGATTTTCGTTTTTGGTTTTATGAGAACTGAAAATGGCACAAAGTTGCTGGCCATTTGAGCAATTTTCCATATTTTACTCTATCTGCATATTTGTTGTTGTTCTTGTTGTTGTTGTTGTTGTTGCTGGCGAAAGTGAATTTACGATCGAAACAAGCTTTAAACGTTGAAATCAGTTGGAATACTAGTTATATGGAATGGAATTTGCTGGGATTGGGTATTGAGTATTGAGCATGGAGGATTGAGGATTGGTCTGGCTCTGGGTCTGCACACACACACACACTCAGAACACACCCATTTAATGGCAACGAGGGTTACTCGTAATGTCAAGCGGCGTTTTGACAGCTCATCAAATGGTTGATTGCCATTTAATAGCTGCGATTAAACTCTGTAATCGATATAAGACAATATCCGTAAAGCTCTTAAAACTAGTGGAAAATGCCAAGTGACTAGGTAAATGTGAGGGGATGAGAATAGTGGAGAGGGGAGACGAGTAGCGGTAAAGAGATCTAAGACCAAACTATTTAAGTACTTGACGAAAGTGTGTACAGTGCACACTGTGTGTGCTGAATGCAACAATGTGTGGCAAGCTACATTACAATATTAGCTAAGCAATTAAATATGTTGAGTTTTAAACTCTCAAATTTAATATACATTTTTTATAGTGTTCATAAAAATAACTTTGTTTAAATAATATTTTATTATATTTATAATTCTATGCCTTAACTTAACAATAGCTTACTTGTTGCCTGTTTTCAATTGCAAATTATTGTAAAGCAAATTGAAAATTTTGCAACTATTGCCTTTGCTAATTTTATATCTCTGCCTTAAATATAAAATTGTTCTCAAATTGGATTGACATTTTAAATAAATTGTCAAGTTATGCTAATGTTGGCAACATTAAAATGTGCAGCTCAAAAGTTAAGCAAATTCAAATAGACGAATTTCAAATACACTAAATGAAATGGAAAATTTAGAAAAAAGTGTAATGAAATTTTAAATTTGTCAATAATTTATTTAAAATTTTTGGATTCCAACTTATGTGCATATAAGTTAACCTTTTTCAACTGCTAAACATATTTTCTTACACAGTTCAATTTAAATAAAATACATTTAATGTTATTGTACTTACAAACATGTTTTCATAGAGCATGCCAGATCGTGTTAAATCTGTGTTCATTTGTTATATGCAAAGTAGTAGTAGCTTTACACAATTTGATTTTGTTACCACTGAGATACGCTGACCAACGCTGAACAACAAAAATGAATTACAACAACTAAACTATACAGTCTACTGTCTATTGATTTTTTTGTTTTTATATTTTTTTCTGTTTGCTAACTAAACGCCGCATTTATTTATTACAAGTACATTAAACCGAAAATGTCACGACATTAATTCTGTAAATGCGATTAATAAACGTCAGCATAATGTCATTGTTTGCAAATGCCCCAAGCAGCAGCAATTGCTGTTGTTGTTGTTGCTGTTGTTGGGGCAATTGTTGTTGTTGTTGGGGATAGACATTATGTGCAAGCCATTGACCACAAGTCAAGTCGGAGGCAGACAGTTAGACAGCAGCAATGCAAACATGATTTACACCCATCCATTGTCATATTGTCTAGTCGAAAAGTCAACTTTGAATACTTCTTCAAGACAACAAGAACACACAGCACAACAACAACAGCACAGAGTACATAGAACAACAAGAAGAAGCAGCAGCAAAAGTTTAACAACAACACTTACAAATGCTGCAAATTGTTTAGCACTTGTTTCACCTGACAAAATTTATAATACACATACTAAGCAAATTTATACTTTGTCTACAGTTTTTAAATAAATTTCTTGACAATTTATTGCCCTCTCTAAAGAGTAGGCCAAGTTTGTTTCAGGGAGATTAGAGGAATCGAAATTTTGAGCTTAAAGCAGCATTTAACAAGCTAAAAACTGATTTGCGACCCCATAAAGTATATAAATTTATAACCTACACAAAATTTCTAATCGATTAGAAAAGGTTTGAAAACGAAATTAAAAAAAAAATTTTTTGAAAAAAATTTAAAAAAATTGAAATGGGTAGGTATGCAAAATTTTGAAAAAATTGAAATTTAAAAAAAAAATTTATAATAATGCAGAATTAATATTGGTCAAAAATGCTATTTAAAATGGTATAACATTTGAAAAACTTTGCATTTTTGGCCAAGTTATAGTAGTTCAAAGTTAAGAAAAAGCTGGTCATATGACTCCAAATGCTCCTAACTAGCTAAAAACCGATTTCCGAACCCATAAAGTGTATTTATTTATAACCTACGCAAACTAGCCAATCGTTTAGGATAAAATGAAAGTATTTTCGAAAAAAAATTTGAAGGGGTGGGTGAAGAAAATTTTAGAAATAAAATTTAATTTCTTAAGACATTAAACCAAAAATGCAGAATTTATAATGGAATCAAATATTGTTCTAAATGCTTTGTCGCTTGACAATCACAGCAGTTTTAACCAAGTCAAGTAGTTCAAACCTCTAGATATGGGTGATTATATTGCGCTCTAGATTAGTATTTGAAATTCAGCTCAGAAAGTCTGATAAAAATCATTTAAACAGTTTTAAAAGAGTTTAAGTTTCGCCTAACGGGCTTTCTGTATTATTAGTTGACCGACCCTGTGGTGAACAGATGTGTCCCTGAAACCGATAGAGTTACATTTGAGGGGGCCCTGGCTGGCTGGCTGGCTGGCTGGCCATCTGGAACATGACACACTAATGAGTGGAGCGAGTGGAAAATTAAAAGCTCACAAATTGCAAATTGCGCAAACTGTGGCGTGGTCGGGTGGCAGGGGCGACTGTTTGTGCCCCCCAGGCAACCAAAGGCGGCCAAAACAAGCAAGAAGTAAACCTTGAAATGTCGCACACACACACACACACACAAACAGATACACACACACATAATCGAAACGCAGCGAAACAGTTTTCCATGCCACAAATCGCTTTGGCAGTCGGGGCGGGCGCATGCAAAAAGCCAATCTTGATTACAATCAGTCGACAGTCAATGGGAGCAGCGTCGCAGATGCAACGCAGCAGCAGCGTTGCATGTTGCATGTTGCTAGGCGATAAAGATCAAATGAGGAATGAATGTCGCCGACGCAGCCTCCACTTCAATCCAGTGCTATACACTCTCTGCACTCTCTGTATGCTGCATGCCACAAGCTGCAAGCTAACTGCTGCCTGCTGCCTACTGCCGGCCTAGTTGCATGTTGCGTAGATATTTGCATTTTGCGGGCGGTCTGTTTCTGCCGACAAGATTTGTGGCTGCAATGCAATGCAATGCAATGTTGAATCCAAAGCCAGTGTTGCAACGTTGCAACCTGCACTGCAATCAGTAACTACATTTTGTGTTATGTATAGCAATGCCTCTAGTATTCATAACAAGTGTTATCGAAAGCGAAGCTGCTGCTTGCAACACTTTCCACTTGCTCTATCTAAAAAAAAAAAATGGTAGCAATTCTTTATGATTCTCTGCCACAGACACATTTATTAATGTTATTATTTGCAATCAAATGGCAAACAAATTTCAAGCATGTTTTAACAGATTTCATTCATTATTTATAAATTTTTTTATAAGAAAATGGTTAAAAAATATTTTAAAAATTTAAAATATAATATGTATAGTTTTTAGAACACATTTAGTTTACCAAGTTTAAAGATTTTTAAAGTGTTGAAAGTATTGAAGAAATTTCTATAACATTTCGTATTTAGAATCCAGAAACCTTAAACTTAAAAAAACAAGTTCTCTATATTAATTTATTTAATTTTAAAACTACATCTTTTTTGCAAGTGCATGCTAAAAATTTTCCTATTAAAACCACATTAAATTAAAATAAAAATCTTATAAATTAATTGGTAAAAAAAAATTAAGCATAATCAAGTAATTTTATACAAGTTAATTCTATACAAGTTAACAACACTTCTTCTAATTCAAGCTAACTAATGACAATATTTTTGTCTATTTTTTTTTCGGAGACAAAGCCAAAGAGGAAGACAAAATGTAGCTGCAACTAATTGACAGCTTCCAGTTGGGGCGGTATTCTGGCAGCTCAGTCTTAGCCTTCTGCTGGCTTGCTGTGGGCCATAACAAATGCTGTTAACAGAACTTCGTGATATGTCACGTGGCTGAGGTGCATACAAGAAAAAAACAAAAACCTGCTCCCCGCCTCGCTCTCTGTCTAAGCAAACTTTTGGTGGCGGAGGGGACGAGCGGATTAAACCAAGTGATTGGCTTTGCGGAATCGGGCGAGACTGTAAATTATTTTGCTTGACTGTGCAAATTAATTTCAACTAACTGACAGCGAGACCGTCCAACTGACTAACTGCCAAACAGCGCGACTAACTGATAAACTGACGAACTGGCTGTCTGGCAGTCTGACAATCTAGCAACTTGGAACCACATTCGATTACTGCCTTTCAATATCAATTATGTATACTTTATGAGCGTTGCACGGAGACTTGTTCAGTTAAGAAAAAAAAACCCGTCACTGGCAGTTCCAAATTCGGCTAACAATTATGTCTGCCGTTCACTGTTGCCCGTTGACATTTTGGCCAACGCGTGCCTTGACTAACAGCAATTAGCATTTTGTTAACATGGTCTAAAGCAGCTTGTGTTTTTTTTTTCTCCCTTTCTTGTTTATTTCTGGCACTCTCTCAGTGTTGCGCTGAACTCTGACACGGCCGCACAAACATTGTGGCTTGGGTCATTGCGAATCTTGCATGTGTTGGCCCAAAAGATGAGTCGGGCATGCTTTGTTTTTGGCCAAGAGCAGTAGGTTTGGCTTTCACGCCGCCAACCAGCGGCACACCTGAATTATGGCAACTATAAAGGCTACACTGAGCAAAAAGAAAGGTACTATACTCAAGCTTATGAAGCCGAAACGGTTGCTTAAATTAACTAAACATTTTGTTAATAAAATAAAAATAGTTCTAACGTTATAAAGGTAAAAAATACTTGTAAAGACTTGTTTTGAAACTTTATTAATTTTTTTCTATAAATTAATTATTTTGGAAGTTTTATTTTACCTTAAACTTGTATTTAGAGTACTATTATAATGCTGCTTTTATTTTTTCAGTGTTTGACAAATCTGAAAACTATGAAAACCGTGGCAACACATCAACGGTTCTGTTAACTAAATCAACTGCAACAAACAATGGACAGCTAACACACACATACATAGAAGCACGAGAGTCGCGCAAATTAAAGTTAATCGAATGCTTTGACCTTTTCACACAGCCACACAGAGTGCATGGGTAGCAAGGGGGTTAAAGGGGTTACGTTAGGGGGGAGCATGGCCAGCCCTTCTTTCATTGAATGCATCGCATTCGATTTGCAATTTCAGATAAACAATAGAACCGAAAATCAAAAGAACCCAGTACACTGTAAACATTCAAACAAATGCAGTTAACAATTGTGCAATGTTTTGTTTGGCTACAAAATTTTGAATAGCTGTTGAAAGTACGCAATATATGTTTATTTCAATTAAATAATTTAATATTAAATGAATAAATATATATATATATATATAAATTATTTAATTAATCAGCTTAAACTGGTAGAAATTGGCACAATCAAGCTAACGGCCTTTAGGAAACCTAATATACTACTTTTTAGTATAAAAATTAATTGATAATAAATATCGAGCAATTTATTGTATTGAAATTCATAAAGAAAAACGAATAACTCTAAAGTGCTAGCATATAAAGTGTTTTATAAAACCAATATAAAAAACTATAATTAACCTTAATTAAAATTGTCATATCTAGAATATGTAATCAAACAAATGCATGTCGCTGTAGTGGCTCTGTGACTAAGTGTACAGGCGGCACTCGCTAATGTCACCGACGACATGACAACAAAATGTGTCCAAAATGCGAAAAACGAAATCGTTGTCAGAACACACAGCGATTAGAATCGTTTTGGCCAAGTCTAACACACCTAATTGCCGGACAAACATTAGAGACAGCTAATTGAAATGCCGCCTGCTTCAACGAGTATGTTTTTCCACTGCAAGCAACAAAAATAAAAATAGTCTATTTTTTTTCGATTTTCCATTTAGTTTTCAGAAAAACTTTTTCAAGGCCTGTCTTGACTAATTTCAGCTGGTTTTTTTTTACATTTTCTCAACAATTATTTCAATTTTATTTATTTGCTTTTGGGGTGTGTACACATTGGACACTAGGGGACAACAACAAACGTGCAACGTGCAACGGACATTGGACAACTGCATTTGCTGAGCTTGCAAGTTGCAAATTCAAGTTGTGACTGGGCCATAAATATGGGCGTTTGAAACGTTTTTATGGCAATCAAATGCGTTGTTTAATTCGAATTGACTTTTTGAACTTGACGTGAACGTGTCGCAAACGTGGACAGTGTGGCAAGTGGTACAAGTGGGGGCAGCTGAAGCACGTGCTCAATGGCAACGGAAAAACAAATATTAAAAAGGGAATTTTTGATTGACATTTGATTTGGTTGAATGCAAGTGGACTTGATTAAGCTATCTAAAACAAATTTGAATTTCAGACCGAACTGACATTTAAATATACAAAAAGATTGCATGTATATTGAACTAATATTTAAAGCAAACTTTAATTTTTAAATATGAAAGCTGTTGAGTAAATACCTATTTGGGAAATTTGAGGTGTAGTATTTAAATATTAGAAAAATTATTAAAGTATTTTACATCAATAAAAATTGTTTAGAATATGCTTCAAATTTTATAAAGTTCACATAAAATATTGTTGGCACAGTTAAATAGAAATATTTTTTAATGCACATTTGCATTAGTTATCAAAATCAATTAAAATGTTATTACTTTCTCACTTAATTTCAATTTCAAAAATTTAATAAAAATATTTTCAGTTAGAAGTACTACATAAAAACTTATAGTTTAGGGACTTTTATTTATTGCATGCACTCGGCTGTATTTAATCGGAGTTTCCAAAGTACTTTTCGGGGAATTACTTTGCATGGAAATAAAATTGAAGCGATAGCAAAATGAAGTTTGGCAACTGGTTGGACGCTGGCAATTGATAGTTGTATCATAAACTAACGCCGACTCGCTTTTAAAACTATTGCAAAACACCCAAAAAAAAAGAATGAAGAACTAAAGGCCTGCATAGAGTATAAGTAGAGTTTCTACAGCAGAGAATCAAACAAATGCAATCAGAGGCTGCTTGGACACAGTACGGGAAAGGGAAAACAGAAACAAGTTGCAGTTACAGGGAGAAAAGATGCGGATCATGGGCGTATTGGGGAGTTGTGGGCTGTGGGTGGTGAACGGTGGGTGCCAAACTTTGTGGCATAAACTTTTAATGAGTTCTTTTTATTTGCGATTTGCATGGCCACGCCCTCCATTTGTCACACAAATGAAATCTGCTAAAGCGAAATTGCATTAAAGTTGCCATTGCTGTTGTTGTTGTTATTCTTGTTGTTGTTGTTTGCAAATTATTCGCCTCTCGTGGCCCACTTGAATGACATTGCCTACATCGAGTCAAAGTTTTGATCAAAGACCCCAACCTCCCTCTCTAGCTTGCCCCTTTGACTCCTTTGGCCCCTTTGTCGTCGCCCCCTTCGGCTGTTGTTCGTGGCTCAATGATGAGCGCAAAACAAAAATTGTGAAATAAAATAAATAAATATGCTTGGGCGCAAAAACTTTTAAATTGAAAATGCGCTTTGAATATTTCAGCGTTTTGCAAATTCGCATTTTTGCATTTTGCTAGCACTTCCTGTCCGCCATCTTGTGCGCCATTGCACTTGCCAACTGTACTTGAGCTCATCTTTGTGTCTCCCCATCTCTTTCTCTCGGTCTTTCGCTCTATGTGTTGCCAATCTCTTCGGCGAAAATAATTTGAAATTTTAATTAAAAGTATTTCGAGAGAAGTTGCGGCTCTGCCAGCGGCTCTGCTTTTCTATCAGCAGACAAATACGACAAAATCAAAAACACAAAAACGAATGAACAAAGAACTATAACTGGAAGCATTAATGAGCGACTATGATATACCCGTTACACAAGTACTATAGCTGCTTTTCTATAAACTAATTGTAGAGAATATGTTTCCAATGATCTGCTGATCAAAAGTATAGAAAGTTCTTATAACTTGGTATATCTGCTTCTTAGAACGCTTGCAATCTTCTCTAGCGCATTGAGTAACGGGTATAAAGAGAGGAAAAATTAAATAAAATTCCTTACAAAGCTGGCAAAAACTATTTCCGGCCCTTTCATTTGCCACTCGCTCGATGGCATCTCAGCTTCAATTTTAATATTGCCGCCGAAAGGCACAAAACTCCGGACATGTTGCAGCTTGCAATTGTAGCCGATGCGACAAGCGTCCTTCAATGTGTGTGAACTGATGTGTGTGTGTGTGTGTTTGTGGCAAAGATGCGTTTATGCGTCTACAAATAACATGATAGTTAAAGGAATTAGCTAAGTGCTAACTAAGTTTATAAGGAAACTAGTAAGTTATATTTAAATTTGTCTTATTAAGATGTAAGCTCAAGTGGGTAAAGGTGGCAAAAATTATAAGGTAATTTCTTAAATTATAAAATGATATCAAAAATATATTGCACACATTGGGAAAGTAAATAATTGTATTAAATTGAAAACAATTTGCATATTAGCAAAGGGACTTGAAAGTTAAATTTAGTAAAACAATTTCCAACTAGCATATAGTAATCTATACATTTGGTCTGGTTTTCTGGGGTAACTTTAAATATTTTTTTTGTGGTAAACTATTAAAAAAACTAACCTATTATTCAGATTTTTCCACTTTTAACTCGTAAAATTGTCTCTTAAGTTATCTGAAGGAACAATTAAGGCACTGCATGAGTTCGCTCATTTATGCAGGGCTTTAGTAACTAATCAGTTAAATATAATGTTTTCTACAAAAATGTTGTCTAGTTTTAACTAATCTCATTCTGTTTTTAAGTGTTCAATCGATTATTTATAAATTATCAGCAATTCGTGTACGTGTAAACTTAAAATACCGTTGTGCGTTTCTTTTGCATGCGTATGTGCTAAAAAGTATTGCCACTACTTAGTTCATGTCGCTGCTGGCTTCTTTTTTTTATACTTTCTGGCTGTAATTAAACCTTAGTAGCTGCCGAAGCAAAAACGAAGGAAGCCCAAAGGCAGTCACAGAACAGAGATGGCAGTACTGGGAAAGAGATAGCGACACAGTTTGAGATGAAAACGGACACGGAGACAAAGATGGAGACGGAGACGAAGACGCTCTTAGCGCAAGCAAGAAAGAAAGAAACTTTATTAATAAAAGTTTTTCCTTTGGTATTTTACCCAAGTATTATTAAAAACTTTCATATACGCAGCGTTGGCAAATGTACATATATTCATAGACACACTCAGAAACACCCACTTTGCAGTTACACACACTCATCGTAGTCGCATATGTCGACGGCTGTTCATACACATTCAAGCGTTAAATTGCGAGATCCTTTTTATGCCTGTGACAATATTTGTTGCATTTGTTTTTTGTTTTTATTAATTTGGTTGTCATAGCATTTGGGGTTTCCCATGGCTTTCCCTGCGAAAAAAACTCTACTCACCACAAGCACAATAGCAGCAAATTGTTACCCCCTTCCGTACTCCTTGGTTTCCCCTTTTTGCGCATAATTGGCTCAAATAATACAATTATGAATGTCCTTACAGCCCTTGCCTGTGGGTTAACTTTCAAAGACATGACTATACTTAAGCAGTTTCCATGCAGCAAACACACATGTTTGCAAATATATTTATGCGAAAAGTATTTGTTGCTGTACAGGGTATATTGAGTGCTATAAATTTATTATTTATTTTGTTTTATATTGCAAACACTTGGCACTCTTTTACTTTGTTTGTGCTGGGTATTTGTGCGTCGAGCACTTTTGTTCCAGACATCTTTGGCTATTTACGACATTAAGTGTTCATTTTCATAATTCAAAGCTTAAGAGCATAATCTCAAAGCAAATTAAAAGCCTTAAGCAATGTTGAAAATATCTTTAGCTTTTGGCCAAATGACGCAGCCAAGCAACCCCTGCAGTTGTCAAGGATCAAGCCTTTAGCCCAAAACTTCTCCACTGCCTTACCACCCCCCTTTGGTCTACTAATGTCGTTAGAGTAACTTCAGCCTGTACTCTATACTGAGTATTTGTTAGTTGGAGTTGTCCTTGTAGTTTTACTTAGTAGCAGTCTGTAGTTTAGTTCTCTCTCTCTCTCTCCTTCTGTGGAACTATTTGCACATTGAGTGCATGCATATTAGCATGGAAAAGAGAATGTCTAATGAGCTGCGTACCGTCCATTAACAGGCAAACGCATTTTCTGAAAGTTTAGTTCCATTAGATGCCACTGACTCTCTATTTGAAGACACTCACTTAGCTAGACAAGCTAAACAACTAATTAAAGTAAAGCAACAACATAACATTTGCAAACAAATATCATTGTTCAGTTAGGCGTAAGCAATTGCTGTTGTAACAGCTGCAGATACTAAGATACAGCTACCAAAAGCTATAACTACAGATGCTAATACACTGATAAATAGCAAGATAAAAGGTTGGATAACATATCTTAACTAAATTTTGTACAATAACTAGCCTACTTTCTTTTAAAAATTAATAACAAAAACTATATATTTTCCACACATTTCTAATGCCTCTTAGAAACTGACTTTTTAAGCTTTTATGGCCAATTTTTTTCAGTGTCGCTGTTGCTGCTGCTGTCTAGCTGTGCTATAGTAATCAGTGCAGCGACCACAGCTCTGTCATCAGAGTCTAGTTCCATGTACTCACCGGACTTGACACATGAATATGCAAATATGAGGCAACCACAATATCCCCGACTACCTGTTCCTGCCCCATACATATATACGTACTCACCAAGTTAATACTATTCTCATACTCAGTCGATTCCATGTCGTATTTACTTCGATTGCTGCGTTGTTCATTAATTTGCCCCGGCACTGGGTTGGGAATGCTGTGGCATTTGCTATCACAGCTGCTGACATGGACATCGATATGGCCAGGGTTGACTTTGTTGCCTGTTAATTGATTGCAGCCATTTAGGCATCGACATTGTCCCCACTTCCATTACCATTTCCAGCTTCTTCTCTCACTCTCTCTCTGTCTCTGTCGCTCTCCTCGACTAGCCGAGCTGGTGTGAATCTTTGCACCCCGCTCTGAATTAATTAGTGCCGGGCATAACAAGGTATGCACCTCACTCGACAGTGGCCAGATATTTGTTAATTGAAATTGAAAACTGAGCACAGACAACGGCTGCTGTGTAGCCAAATCTATTTCAGATTTCATAAATAATAGAATGGTACTGAGAAAGTTCAGTTGAAATAAACAAAATGTAGCATTTTTAAAGAACGTTCTGTGGAAAAGCCAAAAAGATTGTGCTTATCTCGCTGAAATTGATTCATAGAACTTGAGCAGTAGTTGAACATATCAAATTTATTATATTGAATGAAATTTTTGGTATTTACAATTATTTGCCAGCTTTGATAATCTTTAAAACTTATTTGTTTGCTGAACTTTTGGCACGTATCAACATTTGAACCGATTTCAGGGAATAATTATATTCATGCCAATCGCCATCCCAAAAGATGCCTTTACCTACTGAATCATAATCCACATCCTCAGATTTATAGATGCCATTCAAGTTGCTGCATAAGTAGACAATTACTTAATTAAATTGTATTGAAAGACTCAAGAGTAACTTACATAAAGCCACATGTGCTATACCACCAGCCACCTGTATATTTTGCGGCACAATTTACTTCGGATTGGTCGTTATCGCTATCAAATGTGCTGAACTTGTGACCGACGTTTGCGCTGAATTCATCACCGATTGTACCATGATAGCTACCCAAAGACTTGAGTGTATACAACTCCGCTTCGCTGCCCACTTCAAAGTGATCATAGTGCGCATATCGTGACTCGCCCTCAAAGTCCTCCAAATGTATGTAGAGCTCTTGTGGTTCGGCTTTCGTCATATGGTATAGTTTCTCCAGTCCAATAAAGAACTCGCCCGTAAGTTTACCGAATCCGGATTTGTAGTCTGTCCAATTGCGAGAGAAGTTTTCGCTGCCGTCGATGCGACGCTGTATAACGGTCCATCCAGGTCCATTTAGTTGAGAATTGCAAAGGACCTCGAAGGGGTCTAGTCCAGTCACTTGTATGCTATGTATTTGATTAGAGGCACCAAAGCCCATGCAACTGTGGGCATTGCAGCAAGTAGCAAACTCTGCAATCCTATCGTTGAGTGCACTGATTTTTTCAGCACTTGAAATGAGTTTAAGGTTTAATTCATTCAAAGTTTCACTAGTTTTTTGTCTTTCATCGTAACAGTTTGATAGATTATTGCTAGTTTCATAAAGCAAATTTTCTTTTAATTTTAAATCTTCAATCTTTTGTTCCTTACTCTTAATGTCAAAGTCCAATTTCTTTATATTTTCTTTACTCAATGTGAGTTCATTGATATTAACCGCCAACTCAGATTGGGTTTTATTCAATTGTTCACTTAATTTCAGTAGATTATTTTCAGTTTCGTTGAGTTTAGTTTCTGTTTCGTTAAGCTTTTTATTCACACACTCTAGCAGATTATTTTTGCTTTCAATTATTAAGTCGGTATTATTTTTTTGAGACACCAATTTTTGTTCATAATCAATCACTTTTTCGTTGGCTTGTTTTAGATTTGATTCCAAAATATCAATGTTGTCTTTGTAAGCCTTTATAATTTGTTCGTAAATGGGTTTCATTTGTTCATATTTTGCAGTAATATTAACAAATTTCTGATAACTGCAATCATCTTGGCTCAAAGAGTTTTTCACAATAGACAGTACTACAATTGCATATAGCAATACGTTTATTTTCATTTTAAAACTGTTACAAGTATTAATATTTGTATTTTAAGTTTTTGCGTTCGATTCACTCTGATTAACGCGACTCAAATTTGAAGACTGATTTAAATTGGATTCGTTATCAACAGACGTACGGGGCACTTCCCAAAGTACACTATACTATTGGCAAATCGAAAACATCGCTGACCTTATAAATCATGCTTATATATATATATTCGTGATAAGCATTGACAGCCGAGTCGTTGTTCTCCCAGATTATAGTAGCTAAAAGCATCAGTTTTGAAATAAAGCAACACAAATGTTGCAAAATCGTATAGCTCAAAAAGTATTTAAGATGAAGGAACCAAACTCATACCTTGTTTGTGAGATTTTGAATAATCTGTATAAAATGATATTATATAAAGTGTAAAGCAACTTTTAAGATTTTTAAACTCTTAACTTTGAAATTTACTTCTTTCTTTTGTACCAGAGTAAGTACTACAACGACTAATAGTTCTATTGTAATATTTTAATTTGCTTATTTAATACTTTCATTAACTCTTCTTTGTATGCTATATATTTGTAATTTTTATAATTAACTTATTTGATTTGCAGAACAATTTAAAAAGCCATGATGCAGCTTTGGTTGGAGCTGCGCGTTGCCACACCAATTAAATGGCAATATTTTATTAAAAGTCAGGCACAAAAGCAGGCGAATGGCATTGCCATGGCAAATAGACGGTGCAACTGAGCGTATACGCAACGTGCAGCTACAAAACTGAGTGTGAGTGTGTGTCAGCTCAAGTGTGGGCGTGCCAGCTGCGAGCTTACCTGGTTGCCATAACGCTGACGTGGCAAAGCGACTCGACCAGCTTCCCCCCTTCAACCCACCAAAAAAAAAAAAAGAAGAGACACAGCGACGCCTCAACTCCAGCAAAAATAGACAGAGGAGCAGCGAAACGAAAGAAAGAACGGTAAGGCGATGGTGCAGGGCTCTAGACAACGCTGTTATTTATTCCGGATTTGTCTACCTTTTTTATTTATGTTTGGCAGACGCCAATTTTCATGGCGGCGGCAATGGCAATGGCTTTGACTACGACTACGAAAACGGCTATGGCTTTGGCTTTCGCTTTGGCTATCCAAAGGATGCAGCTGCTCGTCTTTCTCTCTGATGTCTGCTGAACGCGTTCTGTGCGTCCTTCAAGTGCCTGAAAATGCGGGTACACTGCAGAAAATTCAAAGTTGCAAACACACATTGTAAGTTTATATCAATCAATGCTTTATTTATTTGGTTACTTTATACATTTTCTAAGCTTTCTTTTCATTTCATTAGTTTTTGCTAAAAAGTAATGTAAGTTTAGTGTAAAACGTGACAGCTACAGCTGCCTAATGTAATTAGCTAACATTTTGTAGCAGTGTAAAGCACGGGAAGTGGGTATTGAAGTCCTGACCACGTGATTCGTGTGGCAGCCAAGTGGAAAATAAAAGAAATTCAAGCAACTTGCCGCACATTGGCGTTGCAAGCTCACCTTTGATTGTCTTAGCTCGTTGCTCGCAAATGCTGGTCAGACAGTTGCTAGCCAAGTAATGAAAACGACCCTTGGTCCCACAAAAAAGGGGTTGTCCGCTACCGTTTAAGAGGTGGTAGTGGATGGACTTGCTCGCATACCAGCAGCAGCTTTTGTTTAAGTTGTAAATATGTTAGCCATGTTTTGACCACTGTTTTGTATTTAGAATTAAAATGTTTTAAATTGTAGTCAAGCGCTCAAGCTGTTCATGTCATTTGGTCCGAAAAGCGCTTTAAGCCAACTATTTTTGATTAAAAAACTTTGCGGAAACAGGCAAACAAATTCAATAAACGGAAAACACAGAAAATCAATATCAAATCGCCAGCTGCCTCAAAACAATCGAAGACGCCACCAACTAAGTAATCTAAGCCACAAAACACAGTCACAGCGAGAGAGAGAGGAAGTGTAGTGCTCTAAGCGGGGTAATGGGGAAGGGATATGGTGGTCACATAAATTCAAGATGTGGCCATAAGATTTATGACGATTGCGAACGTGGAATTTCGACAGCATCCATAGACAAAGTGGGCAAAGAAAATGCTACAGCATTTGTGCGCCTTTGGCCTTTGAACTCAGTCGAATCTCTTGCGAGGAGACAGAACGGGAGGCGGTGGGCAGAGGGCGCGGGAGGCGTGACTCTGGACAACAATTTACAGTAGGCATATAAAATGTGCATAAAAATTGAAACTGCTGCCGCGAGCCATGGTCTGTCTGGGTGTGCTTCTGTGTATGGTGTATGGGGCGTATACTTTACGCATTTTAAGTTTCAATTTCACAGCCGAATTTATGGGCATAAAAATGGCGGCATGGCCATTTTATGGCCACTTCCGCTGACCGAGAAAACTCTAAGTGATTTCTGACATAAAAAACATTAGAGCCAGACGTCAGCAAATATTTCATATTTGCTAAAAAGAAAATACATAAGTAAAAGGAGCTGAGATTTCCATGCTTTTCCTAAAAAATTTTTCATGTTACTGCCGCTGTCAGTGCTAATGATAAAGTTGCATGACAACTCATTTTGAAATCACATTTCAAGTGAACTTTTATTCACTTACCGACTGCTTAATGAAATCCCACCAAATATCTTTCCATGCCATTTGATAGAGCTGCCACTCTGCCGCCCTCTACTCCTCTTCCCCCCTTTTCAGAGTGCCTGGAGTGAGGCAATCAATTGTCAACATCGTTGAGACTGTTCCATAATCCGACTTATTATGCAAAGTGAATGCTTGGCCCTTTTGAGGGAGACACTGTCCCCCTGTCTGTCTATCTGGACGGCAGATAATCTTGGTGATATTTCATTGTCGTCGCTGAGGCTTGTAAATGCGTTAACTGCCACGCCTTCCTCTTTCGACGCTTGTCTCGCACCAATTGTGAAATATTTCCGTTTCCGGTTGTTGTTGCCGCTTATGCACTTCCTCGCTCATTTGTCGCCATCGGACCATTTGCTCAGATTCCTTTTACGATGTCCTCGCCATATCCTTTCGCTCGTTTTACTCGCTTCACATACAAAGTTGTTCATATTTATGTATATGGTAATTTTGCATTATTATTGTTATTATTATGCTGTTGTCTGTCCGTTTGTCTCGCGCTACCAATTTCCAATTTCCATAAACGGTTTCAATTTCGCACACATTTTTATTTTTATGCATATCTTTTACTCTTCCTATTAACCGAAAAGTGTTCCTCAATCGTTTCAAGTGTTTTCCTTCAGATTTCATTATCATATTTAGTGGTTTCAAATTGATGAAGCATCAAATTATACAAAGTGCTACACATTATAGACACGTTTATTTCGCATTTCTGTTTGCAAACAAATTCTAAACATACTCGTAAATATTTTAACAAACTTGTGCTAATAATTTCACTATTTTAATTTGCATAATTTATTCTTCTATAAATACATTTAATATATTTTTCGATTGAAATTATTTGTTTTTTATGTCACAATAATTTTAAAAATAATTTTTCCTTGAGAACAAAGTTTTGATATTTATTTTTTAAAACATTATATTTTAGCTATCCCTTTAATATATTGTATACATATTTAAATTGAAATTAAAGGTTTTCTTGGTATCAATGTGAAAAAATTAAAATTTTTTTTTTAACAATATTTATAAAGAAACATTTTTTATAGGTATTTGTTTTTGTTAAATTTCTTAAATCACAGTTTCCCCTTCTTTAGTTTGTTTTGTAGCTTATAATATTTTGTTTAAGCCATTTGCATTTTATTTCGTTTTCCTTTGTGGCACTTTTCTTGCGTTTTTCCTTTTCTATTTTGGTAAATGGCAAAAGCTTTTTTTAAACAGAAATCTGATGACACAGACGTAGCGAAGATCACCTGCTGTCCGTGCGTTGCATGTATAGCAGTCTAGTGTTTTTTTCTCTCTTTTCTCTGCTTACTATCTCTGTCTTTTGAAATGACTTCATTTTCGGGGTACTCAGCCATGCAAATTCGCAACTGATTTTGTGCCCAAATCACATTGTTACGTGCGAAAGCGATGTATGGAAAATGCAGAAACGATTTAAAAACTCTAAAATTAAGCTATCATCAGCTTTTACAGCTGGCTATCAACTCCTTCTACCTCTCTATCTCACTCTATCTGTAGCTCGCTATCTCTTTCCATACAATATGTGTAGGAAAAAGTCAAAAAGAAATAAGTGCAATGCAATGTCATTAAAGTAGACAAGCAGACAACGAGGCAAAGCGTGACGAAGACTTGGCAAGAGGTGATAGGAGTGTGGAGAGTGAAGAGTGAAGAGAGGGAGGGGTTAGC
This sequence comes from Drosophila tripunctata, assembly GCA_035047385.1. NCBI lineage: Eukaryota > Metazoa > Arthropoda > Insecta > Diptera > Drosophilidae > Drosophila > Drosophila tripunctata. Next base: position 95,547 of record JAWNPS010000227.1, read on the forward strand.
AATGAGTATGGCCAACATAAAATCACAACACACACACACAACCTACACACACACACATTGGCTAACCGTAACCCTAGCCAGATTCCTGGCTGTGGTCGCTTATCGGACATTGTGTGTCTGACTCTGACTCCGGCTATGGCTACGACTCCGGCAAATGTCTCCGGCTTTGGTTACGGTGTACGGTCTAGTGCTGACTCCGTCCTGTGTCTCTGTGTGTGCGTTACGTAAAGCTGTAATCTGTGCTTATAAAACGGCAAATGGCACAACTGCAGAGGGTTTTTAATTGTCTGTGCCGGATGGTAGCCTTAAATGCCCTACGACACTACACACAGGACCCTTAAGTACACTGCAACAAAAATACATACACATTTCTTTAAAATTTAACTCGTTTACTTGTGAGTTTTTCGCCGTGTACACACGTCCGATATGAAACGACTTTGTTGAGTGCGACCGAACAGCATGGGTATGGGTTTTTTAATTAAAATCCCTTCATAATATTATGTTAATGTTTGCTTACCACCTGACGAAAGTACAAAGCAACCCTCTCTCTCTCTCTTTCTCTTTCTCTGTGTGAAATCAGCGCTACGGCAAACTAATTCTAAAACCCGGACTGAGATTGAAGTGCCAGCTAGAAAGTTATAAAAAGTAATTGTTGAGCTTTCGAGTTGTTTTTTTACAAACGATTCTTTAACATTTTTAACATTTTTGCTCGTTTTTCTCTTGGTTTCACGACCAAAAATGCAAATTGAGTGCGCTATCAGCAACTGTCATGGCAACCCATCTACATTTTGGGCGGCGGTACACACCCCGCCATAAAAACAACAGCAATAACAACAACTGTCAGAGTACAGTGTATTCTTATTCACATTCACATTCACCTGTTTTGGCATTGTCTCCCTTCACCTTGTTGTTATCATGAGTTCCCCTTGATGTCGGTAGATTTAGCGCACGTAGCATTTTAATAATGCCGCCAATTGTCATATTTGCCCCAAAACGTAAATGGTCAACCATGCAGCATCTCTCTCATATGGTTGCAAGCTCATATTGTTGTTGTTGTTGTTGTTGTGGCACTCTACCAGCAGCATTTGCAGCAATTAGTTTCCGTAAATTTCCAACGAGTTGGCAATAAAAAGAAATGATAGTCGGAACTATTTCCACTGCACAAAAAACAAGAAAGAAATTGTCAGTCGGGCATGCCGACCGTGTAATACCCTCTGAGCTTCGTTTCTAATTATATGAGTTCAAATTGGAGTAGCTGCTGCAAGAACTTAGCATGCACACATACATATGTATATCTATCTATCTGTCTATCTCGCTCGCACGTTTTTCGTTTTCGTTGCTTGTGTGCACAGCTCAGTGCAATGCACGTGGCTATGCCTTGCTTGAAAGTATCGATTTTCGTTGTTTAAGAAACTTTTTTAATTATAGTCCGATTTTGATGAAATTTTCACAATCGTTTTATATTATTTGTCTTCAAATATATTCTAAGTTACAAAACGTTATGTTAAGAAATAAGTGTCATGTCACGGCATGCAAAGTTACAACACAATTGTGCTTTTGGTGGGCGAAGGGGGCGTGGCATTCAAAAAATGTTGATGGCATTGTCTTTATATTGCATCTAGTAACCTGCATGCCAAAATTGGTGACCCTAGGATTTATAGTTACCGAGATATTCGTAAAAAACATGTATTTTTTCCGAGGTATGTCTGGTTTTACGCTTATTGTGGGCGAATGGGGCGTGGCATCAAAAAAAGGAAACAAACTTGTATTGACTGACTAAATATGTGGTCGATACTGACTAAAACGGATATTGTAGCTCTTACCATCTCTGAGATCTGTTTGTTCATACGGACAGACGGCCAGACGGACAGACGGACAGACGGACAGACAGACATGGCTATATCGACTCGGCTGTTGATGCTGATCAAGAATATATATACTTTATGGGGTCGGAAACGTCTCCTTCTGCCTGTTACATACTTTTCCTCTTCTGACAAACCCAATATACCCCTCAGAGGGTATAAAAAAACAAGATATGTGTATATAAACAATGCAGATGAATATCCTACTAAAACAGACAGTGTGAGAGGGAGATAGAGAAAAACATAAACTGATAAAGAAAGAGAAAGATACAAAGGTTGGCGAAACAGTTCAGCTAACTCAGACAGATAGTTTTTGTTAGTTTCAAAGCGTTTACACGTATGACAGCTATGGTATAGAATAGTATGTATGGCGTTTATAAAATTAAACTAGTAGCAGAAATAAAGCTAAGATTAACTTGTAATATGTAAGTATAGTTTAGTAAAAACGGTTTAAGATAGAAGAGAGTATTCTTAATATTAAACACCTTTTTAAAAAGTTTATTCCTTTGACAAAACCAAATTTGGTCTATTTGGTTAAGTTACCTCAATTATTTTGAAAGTTAAGCGATTTTTTTATAAATCTTATACTACATATTTTGCAATTACTATTTAAATCGTTCGTGTACACAATTTTATAAAACCATAAAGCCATCATTAAATATTTGGTTAAGTTAATTGAACTATAACTCAGGCTAAATGCCTATGGTAAGTATAATGAAATCAGTTTATTATTTATAAAAATAGTTTAAAAAAATATTAAATACATAATAGTTATTAACAATTTAAACTAATTAATTTAAATAAATACTTCAAAAATAAAACTGCAAAAAATAAATAAGTAAGCAAATGAATCATCTGTTTTTCCCATTGCTCAACATCATCGAAGTACGTGTAAACAGACGGCATGAAGTCACCTATTCGTCAGTTTGTGACTCTTTTTTTACTGCTATTTTTTTTCGTTTTCTTTATTTCTCTCACTTTTATGTAAATTGCATTTCTTTTACCGTCTCGTATCAATTGTCAATTTTAATTGCTGGCAGTTGTCATAACTGGATTGTTAAAACTACGAGTGAACTGGAGCCAAAGAGCGAGAATGGAGAATGAAGAAGTGATTCAGTTTTTAATGTCGACTGTATATATAACGCATATTGTTATTGGCTTTCTATGGCAGTTATGGCTATGATATTTGAGATACCGCTTACTGGACTGTTTAATATGCTGCATGTGGAACACACACATATTGAATCATCTGAGATCATGCCGCACGTTCAGCAACTGTAACTGAGAATGTCCATGTGTCATGGGCTGATAAGGTGAAGTCACGTCTAAAATGATTTGAAAGAAATCGTTTCGACTTGGCCGACTGACTGCTGCTCACTGGCCACATTTAATTGCGGCCGATAAGGTGTGCAGTTCCACAGAATCCCCTTATTATCCCCCCTTTCCACTCTCCACTCACCGACTCAGTACCCAGTCCACGGTGCTCCTTGGTAATCCACTCACAATTAGTCAAAACGAATTTGTAGCGCCCAGCTGAGGAATTAATCAGAAGACGCATTTAAAATGCAAAATGCGTGCGCTAAATTACGACGAATTCTAAAGCACAAAAGCCTAGACATTTTTTAACGTGTATCTACTGCCCCCCCGCCCCTCCCAGCACTTACCACTCACCACTTACCACTCCTGCTCCACTTGGCTGTCGGCAAACAAAAAATGAAATAAAAGCAAGAGACTTTTGAGCTGGCCATGGCTAAGAGAATGGTAGAAAAAGTCCAAGAAGCAGGCGAGATGATGATGACTCGTTTTGGCTTTGTGCTCGTTGACGCGTCCACATTTGAATACTAATTGCATTTGGCCAAGTTGACTGAGCTTTGTAGACTGCCTGCCCCATGTTGCAAGTTGCCTCTTGGCTTGCGGTAAATATGATAAACAACAAAGCGCGTCATTTTGACATTTGTCTGTTTAATGCGCCCACGTTGACGTTGCCACCACGTTGCCAATTTCGAGACTCCCACGACTGACAGACAGACAGACCGACAGACACCCCGTACCCCCGCTACCAAGCGACCGTCAAAGTTCCTAGTCATGGCAAATAGATATGCGGCTCAGATAATGATCGTTGCAAACTGGCAGGCCCTGAGTTCTGCATAGTTTCAGCAACAACTTCAAATCCCGACTCCGGACTCCCGACTCCCGACTCCTGACTCTGGCGGTTGTCGCGCTTTGAACTTAAATGGGTTTCGTTGTTGTATTTGTTGTTGACATGCAGTCACTGGCAAATTTGCCATATGCTGGCAAAATGGCAAACTGCTTTTGCCTTTTGTCGTCTTTGGCCAAGTGTCAGGTTTTTTTACATTGCCTTGCCAGGACTTGCCACATGAAGCGAACACAATAGCAATGCAACTCGTTTGCTGCATGCCTCTAAAAACAAAAAAGTAAAGTAAGTACAAATATTACATAATCTTTAGACTATAACTACTATCTAAACTAGCAACAAGCGAAAGTCTGTAATAAGCTTAAAATTGGTTTTTAAGAATTTCCACTTAAAAAATTGCTTGAGGTTTATGCAATATATTTAAAGGCAGATCGAATGAGGTTCCTAAAGTATGAACAAACTGGTATTCCGCTCGAAAATCGGTTGAAATTTGACTGAATTCTTGCAGTTCAAAAATTCAGAAAAAACGTAAAGGGGTACATATGGAAAATATGGAATTTTTTGAAAATAATTTATTTTTTTAAGCAAAATTAAATTTTAATGCAGCTTTGATAAGGTTGTTAAACCATGAACAAATTGGTATTCCGCTTGTAAATCGGTTAAGATTTGACTGAATTATGAGAATTCAAAATTTTGGAAAAAACGATAAGGGGTAAGTATGGAAAATATGAAATTTTTTCGAAAAAAATTATTTTTTTAGCTTAATCGAATTTAAAAGCAGCTTTGATAAGGTTGTTAAACCATGAACAAATTGGTATTCCGTTTGAAAATCGATTAAGATTTGACTGAATTATGGAAGTTCAAAATTTTCGAATAAACGTCAATTCGCCTTAAGGTTTATTAGGCTTTATTTTTGCAATCAACTCGCAAATCCCCTTAAAGTAGGCTTTATATTATTAAAGGTGAAGAAGGAGGCTGATAGTTCTGTTCAGATAACAGATAATCTATAATGTATTTATGTATTCAATCCTTAATTAGAAAAATATAAAGCATGGCGCCAAGACCCAATATATTTGAAAATAAGTTGAAGCTTGTAAAATTTATTTTTTATAGATTTGTAAAATAGTAAAATATCTAAAAAACTAAACACCGTTTTCGTATTAGGGTATTAAAGTATTAATCATTATCGACAAACTGCGATTTGCATTTGTTAATAAACATATCCAGTTTAGTAACAAAATTTATTAGTACAAAAGTGTTTTAAAATGTAAATTTATGAGTAGCTCATTCTACACATTTGCTCGATATATTATTTTAATGTACTGCACCGTTACAAATCGGTTGCACTTCGTGGTGTCTGTTGCAACTGTAACTGCCCCAAAAAATGTCAGCAAATTGTGCGTGATGAGTTGTGGAGCAGAGACACAGACAGTGAAACAGCGTCCAAGTTCAAGTCCTGGCTGTGAGCATAATAAATAATGGCCAAGGCGCAACATGAATGCGGCACTTGTAATTAATTATACAGCAGGAATAAAGTGAACAGCGGGGCACAGTGAAACGATGAGAGGCAACTAAAATGTCTGGTAATTATCACCAAGACGCGCAGCAGCTGATTAAAAATGCGACGCCGACGACGACGACCGGTAGACAGGTAGTGGAAATGGGTGAGTGGAATGGGAATGTGAATGGATCTCTGATGATGTGCATTGAGGCAGCCGTGTTCAACGCCAATTCAAAGTAACAACTCTAGGGCTCCAAGTGCTCCAACTCGAATTCTGACAGTTTTCGAACATCTGACATGACAAGCTGCCAGTGCCGCTGACGCTAAAAACTTGCCCCACAGTGCGGTCAATGGCTATGTCTATGGCTATAGTTATTGCCCCCCTTCCAACTGATTGACTGGCCAGGTTGAAACTCCGACAAACCGCCTTCAGTCCGAATCTCAACCTGAGGCTCAGACTCCGCTTGAGTGGCGATTGAGTAGCGCAGGATGAAAGCCGCTCCATGTAGCCCGAGTGCCGACGGCGACGAGGATGATGACTCCTGACTGACTGAAAAGAGCGGGAGAGAGAGAGAGATAGGTGAAGAGAAGCGTATGGTTGCAACATATATTAAGCCGAGTGTGGCATATAAATGAGGCGTACCAAATGTTGACAATGAATTTTAACCTTGAGTGGAGTTTCAGCAGGTTTTCCACTGTGAAGGTCACTGGGCAACCGCTCACTCTCTGTTTGTCTGGCTCACACCCGATAAGTAATCGATATATCTGCGTTTATCGATAACTGTTTTACTCGTAATTATGCAAAAGACTGTGTTTAAAATGTGATCAAACAGAGTTTATTATAATAAAGTTATATGGTAAAATTGCTTTGTGAGACTGGTTTTCTTGCTTCAGGGGAAAATATCCTTATAGCTAGGCTACTGTGCTATATAAGAAACCTTCAATAATTAAGCACGTCTTATTCCTTTTTCTTGCCAAATGTTTCACCATCCTCCAAAGTTTCGGGCAGCTGGTATCCCCGCGTCTCTGGCAGAAAAATGGCGGCAATTACCGCTATGGCTGAGACAGCACCGAATATTAGCGGCGTTATCCATGGCTTAATCGTTTCCAGATCACAGATAAGTGGCGCTAAAAGTCCACCAACGCGACCCAACATGGAACACAGTCCCATGCCATTGGATCGCACAACAGTGGGGAATATTTCGCCACCCCAAAGATATGCATTCGGGAATGTAATCGAGGCCCCAAAGAGTCCCACGGTGGCACAGATCACCTGAACTGTATCACTTGCATATGCGAGAAAGACGAGCAGCAGCAGAGAAACGGCGCTGATTGCATTCGTGATCATCATCGTAATCCGTCGTCCCAAATACTTTGTCATCACAATGCTCATCAGAGTGCCGGGTATTCCCAGACCGGCAGCAATCAAATTGTTTAGAAATATATCACCGCCCATTTTGGAAATGTACTGAGCAGTGCCATAGTACACCATGCAGACGACAATCCACACAATAACCATGCAAATGGTCTTCAATCGTAGATAGGGTGTTCTAAATAGATCAATTAGGGTTCCCTTCTTTGCCGGAGCCTTGTCAGCCAGAGCTTTGGCGGCTGTTTCCATCTCCGGCTTGATCGTTTCCGTTGGCACCTTATTCACTTTGGCAATCTTCTCCAGAATCTTTATCGATTCATCAGTACGACCGGTGGTGAAGAGCCAGCGTGGAGATTCGGGTATTAGGCATATATAGATAACAAATACGGCCGAGAAGATCGTAATGCTGAACTGAAACCATCTCCAGGTGCGTATAAAATAGGCAAACACAGCCAGCGAGGCATGTCCAATATTAAAGGGTATCTGATACAATATCGCTACCATTTCACGTCTCTTGGGACCAATGATTTCCATAATGAGCACAAAACTAACAGGACAACAATCAGAAAGCTAAAGATATTATGGGTGAGCAAAACTATATTACCTGGTGCACATTGTGCCGCCTGTGGCGAAGCCCGTCAGAAATCTAAAAATCACATAAAACCAATAATAGGGTGATAGACAAACAATCAGTCCACAAAAGAGCTGCATAAAACAGCAGCCCAAAAATGCAGGACGACGGCCGCAGCTAATAAAATCAAATTATTATTAAATACATTTCTTAAAAAAAAGTAAATATAGCGACATCTTACCGATCTGCGATCATGCCAAAGAACATGCTGCCAAACATGACGCCCATCATGACAAACGACTGCGACAAACTGGATAGAAACTTACGATCACATATAAGATCCCATTCCGTCACAATGGTCGTCTTAAATGTATCCGTATCGAACTCCTGATCCTTACACTCTTTACTGCATGCATCCGTGACATTCTCCGTCCCGCAGGACAATTTTGTGGGCGCCGCCAAAAAGATGTGCCCCAATGTGTGCCAACCAGTTCCGAATTTAGTTAAAAATACCAAAAAACAGAAGAATATCTGATATTTTCCCAAGTCGCCAATCTGTGATATGATTGGATCTTTGGTCTTCTCAACCGGTTCCGGTTTCTTAACTTGATCACCCATTTTTGTAGTCAACTTTTATATAAAAAAAAATTAAAAAAAAACAAATAGTAGAAAAAAAGTACAGGAACAATTTTGAAGGTATTTGAAAATATTATAACTAAATTTATTGAATGCCATGTCAAGTGTAGAGTTGATTGATTGTAAATTCTTACATCATTAACGAACCTTTTTCGATATCAAAACTGAATGAATAGTAGCAGAAAACATAAAATATACAATTTCATTAATATTTGTATAGCTTGAAAAGTTATATACAAAAGTGACCAAGACACAATTCAAAAGCCGGTTTTTATGCGATTTGTTTACCTGAAATGCAAATTACTCAGCATTTAAAAGAAAGAAAGCCATCGATAGTGAAAGTAATTCATCATTTTGAGACCACAAAAAATATTTTTAAAAAATATTATATGCTATAGAAAATTTATTAAAATTAAATTAAAAAATTTAAAATAATATTAAAAGTTTCCATTAAAAATAAAACATTTAGAGTCGAAACAAAAATCTAGCAGTATATGTTTTAGTTGCAAACAATAAAACCTTGTCAGATTTGCAATTAGTTACTGTAATTGAATGTCTTTGGAAATTGGGTCACTTTGCCAGCACGAATTAAATAAATAAATGAATATGAAATCGAAATCGAAAATATGTGCAGTTCCTGCAACCCATCGAAGCCCCTACTCACCCAGCGAGCTGCAGCAACAGACTGGCGTGAAAATATGGCCGAGACACAGATCGCGATATTGTATTGTATTTGAAAGACGTGAACCGGTTTCACGTTACTCAGTTACAATCGGTTAACAGATACAGTTAGCGTGACAACTTTGTGGCCGGGCATTAGCACCTGAACGGCTGGCACGTTAAGGTTCGCAATTCGGCTTAAATGGCATTTAGCCAGAATCTGTAGCAAGTTCGCAAGCGATCGCACTGCAGAAAAGGCCAAAAATCGTTTGCTACTTTTACCCAAGAAAATGAAGTTGGCCAAATCATTAATTGAAGGTGCGCCAGCCAAAAAAAAACTAAAAAAAAAAGACCCAACTATTTGCCACAGATAGCAGCTAGATGAACCTATTGTCTGTAAGCAGATAAAACACAAGACTCTAAAGCTAAAGCTATAGCTGACTCTGACTCTGAGTTGGAGTCGAAGTTGGCGAGACTGACTGACTGACTGACTGTGCCTTAAGATGGCTTAATTACGACAATCGAGTGAAAGTTGGCCAAAAGATTTGTTGCTGGCGACAAGAAACAATCAACAGGCAAACGGGCAAACAGGCAACTTACAACTGGCAACCTTGCAACATGTTCCCACGGCTGTGGCAACCTGTTCAATGTACAACTACGTACCATCTAACTCTGGCGGGTGTCGAGTTGTTTGCGCAAAACAGAAAATGTCACAACAATTGAAAATAAATTATATGCAAATTGGCTAGCCAATCAATGTGCCATGCTAACACTCAACCGAACACACACACTCAGTAGTATATACAGTCATGATAAATCTGCCTATAAATAGCCGCATAAATGTCGCACATTGTCACTCACTAAGATGCCCAATTTGAGCAGACAAAAACTTCAGATGGCTTGCCTTCGATAGGGTTCACCTATTTATGAGCTGTCAACGCAATTCGCAGTGTAAAATAATTCAGTTGCATTTATATTACACTACAAGTTGATTACAGATACTAGAGTTTACAATTTATATCATTTTCTTATTTAATAAATTTTATTTAAAGTATTTATGCACATTAATTAAAGTATGTAACGTTTATAATTGTTTACGCATTTTTAATTAATTGTAATATTCTGGAAATTACTTTTCTTAATAATCTTGTTTTGCACTTTATGTAAGCAAAATTATACGTCTATATAAAATGCATTCAATACTCCGCTGTTCATCATCTGCATATTATAGTCACTATAAAAACGTTTATAATTGAATTATAAAGGTTTTTTTTTGTTTTGTGCAAGTCACAAAAACTACGATAACAACCTCCATAAAGTATTTAAGATTTCTATTACACGTTAGTGTAAATAAATTACACTTTATTTTATTATTATTATACTTATGCAACGAAAAGTTGCGATGAATTTTACCCACATTTAAATGTTGCTTTTTAAAACACCTTCATATAGTTACTTTTTCCATTTATAAATGTTATTTTGTCTTAACTAAATTGCAGCTTCACTATATCGCGAGACAAAGAACTAAAATGAAATGAACTGAGTTCAACACTTTAGTGACTGTCGAAGACTGAGAGTGTGAACTGATAAGAGATTCGAGTAAACGACATGAAGAGAGAGTCTGCTGATAGTACATGTTTTTATTGTTTAACAAGCTCTCTGAGATGAAAGAGAGAGACGAAGAGATAAAGGGAGTAAGAAAGAGAGACAGCGCGGAAAATAACGTATCTCTATAGAGGCTTATTAGCCTTACTTTTATATAGTCAGCTTCTGTTATAGTATCATTAAGATAAACAAAATTTGTGGAATTTATTAATAAAATTATGTACACACTAACGAGTGTATAAATAACTGATCAACGACTCACGCATTTTCTTTTAAGCAACTGATAAACTAACAATTTGTGAAGCTGAAAATTATATGTGACTTAAAACTTTAACTAGTTGATAACAATAATAGTAATATTACAAATAAATTAGGCAGTAATTAATGAAGGTAATAAAAAATGGTATATACTAATGATTCACAATAAAATATATTTTTCTCTAAATATAACTATTGATATATATCACATTTCAAAGTCAAACCGCAGTCGGAAAAGCTAATCGAAATAACAACTTACAACTTGTTGTAGCGAAGACCTCAAGGCTTGTGTGAAATAATTTTGAAGAGATTTTGCCAAAAACTGATACTAAATATAACCACAAAAACTAAAGCAATTAAAAGGCATAAAGAACATTTACATTGTTTGTGGGTTTTAAGCCGCTTTTCGTTGTCAGCCTGGCGACTGTTTATGCCAAAATATTTGGCTTGTCGGCAAACAATTGGATGGTCAGTTAGCCGTATAGTGTGATAGTCGAAGCGTCAGTTGGTCAGTTAGTCGTCGTCGTCGTCGTTGGTTGTTTGGAGTATTTATGGCCTAGCAACGCTCCAATTAGCACACAAAAGGATTATAGACACAAAATGTATGGAAACATTGTGAAGTGGTAAATCCTTAGCCCTGTTATGCGTTTACTGGGCCATAATTGCAAAACACAAAGCGTCAAAGACTAAGCTACGAAAGCTGCTACTACTACTACATCTACTTGAATGTCGAATGGGGCATGCAACATGCATTTAATTTCAACTCACATGAAACACAATCAAAATATTTTATAGTTTTGACCATAAAGAAATTCATAAAGCCAAATGGTTGTTGTTCTTGTTGTTGTTGTTGTCGGCGTCGTTTTACCAATTCATACGAAAATTGCTAACTCAGCGCTCATATATATCATTTTTATGCCCAGCCACGCCCCTTTCAACTCGTAGTAAATTGACAAATGCAGCAAACGCGGCAATGTCTGAAATGTCTTTGCCACTATTTAAGGTCTTTTATGGGTTGCCTCTGCACATACTCTTCAACTGGGTTGCAAGTTGGAAGCTCACAGCCCGCAGCCATAAGACAGCAGCAGGGAGAGCAGTGTAGCTCGCTAAGAGGGAGTAGAGTAGAGTTGAAAGACAGGAGACACGGGATGGGAGTGCAAATGAAAAAGCGCAGCAAAAACTATGAACAACGCTCAACGCGAAATAAAAATGCTTGTAATATGTGTAGTAAAAACCCAAGTAAACGAGCATATCAAGCAACACTATACAGACTACGAAATGCTCTATAGTAAAGAAAAGAAAATGACTTTTTGTTTATAATATGTTCAAATAGTAAATTAAGATATTAGAAGGAAAGGCATAATAATATGTTTTTGGACTTAAGAAGTATTTTTCTTACTTCTTTAAACATTTTGATGGTGGAAGAAAATGAGGTAGAAGACTGTGCTTAGGACTTAAGAAAATTACTATACTTTTGATGGCTCTTGAAATCTTTTAGCAGAAAAATTTAACAGTATTTTCTTTTACTAACTTATCATTAATTCAATTACTTATTTGTGCAACGTTCCATTTTAAATATTATATAGCTCAACTTTCCTCTCTAAAAACAAACTATTCTGTTTGGCATAACATCTCGTTTTTACAGTGTATTAAGTGGGAAAAGGCAGCTAGAAATAAAGCGCCGCATCAACGCTTCTCTGTGTTGCCTTGGCTTGAGAATGGGCTTTCGCAGACTATTCCTCTCTAAATCCTCTTTGATTAAGTGCTCAGTCTTTACTGTGGAGATTTTTTAATCGTTACCTCATACCACACGTACCACGTACCACAGGACGTTGCTGTGACCATGCCCCATAGATTAATCGCTAATCTGTCCCTAGAGGGCGTACGTACATTTTTAAAAACTGCACACAAAGACGCTGCCTCAGCAACACCACCCTTCCCCCGCAGACTTACAGACCCAACTGTTTTAGTTTCTCTCTTACTCTCTCTTCGCTGCTGTTGCTTTTAGCGTAGCCAGACTGTAGCTCTTTAAGTTCGCATTCGCACCTCTTTTTCTGCGCTGCCCTTTTTTTATCTTGCTTTTTGTTTTTGTTTAGTTTTTATAAATAAATTAATAAATTTAAAGGCTGCATTAATTATTAGTTGCATGTGCAGTTGCTGCACAGCTCCCTCGCGTTTGCTTTAGATTAATGTTTTAATTTTGCTAGTCAGTCTAGTCTAGTTTTGCCCCTTTTACCCTACTCTCCCTACTCCTGCTTCCACGCTTAATTTATGCGCCATTTTTGAGTAATTTGTTTGGCCAGGGGCGAAAAACTGCATTAAATTGGTGTACAACAGGGCTGCAGCAGTGCTGCTTGTTCTTGTCCCCTGTCCTAAAATTGTTAATTTCAAAATATAATAAAATGCTGCAATATGTTTCAGTTTTCATAGGAACTTTCAATTTGCTCTGTACCAAGCCACAAACGAGCGTTTCCTAATGGGTGTCGCATAAATCAGAGATGTAGAGGCAGTAAGTTCGCTTTTAAATAAATTTATTTTTCATTCTTAATGAGTGTATTATAATTTTAGTATTTTCTTTTAACTTTCAATTACTAGAAATATTTTAAGAAAATTATATACAGCTCTCAAAAGTTGTTTCTTAATTTTTGAGCTTGGGTAAAACAATTCTAAACGGAACTGTATTATATAAACTGTTTTAAAAAATTTTATAAAAATATTTTCTACTTATAAAAACATATGCCCTTTTTGGCCAAGTCTTGTGGTATGCAAGCAAGTAACCATTTTAGCCACATTAACTGCCACAACGTCAGCTGCTTTGGTTTAATGCAACTTGGTAAGTTGCTTACTTAAGTCATTTGTTTGCCACTCATTTCCAGCTGAGTGCCATAATCAACGTCATTATCAACATCATCATCATCATCAGCTGCAACTTCTTCAGCAAGATCATGGGAGTTGCGCAATGTCGCAACATTTGTTGGCTACTTTAACTAACCAGGCTCAATCAGTCTTGGCCCTTGAATTTTTTTGTTTTGTTGGCTTGAACTTCGCTTTGCTGAGCCGCCGTTGATGGGCCCATAATTGCTTGTTAGGCAATTTGACATGACTGACTTAAAGATTGACTAACTGACTAACAGACTGACGGACTGACGCACCATTTGGCGCATTTCCTGGTGCCGCGTTTATTAAGCAGTCGCGAGTATTTTACGCCTTGTTGAAAGCCTTTAAACTGAAGACTCTAATCAATTTGTAGCAGTTAGTTCAGTTCACTTAAGTTCCAACTGGGCATAGCAAACGTAGTTAGGGAGGCAGTGAGGCAGGTTTCATTTGAAATGGGGTCTGATTTATGCTCGATGGGCATGCAAATCGAGGCGCTTAATTTCCGCTGCCGACAGCCGACTGACCGCACGTCTGTCAGTCAAAGCAGCTGTCATAATATCACCCGTTTCCCACTCTACACACCTCCCTCTCCCCCTCTTCCTGAATGGGGTGGCTATGTTGTTGGTGTTGCGTGTCCCTTACGAGCCAAGGTAAATAAACTGCGAAATGGCTCGAAGCTTTCTGCATAATTAGCTGCAACTACAACACACAAACTTGCCCCGTTACAAAATTTTGCAAAATACTGCAAAAAAAAACAGTTTTAATTTACTATGTTACTGTTATGCCGTGAAGTCTCGAACGGAGTTCGCTTCGTGTGTGTGTGGGTCCTGACTCGAAGCTAACGGTAGCTATCAGCTAGTTTGCCGTATAGTTTGCCCAACGTAAGTAAACATATTTTAATTTGAGGTTATGTTTACATGCCTCTGTCTGTCTCTCTCATTCTCTTTCTCTCTTTCACTCTCTTTTGCCCTTGTGTGTGTTTACTACGCTTCAAGTCACACAACATCAGCAACAACAACGTTCACCTGACTGCATAATTTTCCAGCTACAAATAACACTATGCTACATATAGTAATTATATAATTTGAGTTTTAAACTTTATTAAATAGTTGTGTTAAATGTTTTTTATATACAAAACAACTATAGCTTTTTATATTATAAATCTTTTAAAGTACCATTAAAAGCTGGCAAAGTTATCAAAGTTATAAAAACTGCTCATAGCTTACTTTTAATCTATAAATTCAGTCTTATATTTTATTTTTGAACCCAAAAAGCATATATATTTATAATCAGCACAAATTGGGTAGTCATTTGTAATAGTTTTTATAGCTTTATTTCCAGTGAAAACCCATCTTAAGTAACAAAATGGTTCAATAACTTGTTGACTAGTACAGTATTTCGTTCTGGTCCATTCCGTAACGTTCTGTTCTGTTCTGTTCTGTTGAGTGCAACCACATAGCTATGTGTACCATATGCATGTGTATATTATCGGCTGTGCGATATCAGACACAAACATAAATGCAAACAATAATATTTGCTTAAAATTTGCTACGCCCTGGACATTGTGACAACAACATGAGAAAATGGTGTAGAACGGGCGACCGGGGTTTCAAAAAACCCGCAAAAGGGTTGAGTGCCATGAAAGGGGCCTAAAGAAATAGCAGGCAACATGTGTTTTACATGACGATGTCGATGGCGATTGCCGGATTCCCCGATTGCTCGATTGCCGATTGCTGTTTTTCCGACTACCGATTGGAGAAAAGTTTAAGTATGAGTAGGGAACTTTCAACATGTTTGCTGTTCAATCAGTCGTTCAGTTTATGGTATAGAAGAGAGGGAGAGAGAGAGAAAGACAGAGAGAGAGAGAGAGTGATAGAGAGAGAGAGAGAGAGAGAGCTATTGCTGCCTTCTGTGCTGCAACTTTACAACCTTGTTTACCTTTCAGTTGTTGCTGTTGCAGCAGCTTCGTTCTAGTCCGCATTGCGTATACGCCGCGTGCCCATTTTGCAGCTGACATTTTTGTGCCGTTCGCCGTCGACTGCTACTGCTACTGCATTTTATGCAAATGAAGCCAAATATTGTTATAGGTGCAACATTTGGTTCGGTTTGGTTACCGCTACGTGTTTGCCCGACCGACATACTAGAACTACATCAGCATGAAGAACGTCGTTTTATAGCTAGATTTTGTTGCCATATTTGTATTATGCTTTATGCTTTTAACAACTGCATATCTATTTCGGTTATTATATATAAAAGATATAAAGAAACTTGGCAATAAAACTTATAAATAAATGTAAAATAAATAAATAATAAAAGTGTTTTATATATATTCCCAAAATTTCAAAACCCACCTCATAGAAAACCACGTTAAATAGCGCTCTTAATAATTTTGGCTAGCACAGTTTTGTGGCCTGCTGTGCAAACTATTGAGAATCACAGTGAGAGGCGTGTTGTGCGATGTACACACGAAGCCAATAAAGATTTAATCTTTCACCCGTGCTGGACTTTTTAATTAATGCATTTGCAAGTGCACTTTGGGCCACTTTACACTTTACAGTCTCGCCCGAAGCGCCAATCTGCCCCAACATATTTTTCATAAGCCTCAAACTCAACTTTTCTCCGACTGCCATGTTTTCTTCTTTATGGTGTAAGAGGGGAGGGGTGGCAGTGAGTGCGGGGCATGTGCTTTTAAAATGCGCATCATAAATGCATTCATTTGTGACACTTGATGTAATTTGTTAGTGCGGTAATTACATAAAAGTGCAACGGCCAAACAATCACACACTTAAAAGCTTTCCACACCCCCCACCAACACACTGACACACCGACACACCCACACACGTACATGTGGCTGCACAGTAGGCGTGGCCGCAGAAGAAGGCGGTTTTGGCAGTGCAAGCGCGTGTACGAAATCGCATTAAAATTAATGTAATTTACAACAATGAACATTAACTTAAATTAGCGATGAAATGCAACGCACAAGGGACAGATGCGTGTAGTCTGCACTGAGAATTGTCTGACACAAGCGGGGGTGTGTGTGTGTGGGGGGTAGAGTGGCTTGTCAGGAGAGGCCTGAGGAAAGAGGTAAGTGATAGGTTTGGCATTTAATGCGTATGCACACAGCTATGTAGATCGCGAATATTCTGGCTACGCAGTGTGGCATGTGTGGCATGCAGTCACGTGCAGCCAGTTGTCCAGTTGCGTGTGTGTGTGTGGCATGCCCCAAAACGTCCCTCTGTCTGGTCAGCAGCTTTTGTTTTCAAACGGGTGCCAAGGAAACAAATCATTTGCACACAGCCTCTGTGTCGCTCTCCCTCTCTGTCCCACTGTCCCGCTGTCCACTGCTGACTTCTCTACAAATTAACGGCCGTAAAGCGTTTTTGCTTGAAAGGGGCTCCAGGGGGTTCGAGGTGCTGTGGAAGGGGTGTGTCCTTTTGGGGTGGTAAATTTACGAGCAGTTCCGGCAGCGACTCGCCTCCTTGTCTGCATCGCCCCAAAAATTATAGCGCACATAAATTGTTAAACGCGAAATCCTTTGATTTTAATTACGTTGAGAATTTTTATTGCCCCCCTCCACCTTTTTTTTGTGATGGCGGATGCGGATGCGAAGGACTTTAGCGCAGCTTTCGCTGTTTCCGGCATGCGTTTGCCACAATTTCCTTTTGTATTTCTTTTGCTTTTTCATTTTTATTTATTTTTTTTTTTTTTTGGCAGCAGCTAGACAGGCAAATTAATTTTAATTGTGGTTTCGGCTGCCGCAATTAATTGCATTGGAAGATAGGTGCAAGACAGAGACACAGACAGCTAGACAGAGAGGGAAAGGGAGAGGGAAAGAGAGAGAGAGAGTGGGGAGGGCCAAACTGATGAATATGTTCTTTGGCAGGCCTATCAAAACAAATCAAATGAAACGCATATTTCTGCTTCAATTAATCAAATTAATTGAAATTTAATGAACCTAATTGTTAAGACCCCCGAAAACGCAGCGAACCTCAACGACGGCAAGGATCCAGCATTCAGGATCCAGTATCCCAGGTAGAAAAACAAAAACAACAAATGCTAACAATGAAAATATGCAAAGCGGAAGCAACACCAACTCACAAAATGGCCGCAAATCAAAGGCAGCAGCGGTGCTCGGCATTTCCTCTCTTTGTTGTTTTTTGCTGGACTGAAAAGTTAATAAAGTCGAGAAATACAAAATGGCCACGCGCTGCCGTCAACGACGATTCCCACAGGGCCACCAACGGAATTCGTCGCTTCAGATGCCTTGGCATTTATTTGGCAAACCCACGCTACAACAAATCCCCTCACCACCTTACCACCACCTCTGCTCCACCATCCCGTTTGACCTCTCTCTCATACACATTTTTGCTTTCAAGTGCTGAAGCATTTTTTCAATTTCTTGTGATTTTTAGTAGAGCCAACAAATGACAGACTCAACATTTTAACAACGTATTATGGCTAAGCAGGATAATAACACTTGGGTTTCCCTTACGTATGTGTTACTGTACATGTCTCCCTCTCCCTCTTCCTCTCTTTTTTTGTCTTGCTGTGTGTGTGTGTGTGTGTGTGAGTGCAAACAAAGCTAAAATAAAGATACTTCCGGACCGTGGCCAGTGACAAGCACTTTAGTTGCGGCCAGCGAACAATGCCAGCGTTTTCAGTTACTGCGCTAACAGTGCTGGCAGTTTAGCTAATTTATAGTTCACCTAGAAAACTTTCTCATAGTAAAAAGTGTATCAAAAAATATTAAAATTTAGTATTACGTTTAAATTAAATAAAATTATATAAAAATGTCAAATTTAGATATGGTCAACATGATAGATTCATTAATTTTATAGCTAAATTTGTAAGAAAAATTTGAGTATAAAAAATATTATGCAAACTCTAACATAACTTATTGCAATCAGCGTAAAAAGAAAGCTATAGGTTAAGAAAAATATATTTTTGTTAAGGATTTTTCTCTTTCTAGTCAAAAAGTAGCTTAAAAGTTGTTTTAATTTTTTAAAAAATGTCAAACATATTGAACTAGTATTAATGTTTAATAATTTGTTGGTTTCTTAATAAAAAATTCTTAAGTCTTATTAAAGTAATTCAAATGTAATTATTTCAACAGTTAATTTTAAAGAAATCAAATGTGTTAAACAGAGTTTTACAAATTTAGGGCAAAAAGTTTATTACTTATAGTTCGTTTATGATAGATTGGCAGAACTTTTAGCTACATTTAGGGTGTAGACACTTCCTTCACAGAGTCCTTCATGTTTCGCGTGGTGTAATAATCTGTATTTATTATTTAACAAGAAATTTTGATTTAAAATGTGTTTAGCTACTTTTTGGTCAAATTTTTCAAAGTCTGTTTACAACTGAATGAATCTACTCTTGGCCCTCTGACAGACTCGTGGCTAAGTTCCAAGTTTGATGTCCGTTTGTTTGTGTTTTTTATGAGCTGCCAGGATGGGAGAGCGACGAGTAGGAGCAGGACGAAACTGTGATGCTGGTCAACACTACACAAATTGTTGCTCTGACCGTATCCGTGTCCTTTGTGTGCGTCAATTTCTTGTGTGTTGTTGTTGTTGTTTGCTGTTGTTGTTGTTGTTGCCTGCTGACTCGTTCATTGTGTTTGCGCCATAAATCGCTTCCGTTTATGTTTTAGAGCCACACAATGGGCCAAAGTGCGAGAGCTGTAGTAGTGGAAGAAGACGTCGCAGCAGTCAACAAAATGGTCGACGTTGACGTCAGCGTCGCTGCTGATCACAAGCGTAAACAATAAAGTTTAAAACAACTAAGCCAGATACAAAATGTTCTTCTATGAAATGTTCTGCAATGGAATTTCATTTCACATTGTCTCTGTGTTTGTGTGTGTGTGTGTGTTGGTTTTGTCTACTTTATAGCAAACGGCTCGCTTCACGCTCTTGACCATGTGACCAGCAAGCCGTGTCAGTCATTTTGAGCGCCGTTACGCTTTTGTGCCCCTCGAAAGCAATGGCTGCCCTATCGACTCGTCGAGGGGAAGGTTAGGAGTTAGTGAGGGCAGCTCCAAGGGGGCCAAAAGTGAGCAGAAGAAAGAAATCTCATCTTTGTGTTTGCACTTAGCCCCTAGCAGTGTGTGCGTTTGTCCAGTCTTGTACTGAAAAATAAAATAAGTTAGTCCCAAGACCGAAGCAAAAAGGGAGGCACATCCTGTCCCAGGACACAACACACACAGCTCATGTTGACTTTTCCTATTTTAAGTCCGTTTATTTCTTTTACACTTTGCCCTTCACTCCACTCTCTTGTTCTCTCTCTCTCTCTCTACTCGCTCTCCCCCTGCGACTCCTACACTTCCGGTTGGCTCCAATGTTCGCCATTCGTTGGCTGCATTCGTTGTTGTAAAATGAAAAGTTTTCCACTCGCCTGCCAAGTGGCAAGCAAAGCTTCGCTCTCTTTACTCCCACACTCCACTTTCCCCCCCACAAACTACAATAACAACAGTTGGAAAATGCAGTTGCTAAGCTAAAGTTTTAATGATCCAAGACGCTGGATTTTAGAAACCAGATCCCATTGAAAGAAATGCAGCAAAATTGTTAAAACATGCTAGAAATGAAACACAAAACTAGATTTGTTAGTTTCCTAGCAAAGATTTGGCATTACACAAATTATTTAAAATATTTTTGCTTTATAGCAAATGCTGTGTATTGCATGTATTGCATTTTTGTAGATTTTACTTTAATGTGGAATTTTTTAAATAATTTTATATGGAGCTTGTGTAAGCAAAACTTCAATTGCACACTTTCTAGTAACTTGCATTGAGTATATATATTTTTATTGGTTTAGAAATTTGCTCAACTAATTTATTTACATTTATTTATACAGTTTATTATGTGTATAACTTTTATAAATTAAAAATTTTATATAATTTCTTTAGCTATTAAGTTAAACTGTTTGTTAAACCTTTGTTTTGCATAACAATCTGTTAATTTGAATGCTTTTTCTGTCGTGTTGTCAGCAGTTTTCTCCACTATCCATATCATATCACCCTATGCTTCATTTCCATTCTTATGACTTTTTGTTTTTCTATAATTATTTAAGCCTAACTTTAATACAAACTCAATGCACAACTTTTGTCGGTTGTTTTTTTTTTGTTTTCGCCTGGTTTCCTCATTTGCTGCTTGTGTGTTTATTATATTACTTCCCCTATTACTCGCTTCTCCTACCATTAACAGATCAGCCCCATACCCAAATCTCTTCCCTTTCCACACATGCAGCCATTTCGCATGCCTTTTGACACACACCTGTGCGCATTCTCAGGCCGACCCCTTGGCTTAATGTTGTAACAGACAACCACAACAGAAACAACAATGCTTCGGTGTTGTGGGTGGGGGGGTTGGAGGGGGTAAAAACACCTTTATACACACGCATATACACACGACTCACATGAACAACTTCCACACCATTTACAGTTCATTGAATTTTCCTGATAAATACGCATAATTTGTATACATTTATATGGAATATGTATACATACACCTCAACCTCCTCCACCTGACGTTGAAGTTGAACCTGAACCTGAACCAGAACCGAACCGTAGCCAACCCTTAGCCTAAAGTTGTAAGCGTGATTTGCCGCATTCTGCTTCAATGAGTTGGCAAGAGAGCTGACAGCACAGACATTACAGACAGACTGATACTGAGGGGGTAGCTCCATCTGCTATGTTAGGTGCCTGACTGAGAGCCGACATCGGGTTGCCCATAATTACTTTTAAATAAGCAAAATGTCTGCCTCATGATAAGCCCAACAGAGTTGCCGACGCGTCGTCGTTGTCTTGTCTCATGGTTGCCAGCATCAGCGGCAGAAAACATCAAAAAGTTTTGTACATTAAATCAAGCATCCTTTGCATTTGTTGCTATTAACAGTCAGCTGAATTTTCTTTCAGCTGCCTTTTCTGTTTCGTTTGCTCTGATGCTCCGCTGCTCCTCGGCTGCTGCTCAGCTGCTTCGCTTTTCCGTTAATTTCCGCAGCGCGGCAATCGTTGACTTTTCAACGCGGCCAACTCCCATACAGGGAACCAGACAGGCAATGGAAATGGGATTGGGATTGGAAATGGGAAGAGAGGTTCGACGTCAAGCACACTGGAGAGCCATTAGCGTGCGCATGGGGGATGTTATTGGGTTTTTAGTACTTTCACACACCACAGCCATGCCCCCCTGAAGACCCACCGCCCACACATGCTAATACACACATTTGTAGCTGGAAACTCAGCATTCTCTCTCTCTCTCGCTCTCTCTCTTTGTGTGTTGTTCCCCTGTCGAAGTCGTTGATTTTTCACATTTTAGCCTTTTTTTTCCTCATCTCTTTTCACTTTTGCTTTGTTTCCGTTCGCATCCGGCTAAATTGTGTTGTGTAGGCGTCTCTCTTGTTTCGCCTTTTCTGAATGGCGCGCGAATGAGTAATTTTTGTTTACACATTTCTAAATAAAGATTTATGTCGCAAAGTGGGGCAGGAGAGTTCAGGCAGCAAAACGAGAACAACGCGACACGTGCCACCTGCCTTTGATAATAAACCGTGTGCAGTTTATTTACGCAAATTGATTAGTTCGATTATGTCGAATGTTGCCTTCTAATGCGACAGTTTAAGTACGTACAAGGTTACGGCTAAACACCATTTAAATGCGACTGGGAAACGGTTGAATGAACCTTTTATATTGGGGAAATGCTTAAAGTTGTTCTACAAAAAGCGGAATAAAAGCTAAGTAAAGTCAGGGGTATTTTTGTGTGGTTAGTGAGAAGAGTTTCTAAAATCACAACTTATTAATATGTAATTGAAATGTAGGTATAATTTTATAGTATTTTCTTTAATTAAATTTTTTTAATTTATTTATATAGCTATACAAATTTAGCGCTGAATAAACTTAAATTCGTCATTTGCTAACTTTAATTTGCTTCAAAATTCATAAATTAGTTTATCAACTTAATAAAAAAAATACTCTAAATCTAATTAAGATAATATGACGTATAAAATTCATACAATTTGTTCAGCTAAATATAGTAAAGGTCATTCATATATCCGATTTGTGCAGTTATCGTCAAATCAAACATTTAATGGACAATCACAGACTGTTTTTAGAAATTAGTTCATGCTGTACAAAAGCTCAATGATTAGTTTCAGTTGCCTTGAACCTTGACCCATTAGGTAAAGCAAAACTTCTCTCGCCAGGTGGCGACACATAAATATTTGATGAACTTTCTCCGCACACAAAAGAAAACTTTAACTGCCCAGGGAGGGGTGTGGAAAAAGGCGCGTGGCAGTTATTAGTTAATAACTATTTGGTTTTTGTTTATTTATAATGCCATAATTGCCGAGACGTGTCCAAGTTGCTTGCCACCTGCTGCAAATCAAGCCAGAAATAGAAACAGCACCCCCTCCACTACACCCTTAACACTCCATGGCGCCCAACGTTGTCCATTGGGCATTGTAATTTAATGGCCGTCGCACAATTATTTTCCAATTCACAGCCCCCAAATAAGCATAAGGAGAGTGAGAGCGAGCGAATGGGTACAGGGTAGCGGGTATACGGGTAGTGTTGAGTATTTGGCCAGGCGTGTTGTCAAGTTAATTTGCTCCGCACACACACACACACACACACACACACACAGCAGGTGTTGAACTTTGGCTAATTAATAGGCACACAGATTTTTTAACTGGATGCGACGAGGCAAACGGACGCAAGCAGCTGTGTGGCAGGAAACGGTTAGCGGGAAATGGGCAACGGGCAACGGGTCACGTCGCTGGCTTCACAAAATGCGGGCAACAGCTGCTTTGTCTCTGTCCCCCAGTCTGCATCTTTTTCAGCTTTTTCGCCTTTTTTTTTTTTTGCGTGTCTGGCAACGTTTTGTACCTTGACTTTCAATTCGACTGCAACTTTAGCTTTGACTTTAACTTCAGCTTCCAAAGTTATTACTAATTTTAAATTTATGTGCATTTAATTGAAATTCGGCATCGTTGGCAGCAGGCAGCAGGCGGCAGGCAACGCTGCTGTGGCTGCCACAGCGCTGACCCACTTGCCGCAGCAGTCCCCAATCGAACATGGCAAACAAGTTGCAAACAAGTCACCAAAATCGCATGCAACATAAATTTTCGCACATTTTTTTTTCTTTTGGTTTGTTTTGGGTCTGGCCGGCCAAGCCACTGCCAATGCCACGAACCTGGCCACAAAACGTTGCACGAACAAAAAAAACCATTCAACGAACACGCATTTTATATTTTTTGTTGCTTTTTTCGGTTGCATCCGCAAATTTATTACGTTAATTAAAATAATTCTTAATTAATATGAAGCAGCAGCAGCAGCAGAAGAAGAAGATGCTGCTGCTGCCGCTGCATCTGCCGCTGCTCTGCTGCTGCTGTTGCACACGACAATGATGGCTGCCACAAAGCGCCGTTTCTTGTGCCACATTTGCAGCTGCCGCCGCCGCTGCAAGAGAGCAGAGACCAGTGAGCAGTTGTTGCAAGAACCCTTTTGGATGCCACTCAACGGAGCACACAGAATATTTGCCAGCTTTTTGTCTAGTAATGCAGGTTGCATCAATTATGGATGCAATGTGGCGACTCTCCAACTCCATGCTTCTATACCCCCTCTCTATATTTGCGAGCTACCCTCTTCGTGTCTCTCCACGGAGCATTCACAGGGTATACGCCCACTCGGTGTGTTTCTCACGGTGCACGGTGCTTTAAAAATGAATTTAATATGCTCTTTGCACTATTTCACTTTGCTCCCCGGCTAAAAATTAGGGTGACCATAAGTGGGTATACAGTGGGACTAACGTGTTGATATGTTTGCTAAATTTTTAACAAAATATTTCTTGAAACAAAGCAAATTTTAATATTTGGGTGACCATTTACTATTTAAAATAAGATGACCATAGTTGTGCTATAATGTAACCATATTTACGGTAGATATTAATCAAAATAAATTGAATTCCTGAATTAAAATATGAATATTATTTGAAACACAAATTAGGGTGACCATACTCTTTATGCGTACAGTAATTTCACATTTGAAAAAGTATTTTTCATAAAACATAGGATAAGTCAATGTTTCCGATACTAGGGTGATCATTTAAACGTTTTCTAATTAGAGTGACCATACTCTCTTTAATTAAGTGATGTAAAACATTAACTGCTCTTCAAAAAAAACTCAAAACTTTTAACTTATTAATTTTTGTGTGTATATTTTGTTGTTGTTGTAAATTTTGCCCCACTGTACTTGCACCACTCTCAGCCTAAGCTGCACTTGTCCCATTGCTGCCACTCATTACATTATTTTCGTGTGTTTATTGTTTCTTTGCGTTGCGGCAGAGTTGCCGCCATGCCGCACTCGGCACACTCGCAATGGCAGCAGGCTAACTGGCGCCCTATTGTTTCTACAGCCTGACCCCGCCATCCTCCCCCCTTTCAGTACCCCTGCTGCTTCGTGCCCCTGATTGTTGTTGCTGCTGACATGTCCAGTGCCTGGCTGCAGTTTATTATGCAGCAACGCACCCCCAATGCGGATCGGGTTGCCTCTTGCTTGGCTGCCTTGCCTTGCCAACTTGGCAAACAGACAGCGCCTGACAATGAGTTTTTAGTTTGAGTTTGTGCAACGGCCGCGTTCATTTCGCTGCTTATCTGACGCCAACGTCGGCGTCGACGCTGCCAATGTTTGCTGTCATTGCAAATTTTCGAGTTTGACAGCTAACAAGGACAGCCAGAGACAAAGAGCTGCAGTTGCAGAGCTACAGACTTTGCTGCCTCATGACTGCTTGCCCCATGCTCCCTGCTCCCTGCACTCTGCTTGACGCACAGCGTCTTTACTTAAGTGGCGCTACGCAACGGCAGCAACAACAACAACAATAATAATAACCACAACATCATGAACAACAACTCTACTTACCCCGCTTGGTTATTAGCTGGTCACTGCTTAAGCCTCGCTGAGTGGTTGCCCATATACGTGGCATATACGAAGTGGCTCCTATGTGGTGCTGCTGCTGCTGGTGCTGTTGATGGTAGTGGTGGTGGTGGCGGTGGTCTTAATGATGTCAATCCAAATGGTACAATGGAACTTTTGTTCAACAACAGTTCTGGCGTAGTAGAAGTAGTAAAGTGGTGCACTGCTAGCATTAAAAGTGATTAGCAATGTTTGGAACTTGTTTAACAAAAAGTCCTTCAGTTCGAAAACATCCTGTAAAATACACGAAATTTATGTAGACTCTGCTGTTTTGGTAGTTAACTATCATAGAATATGTTCAATAACGCAGCAGTGAATGTTTTCTATATAGAACTTGATATTTAGCTGACAACAATAAGCTTGAAAGTTTATTTTTAATAACGAAATAGAAATTTCACATGGCAGAAATAAGCAAAATTAGTTTAAATAAAGTTTATTTTAATTAATAAATGTGCAAGTTTTTCTGTGACATTTTTAATAAGAGTTTAAGTATCTAGTAAGAGTAAATATACAGAATATTCTATTAGAGTTTAAGTAGGTTATTTTATAAACAAATATAACTTATATTTGACATATTTACTTTTTATCAAAATAGGCGGAGATTTTAAATTTAAGCAACAAAACTCTTATATATATAATAAATTCCATTTTTGATTAATACAAATTTACATTTAAGGCATATTATGAAAGAACACTCATGAATTTACATTATCAACTATTTAAATAAATTTGTAAATAATTTCTAATTTTATTTACGTATTGCCTTTTTAATTTCCACAACCCAAATGTTAACTTCTCTATTTACAAATTCGCTCAAACGTCCAATGATATTCAATTTCAATACGGTTTAAAAATAACTGCTGACACTTTGAGTCTTTGTAATTGACTCGTGCCCCATTTACAGGATAAATTTTGTGCTCTGCTCGATTTCAGAGCAAATTCATGCAAAATGTAGATACTTCGATATGGGTAAGCCCTTTGCCAAGTGAGTGACACAGCAGTTCTTGGAATATTTTTAACCCAGGACAACAAGAAATAGGACAACATTCAGCAAACAGCAGAGGGTTACATACATAGGTCACACAGTCAACCCATTTCTAGCAGTGTCGTCCAAGTTTTGCCTCACTTCTAATACATATGTTTATGCCAATTTTGTTATTACATAAGTGAGTCAGCTGAAAGTGGCAAGTGAGAAAAAGTTGAGTAAGTCGAGTGCAGAGACTGTAGTCGATAAGTCAACTATGTATTGTACCTATCAAAATGAACAAGTCATCATTATACTTTGATTCGATTTGTAGTGTAGTTTTTGATGCGTTTTGTGTCGACTCCAAAATTTATGCACTTATTTGCTACTGTCCATAATTTCCGACAGCATAACATACTAGTTCTATAAATGGTAATGTGCGCAAATCCCTGGAGCGCTCTTTAACTGGTCCTTGACTTGCTGACCCAGTTGGCCAAAACAACTGTAAGCCATGGCCTCAACTGAACTAAACTGAACTGAACGGGCCTAGCCTAGTCTGGACACCCAACTGTCTCCGTCTTCGTCTCAATCTTATAGTTTTGCTTGAGCCACGAATAATATTTATCCACAAAATATTCGTATTTATTTGCCATGCTTTTCCACTTGAATTCTTTGGTGCTGCTATTTATTGCTCTTCAGTCAGCATAAAGATGTTTTCAGAGACTTACTTCAAAGGTCAACACTGCAGCTCGCGCCAGTCATCGTCATAGTCATCGGCAAACGGCAACGGCAACGGCATCGTCATCGACAACCCAGCATATACTACACTTGAAGAAAACTATTAGATTTAATAGAATAAAATAGTTTCTTATATAAATGATAAATTTAGCATACAGTTTTCTTTTAAACAAATCTAAATTACTTTATATTTTCTATATTTTTTTTTATAATAGTAAAAATTCCTAATGTTTTAATTTCAAGAACTTTTCATAGTATTATCAAAACGTAGTTCTATTATTCTATTCTATTATTTTTCAATATAGTTACAAACAAGGCTTAAGCCTCAGCTACAAGATATATATATTACAACATTTTTTTATTGATGTAAATAAGAACTGTTGAAATAGTTCTCCTAAATTTAAGAAATTCAATACTTTTGATTATATATCAACTTTATGATGTAAATTTTAAAAGTCTTCCTGTTTTTTTTCTGTTACATTAAATAAACAAAATTTCTTTATTCCAAATCAATATTCTATTTATAAACTTTGTTGTTCCCTGTGTATTTTTCTCGCGTTCTTTCCCTGCCAGCTTTTCCGCTTTGGACTTTCACATTAGTTTTGCGTGGGTTTTCATTTCCCTCCATTCTCCATTGCACTCGGCGTGCTCTATCGTTCATCGAGTACATTATCAGCATCAGCATCATCATTGGCAATAGCAACAACAGCAACAACAA
Organism: Drosophila tripunctata; assembly: GCA_035047385.1. NCBI lineage: Eukaryota > Metazoa > Arthropoda > Insecta > Diptera > Drosophilidae > Drosophila > Drosophila tripunctata. Next base: position 123,420 of record JAWNPS010000227.1, read on the forward strand.
CAACAACAACAACAATGGCAATAACAACGTCATCAGTTTTTAGGTCTTGACGCTCAGTTGGCCGTTATCCGTTTGGCAAAATCTGTTGGCCAATTCCTTTTGATTACCGCACCCTTTTCAATGGGGTTACTCTACTCCCTGACTGGCTGGCTTTTCTTTGTTTTGTTTTGTACTGTTCTGTTGGTCTTAGGTCATCATAAATTGTTTGGATTTTGAGTCAATTATTGATATAGGATTTGGCACTCGTGATTATCTTTTCATTCCTCTACGATTCCCTAACCAACTGGGTCAGTAGAGTGTCTTGCTGTGGGCCCATTGTCTTTTCTAGGCGTTTCTCAATTGGTATTTGGCGAAAGTTCAATGCCGTCTTGAAATGGCCAAGTGCAGCAGCAGCAGCAGCAGCAGTTTGTTGCACGTTGCTTTAAGTAAGAGATAAGGGGCAAAACTGAGATCCATTAGCATATCTCTTGGCCCGAGCTAAGCAAATTGTAGCACTCATAATTTGTTTTTGATTGCCTGGCACTTTCCAGTCGAGTGGAGAGTCGCATCGTCGCAACGTCGCATCTTTGCATCATCCTCTCCACCCTCGACTCTCGATTCTCGGCACTCGAGTGTCGTCCTAAGCAAACCAAAAATATTTATAAATCCAAACAAGTGGCACGACAACTGCCTCGTTCTCGACTGCCTCTCCAAAGGGACACTTGAAGCGCCGGCGCAAACAAAAACAGGATTGCGACAGGCATTGGGATTGGGACCGGACTCTCAGGTCCCAGACAGAGACACCGAGACAACGAGAAACGGACGGGGAGGCACGGGCACGCGGGCAGGTTTCCATTGTCGGCATATTTTCTCATATCTCTGGCGCTTCCGTTGCAACGAGATGCAAATGCGTACACTGATAAAAAGTGCCGATAATATTTAAGTATTTCTCTTTAAAATTAATATTGCTTTTAAACAAAATTGGAATGAAAACTACACACAATTTGTGCGTTTATTACCTAACTCTTAAGCTTAAAATTTAACAAACTGCTGCTTTTTTTTCTCAGTGTACTTAAAACACTCCCCACATCCTTGCGATGCCAGCACATTACCCTCAAAAAATCTTTTGACAATATTTGCGCGCCTTGACAATAAAACGCAAAGTGAAGTCTCAAGCTGTTGAAACTCTACTTTCTCCCCTCTCCCCTCTCTCCGTGCCACTTGCCACTTTTCTCCCCACCCAAATTCCCGCTCAGTGTTGGGTCATTTAAATTTCATGGTAAATCAAAAAATTGTTGTGTTTATTATTTGTTTTTGTTGGCTCTTTGTGTTTGTTTTTGCGTTCTAGTTCATTTCGAGCAACGTGGCGGCGGCAGCGGCGGCTGCGGCGCCCCCATAAGATGCACAGACGTTGTGGCATTGTGGCAATACGGTCTGACTGTCGGCATCCTTTGTGCGGACATGGAGGAGCCATGGAACCTGCACACAGGATGTCGATTACATTTGTTTACTGCACTCGCCCAACTATAATTTCCAGCGGCCGTTTAATGAACAGGTGCTGGCAACCAGGGATGCAGCAGTGCAGCAGTGCAGCAGTGCTACGGTACCGGGAAGTCTGCTTAATTTGCCAAGTGCACACACACAAACACACACACATATATAGAGACTAAGAGTAAAGATGTGGGGAAACCATTGTGGTCAGATTGAGAGTGCCGACTTCCCCATCGCCACACAAATGGCATTTAATCTCAAAGCGCATCGCCAGATTTACGCGCTAGACAAGATCAAAGCGTCAACTTAGCATTCAACAGGCCACCAATCAGTTGGGTTAAAGTCCCAATACCACAGTACCACTACTAGTCCCCAGAATGCACTTGAGATTGTAACACCGGACTAGCCTACAGATAGGGCAGCTTGAAACCTGCTTTGCTATTGCTACTTGCATACTTATGCCATGGATTATGGAAGGTACTACACTTGAGACTTGAGACACAGAGAGAGAGAGACTGAACTGGGCATTTGAATGCATCTAATCAATAAATTTAGATTCACTTTGATTGCAATTCCATTTGGCACAACGTAATCCAAACAAGGCGCAACATTGTCCATTCCAAAGATATGTGAATTGCCAAGGGTTTTTACTGAGACTATTAAAGGGAGCAGATTTATATGTATGTATATAGTGGGGAGTTATTTAGTAATTGATCAGCATTTAGAGCAGCAATTGTTGTAGGGAAATTAGTTTGCATAAAAACAATATACAAGGAAATGTAGTTCCGAAATTTTAAATATAAATCATGTAAATTATAGGTGTCAAGAATAGCTCAGTTTAGGAATTGAGAAAAAAGATATATTAATAAAATCTTAAAAGAAAGATTTTACAAACTAAATATGATTGAGAAATGCTAGTAGAGTAAAGCTTAAATTATTTTATAGAATTTAGGGTGTATAAAAAATAATTAAAAAGAAATGGAATTCCGATAAATAATATAAAATTTAAAAAAATATATCATCTAATTTATTTGCTGCAAGTATTTTTCAGTTTACAAATAGAGAAATGAGTTATTGCTAAAAAATTATTAGAGAATTATTTAATTTTTTAATAAGAATCAAATGAATAAATATTAAAGGCAGAATTAAATTTATTTTGGACTTCTCTTTTGTAAATATTAAAAAATAATTACATAAACTCTACAGTTTCATATCTCAAATTCAAACACACTACAACTAAATATTGCACCACTGTGCCAGAGCAATTCATCCAAGTCATAAATGCAAGCGGCAACATTAACAACAATAATTTTACAATAATGTTGTATATTCCATCGCTGGCTGTAGCCACGTTTGCCAGGCAACATTTTGTTGCACACTTTGTCAACAATGTTGCCAGTGTGGCAGCAACAGAGAAGCAGAGGAGCAGCATCGCATGCGTGTGCGGATTAGCACAGAATTGGACCGCCAACAGACTCGATTGCCAGGCATGGAAACTGGGAGTGGAATTGAGTCTGAGACAGAGAAAGAGAAAGAGACTGAGACAGAGACTCAGAGTAAGACTAAGACTGGGTTCTGCGTTCTGTGTTCGAATCTTGAGCGATAAATAAGCGATAACATTTTAATGGTCATTTCGCGATGCAGCTTAGCACATGTTAACGCATCGCTGCAGTTGTTCTTGGCCCCTACAGCAATACAGTGCTATTGGCTAGAAGTGTTGCTGGTGGGGGGTGAGGGGGGGACAGGGTTTTCGGGGCAGACATTGCTCAATCAGCGCGTTGGCTGATTAATGCAGCTCCCCCAAAAACAAAAACAAACGAAGGCTGATGACAAGTGCTGCATTTCCGGTGAGGACTTGCAGCGTCGTCATACAGTCTGCGAAACTTGCTCCAGTATTTGCCGCATTACATGACACTTGCTTGCCACATGCCACATGCGCTGTCAAAATGGTTGGCAGGTGGGCTGAAGACGAAGAAGAAGAAGAAGACTTTACTCATTTAAATTGGCATGATTTACGTGCACAACTCTCATTGCCATTCCCAGTTCCCAATTCAAATCCTTGGCGGCTCTTCACTGCTCCCCTAACACACTCTTTCCCACTCTCTTCTTTGCACAACACCAAAGTCTTTAGCTATTCCTGCCTCTTATTCTGCTGACTGCGGCTGTGGCAAATTCCAACAGCATTTAACAAGCCGCAGCCACAGCAACGGCAACGGCGATGGCAACAGCAGCTAAAAGGAAATGACAAACAGCAGCCCAAAGACCAAAGACAAGATGTTGACAGTCCAGCGGCAGGGAGGAGTAGATTAGGGACTGTGTAGGCAGCGGAGAGAGGGAGCACAGTGGTTAGAAGCCTTTGGCTGACTTTGGTCTGATGTTCTGCTCTGCTCTGCTCTGTTCTGGGATACCAAAGTCTACAAACGGCTGAGGGTCGCCGCATGTCTTCTTGCAACTTCAACTGTTGTCGCTGTGCATGCAAAGTGTTGAATAATTTGTTGCGAAATATTTCTAGTTGCACGTATCCGTTTCGCACTGTGCACCACACAAAATTGTCAAATATTATTAGTATACTCAAACTGAGGCGTACTTAAATCTCCTGTCCGTTCCCTTTTCACTTTCAACTTTAAATAACTAGCTCAAAAACTCATTTCCGACCCCATAAAGTAGACATATTTATAACCTACGAAAACTAACTAATCGATTGAGATCATTTTTAAAGGATTTGGGAAAAAAACTTTTTTTTTTTTTTTTCCAAAATTTTGTAAAGGGGTATTTATGCAAAATTTTGAAAAAAAATTGAAATTTTCCAAAATTTAACTGATATTGCAGAATGAATAAGGGGTTCGAGTACAGTTTAAAATGCTATGCCGCTTGAAAATCTGTGAAATATTAACAAAGTTATAGCACTTTTAAGTTTTAGAAAGCGCTATATTATGACTTTAACTGTCTATAACAAGCTTAAAACTTATTTGCGACCCTATAAAGTATATATATATAGAACCCACACAAACTGACTAATCGATTAAGAAAGTTTTTGAGAAAATACTTCAAATATTTTTAAAGAACAGCTACAAAAGACTACCTTGATTACGTAACTCTTTACTTTTTGTGTGGTGTTTGAACGTCTTCTTTGCTGTGGCATGCTTGTTAGTGTAATGTGCAACATGTTGTAGCAACGCTGGCGTCGGCGTTGACTGCTGCTGTTGCATCGGCTGCGTAATTAAGTGGGCGACAGGCTGGTAAATGCAAATTTTTGTGTCTTGTTGGCGTCGCAGTTGCCACCGTTGATAGTTGCTAGTTGATTGTTGATATTGAACGCAGGACATGCCCCAATGGCCATAGCAGATGCCGGCAACTGATATGCCCGATAAGAGGACATCTAGTTGTTGCTGATGTTGCTGTTGTTGTTTCTGTTGTTGTTGCTGCTAGCGATAAGCATTCGCCTATGATCTATGATCTTGACCTTGTCTGCTGTGTTGCATGGTGCAGCTGCAAATGCAACATTGCAACGGCTTTAATTAAAATGTCAAAACTGGTTTAATGGCGTTAATGAACAAACACTTGGCCCAAACTACACACACATTTTGGCCATTGAATTGACACAGCAACTGACTAGAAATACTTGAAATACTTGAGACACTGGCAACAATGTTGCACAAGACGCAAAATGTGGCAACTTTGAAGTGCTGCGCTCTGATTTATTGTCAACTGCTTCAACATTTTCTAATATAAATGCCGCCGACGACGACGCTGACGCCGACGCCAGTGTTGCCACAAAATGGAAAGTTTACTTTGACAGTTTGCGTACCGCCAATTGATTTATCGATATCAAATCAAATCAACTCGACTCGACTTTAACCCATTGCCTGCCATTGTTAACCATTGAGTTGTGACTCGTTTAATGTTGATATCGTTACTGTTGTTGTTTTTGTTGTTATTGTTGTTGTTGCTGTTGTTGTTGCAGCTGCAACAATGACCAGGTAAAATAGCCCTCATATTGCAGCACTCCTTTGGCGCTCAGTTGTTCGCAGAACGCATAATTAATGTTCGGTCATCATCATTTGGCAAACGCTTGCCAGAGTCTCAAATTTTAAGGCATGCACAATAATTCACATACGGAAATGCTTATATACTCAGCAGGTATTTATGTATATAGGGAATACGTTTATATAGAGTTATGGCAATGCTTAACTTTGGCAGTGAGATGTATGCGAATAATATACAAAACTCAAATTTATTAAATTAAAAGAAATTTATATAATTTTTTAATTAAAATAAAATATTTCTAAAATATTATATATAATAAAATAAGCCTCATAGTAGAATTAGTTCAAGTTATATTCTCAACCAAATTTAGAAATAGTCGGACTTTCTTCACATCCAACTGCAAAAATACAACCCACATTTTAAGCATCAGAGTTCCTTGTTAAATTCATTAGCAGACGGCCTTCTCCAGATAGAAATTTAAAGAAAACATTAGTTAAACACAATCTCAAGTACAACCCAAACTTTTCTTTTGGCTTTGTCCTATCTTTAACCCATTAAGTACACTGATAATATATCGTTTAGTTATCAATACTTTTGATAATCAATATGCAGTTTGCATAATAAACAATGTTGTAGACTAGGCTCGATCTATTTGTCATTTGGAATAGACGGAACTGCATAGCTTTGCTCTACTCCACCTCCACCAGTCACAGTGGTAACTCCGTCTGACAGACGGCAAGCGGTGATGCTGGTGCTGAATATGCTGTGGAAGTTGGCGGTGCAAAGCCAGAATCCATTGACTTGGCGGGCCCCATGTCTGAAAAGTTGTGTGATTTATTTGGTCGGCTTATGAGTGTGTGTGTATTTGGGTGTGTGTTGTTTTTTATATTCACCCGCTGCAGTGAGTGCTGCGCTTTTTATTATGGCAAAATTTTTATTATTTTTATTGGTGCGCGCCGCACTCGAGTGGAGTTGGCATGCAGTGTGGCGCGAGGAGTGGTGCGGAGTAACGTTGCATGCCAATGACGCACATGAGACAGAGGGGCGTGGCAGGCAGCCGGGTAGACAGGCAGAGTGCGGCTGGCGCTGTAAACACAAATGCAATGCATATCCATGAGGCAGCACAGCTCGGATTCAGATTCGCATATATGTACTATATGTATATATATATAGTATAGTAGTCGTATTTAACGTACATTTATTATTTTACTTGGTTTGCTCGCGTTTTCGATTCGTGCAACAATCTGTAGACACAATAAATTACCAATTATATTTTCATTTCATATTTCTGTCATTGATTTCAGTCAGACAGAGACACAGACACACAGAGCGCCATTGAAGCCAAGCCCAGACTATGCCAGGGACCCACAGTACGATCCAGGTTCAATCCAGTTGATGTCGCCCTCGCCTTCGATGGGCATCAAATTAACCGACTTTCAATTGATATCCTCGTTTACCATATTCATCTCTTCTTCTTTTCGGTTGCAAATCAATTCCAGGAAGTTGCATAATGAGTCATATTATGCAGGTAAATAAATGTTAATGAATGCTTCTCTGGTTTGTACCTCAAAAATTATTATATTAAACTGCATAAGAAAACACCGCGGAGCAACGAAATATATCTGAAACTTAAGCTGCAGTGCTTCCGTTGCAGATATTTATATATTTTATTTAGAATAAAAAGAAACTTGTATTTCGAAACATAAACTAAATGATGCGATTGAAAATTGATTCAATTCTGAGATAAAATTGTGAGAAGTAAATTTTAGTAACCTTTAAAAGCTGAATTAAAATTTGGGTAATATATCTTCTGAAGTATATAAAAGATATGCCTTGTCTTACTAAAAAGCTATATTAAAATTTTTCAAAATAAATATATTAATCATACATACCTTATAAAGGATGCAAAAGATGTATTTTCTCTTCCAGAATTCTTTTTTAAAACTTGCGAAATTAAGTATTTAAGTCGCATATCTCTTAAATTTTATGAAAGATATGATTTCTATCATGATTTCTCTTTAAGACTTTATTAATAAATATCTCATTCATATATTTTTTAAAGCTTCTAAGAGATATGCAGTCTCTTTCGTTTTCCCTTCTTAAAAAATCTATATAAAAACTAGCGATAATACATATTTTATTCATATAAGTTTTAAAGCATCAACGAGAGAGAGATATGCATTCTTTTAAGAACAACAGCTGCTGCAATGTCCACGTTCCGGGAGCTAACTCAGTAATTCTCTGCCTTTTTCGCCCATAATTCTCAATCAAATTTGTCTAGTCAAGCAAGCTGTGCCGAGGACACAACATGGCTTTGAGTTTTGCATGCACACTTATTCCGAGACTTTAATGAAAGTTAGCAGCCGGAAAACTGCAATCTTAACGCCATTGGAGCTAAAAGCCAACGCGTTTCACACACACCCCAAACGAAAGCTTCTCTTGGCCGTAAGAGAAATCGCGAAAATCCTTTTATTTGTGTGTTTTTATTTTCGTCTGGATTTCTAGACTGACTGCTGCTGTTGCTGCTACTGCTGCTGTCTATATGGCCTCCTCTCCAGCTGTTTATTTCGCTTTTCGTACCATAATAAAAAGAAAAGGAAATAAGAAATAAGGCTAAACTGTATAGCTGACTTTTGTAGAAGGACCAAACAACCCTAAGCCCCAGTCGTCAGTGTAGAGGCTGAGCCCCATAACTTTGTAGGGAAAAAATCAAAAGTCGCAGTTAAAGTGTCTAGAAAATTGTGCATGCATTAAATAAATGAAACACTTTGCAGACAAAGTGACCATGGTCCATGCCAAATAGGGGTTGGCCTCTCAGCTGACCCCTAGCCTACAGTAAACACAAAACAGTAAAAGCAAATGAAAATGGAATGTTTTAGCCATGAAGCAGAGTGGGAGTAGCATTTAGGATTGGGCTTGAAAGCAGCAGAATGTATTTTATAATTGAAAAAGCATAAGTTTAAATTTTTAAATATTTATTTCTAATAGAAAAATACTGCACAATATTACTTAATAATTTTTTATAATGAAATAATCGTAACATTTATATTTTAAAATATTGTAATTAATTAAAGCAAAAAGCATTACATATTTTAATGTATTTTTATGCACATATTTTGCATATTTTCATAAACTTTTATATCTATTTTAGCTCTTAAATTGAGAAAGCAAATTGTGCATGCATTAAATAAATGAAACTGACCCCAAGAGGAGTGGGTAACTAGAAGGTTCAGTCCTTTGCAGAGTGTCGGATTGGCATGAAAATGAAACAAGGCAAAGGAAGTAAAGAAAAGCATTCAATTGCTGTCTGTAATTTTTATTTTATATTTTTATTTAGCCCTGGTTCTATTATGCTATGGCCCCTTTTCGAGTTTGGCTTTTTGATTTATGAAGTGTAAACAAATGTTAATGAAAAATTGAGAACGTAGCAGTCTGAGAGTGAGAGAGAAATGCTTAAATTCGACTCCGTCTCTGATTATGACTCTGACTCTGAGGCAGGCTGAATTCATTTTAATTGCCTCAGCCAATTATGAAGTTTTTGGGGTAAAATACAAAAAAAAAAAAAAAAAAAATGGCAGAAAAACAAAATCGAAAACTAACATAAAACTAGGAGAAAGCCAAAGGAGTAAGCTCAGCACGTAATTCAATCCAGGCAATTCAATTTATGAGGTCCTTTGTGAGTGCGTGTGTAGGTGTGCGAAGGTTTTTCCTTTGCTGCGTTTGAGCTTTTCCCCAGTCAGGTGGTCTTCTCTAATTATTCAGCTGAATTTTCATGCTTCATAGCAATTTTTAGCATATTTTTCCATAATTTGCTGCGCTTGTTTGTCTGCCCATTTGTCCACAGACATACAAATTGCGAATCGAAGAAAACTTTTGCAAAACTAACGGCAATTAAAGTATTTTCTTTTGCAACCACACACACAACCCGACCAGGACTTGGACTTGGACTCTAGCATTTTGGCTGACTGTGCGTGTAATTATAATTTTCTTTAAGTTGGTTTGCTAAAACTTTTCTTTATGTGAAAGTTTTCCACTCGCTATTCAGCTCTTCATCTCCCTCGCTCTCTCTCTTTCCCTCTCTTTCTTTCTGTCTATCGTTCTGTGTCGTGCTGTCTTTGGTTGTTGTCGTTCTTTACGTTCAAACCACAAATAATTTTGTCGAAAACTTTGTCTCCCATTTTCTTCGTTTTCCTTAATATTTTCTTTACTTTTTATACCCTCTGAGGGGTATATTGGGTTTGTCAGAAGAGGAAAAGTATGTAACAGGCAGAAGGAGACGTTTCCGACCCCATAAAGTATATATATTCTTGATCAGCATCAACAGCCGAGTCGATATAGCCATGTCTGTCTGTCCGTCTGTCCGTCTGTCCGTCTGTCCGTCTGGCCGTCTGTCCGTATGAACAAACAGATCTCAGAGATGGTAAGAGCTACAATATCCGTTTTAGTCAGTATCGACCACATATTTAGTCAGTCAATACAAGTTTGTTTCCTTTTTTTGATGCCACGCCCCATTCGCCCACAATAAGCGTAAAACCAGACATACCTCGGAAAAAATACATGTTTTTTACGAATATCTCGGTAACTATAAATCCTAGGGTCACCAATTTTGGCATGCAGGTTACTAGATGCAATATAAAGACAATGCCATCAACATTTTTTGAATGCCACGCCCCCTTCGCCCACCAAAAGCACAATTGTGTTGTAACTTTGCATGCCGTGACATGACACTTATTTCTTAACATAACGTTTTGTAACTTAGAATATATTTGAAGACAAATAATATAAAACGATTGTGAAAATTTCATCAAAATCGGACTATAATTAAAAAAGTTTCTTAAACAACGAAAATCGATACTTTCAAGCAAGGCATAGCCACGTGCATTGCACTGAGCTGTGCACACAAGCAACGAAAACGAAAAACGTGCGAGCGAGATAGACAGATAGATAGATATACATATGTATGTGTGCATGCTAAGTTCTTGCAGCAGCTACTCCAATTTGAACTCATATAATTAGAAACGAAGCTCAGAGGGTATTACACGGTCGGCATGCCCGACTGACAATTTCTTTCTTGTTTTTTTTGGTTTGGTGTTGTTTTTTTTTTTTTAGCCATGTTGTTGGTAATTATGCGCTTTGTGAAAATTCAAAGAACCCAAACTTTTTGGGCTACAACATCATCTCGTCTGAGTGTATTAGTTGTAATGTGCTACGGTTAGTCCCCCAAAGAAGGCGAACAAGTTGCCAAACTTGCAACAACAGGTTGACTCGCATTACATGCACCTCAAACTCCAATAATCTCCCAAAAAAAACACAACTTCTATAACCAAGTTAACAGGTCCTGGGTCTCGGCATGTTTTACCTTTTTTAGGGTCCTTTCTTTTTTTAGCCCAACTTATTGGACAATATGTCTTATTAGTTGGGCAAACTTTCAAATGATTCATTCATTCATTAGACCAAAAGACCACAAATTTTGAGCTAATGATGATGTTGATGAATGAAGTGCTAGTTTATTAACAGTTCATCGAAATGAATAGCCAAAGTTTGTGCCATATAATTGGGAGTAGCACAGATATACATAAATTTATTATTTAAAAATATATTTCGTTTTAAAAAAGTAACAAGAAATTATTTTTGATTTGCTTTAAACCTTTTTTTGTCTGTTTTTTTTTTCCTTTTATTTTCAATTTATTGCTCATAATGAAGGCTATTTATTACGTTGGCTAACAAATGAAAACGAATTCAACTCGTTTGTAGTTAACACCAACTCACGACTTGGCCATTTCATCTAATGGCCCAAACATGTGCCTGGACATTTTACAAGCAACGCGCTGCTGCATATTTTTTTTCCATCTCTCTCTCCTTTTGTGTAATATGACATTTAATTGTATTACTTCATCAGACAAACAACAACAACAACAAAAAAGCTAATAAGCAGGTAAACAACAGTGGTGTGTGGACAGTTATAGAAGGGGGAATTATGGAAGAAAATATGCATAGAAAGTAAAAAGGCAAAAAAAAGACACAAAACTGAGTGAACAAAGTTGGCGGAGAGCGGGAAAACTTGTGTGAGAGAGCAAAAGGAGTTTATAAAGCAGCGAAAAGATATATTTAAAAAAAAGTAAATGTTTTAAATATATTAAATTAAATTTATACATAGATGTGTGACATTTATATTATTAGAAAGTGTTACAAACTAAGTAAAAGAAAAAAGAGTAGAAGGAAATTTGAGAAACAAGTTGCCCAAAAAGGCATATTTGCAAGTTTATGTGTGAGATTAAAGGGAATTTAAAATTTTGTAGTAAGAAGAACTAAATGAAAAGTTAAAAAACCAGTTTTTATATAAATTAAAATATATATGAAATTAAAATAAATTTAAAGAAATATGTTAAAGTCGGGCTAGAGTAAGGAAAACCACGCTTAGAGCAAATGACAGACACTATTGTTAAACTGCTCCTTTCAAAAAAAGTACTTATACATAAATAAAGTAAAATTTTGACTGATTAACTACAGAGCTACGTAAATCATAGGCTAATACCGACAAAAGGCTCAACAATGCCTACTTATTATAGCAGCAGACAACAGATCAAAGGGGGTCAAGCACCCACGATTACTAATGACGCCGATCATATCATGACAATTCCAGCTTAGTTGCATTGACAATAGAGCTATGCGACTGTTTATCTTTGCCTCCCATTCCCGTTTCCATTCCCATTCCCTTGTTGCAACGCCCCGACGCATAACAAGCATAACACTTCAAGGAGCTAGATGTGGGGAAAGTGTGGGTGAGTGGGGCGATGGAGCGGTGTAGCGGCAGAGCTAGATGTATGCAAAGTGGCAACGCGGTCGAATGCAAAATGTGTTTTCACTTTTGTACGTTTATCAAACGATTGGCTAGATGAGGCTGAGGGGAAGAAGTGGAGTATTAGGCGTCTGTTAAGCGCCACAAGGAGACATGGCCAACTGGAATATGACCAAAGGCAACAAATAGCTGACAATAAAAGCGACAACAACAACAATAACAACAACAACAGCTAAGACCCCAAGCCAAAGCACGACGCGCATATTGAAACCGAAAACTGCAGTCCACAGAGAAGTCGAGTTAGAGATGACAGCAGTATGGTAAATGGGTTGAGTTGGGGGGAAGTGAGAGGTGCACAGAAGGGGCAGCAACACGTGACGGGTTTTTGCAGTTGGATGTGGAGCGAATGGGAGTTGAAGCTGAAGCTGAAGCTGAGGCAAAGGCAAAGGCTGCCTTGCATTGAAGTTAAGTGAAGTGAAAATGAAAACAAAGTTTAACAAACCGTGGCTAACGAGCTACATTATTAAAACTTCAAAAATGCATAAATTTGCCAAGGGGGTGAAGGGGTGAGGAGCAACAGAAGGGGGTGAGGGGGGTTAGCTACATGTGACTATGTGTATATGATAATATGCCATGATCCTGGGCAAAGCATTTTGAAAGTTATTGACACCTACTACATGCCAGCAACAAATCGCAGTATAGCACACAAATATGCATAATTTGCAAATACCCTGTAATGTTCAAGGCAAAGAAAACCTGTAGGTAAGTAAGACAGGAAAGATATAAGAGAAGGGTTTTAGATGAAATGCTTTAAATGGCATAGAATAACTTAGAAATGAATATGAAAATATAAATAGTTTCAGTAGGATCTTTCCAATAAAACCACTTACATCATATGCAACTCACTTTACATATGTACAGGGTATACTGCTAGCCAGCAGTAGAGTGGCTTAGACCTAAACAGATCGTGAGTTGGGGGAGGCAGCTGCTGCTGTGGTTTGCAGTTGCTCCTTCGCCTGCTGATCACAGCCATAACTCTCACACAAGGTGTTGCAATATCCCAGTGTCTGACTGTCCGACTGTCTGTCTGTCCACATGCAGTGTGGCACGATCTGAAAGAGTTTCCAGTTTTATTTCGTATTCAGTTTTTCAGTTTTCAGTTACCATTTGGTTGTTTCTCAGTTTGCGACTTGCCTGCAAGTCATTTTGCGCATATTAGTTGGCCATTAGGCGCACAGCATTGTCAGTCTGGCAGCGCGGCAATCTAGCAGTCTGGCAGTCTGGCAATATAGCATTCCCTCAGTCAGTCAGTCAGTTGAGCAGTTAGTTGGTCTGTCAGTCAGCTGCAGCAAAATCACATTAAAATTCAGTTGGTGTTAAATATTACAAGCATTTCCCCTCCCCCTTTCTACCCACCCAGAAACATTGTGCGAGGCTAAAGGTTTCTTCTCTCAGATTCGTTTGCTGCCAGTCAAGTTGTACGTCATTCGACTGGGGAGTTTTTTGGGGCAAGGGGCACAACACTGTGTGGCAGCTGAGCTGCTGTGACTTGACTGCAGTTTATTTGTGTTGTGCTGCTTGTGAAATGTTATGCCAACGTCGTCGTCGTCGTCATCGTCTACGTCTACGTGATATGTTAATCATGAAGCCCCCTGAACGTGTCTGCATCGCGTCTAGGATGCGGATGTGGCCAAAAGACCAAAGCACAACCACAAAAGCGAGTCAAAGCCAAAGCACTTGCTGCCCAGAGAGAAAAAACCACGTAACACAGTGGCAAGGCATAAATGTCAAACAGTTGCCACTTATCCAACACTCACAAGTTGGCTAAAGGTCAAAAGAATTCCAATTCCCAGAAGCTTCTTCAATTTTACAGAAAGTTTTCCACTCTAGAGACTACATTTGGTATTTAAACTGACTAGTTTTTAAGCTCAACTCAAATTAAATAGAGTGGAGCATAAATTATTTAGTAAATTAAGCAATAAAATGTTATATGTCAGTGATTCTAACACCTAGAGGCACCAATTTATGCATGCAGATTGCTAGATACAATACAGAGATATTGTCGCCATAATATTTTGAATGCCACGATCTTTTCACCCACAAGAAACAAAACAACCTCTAAAAATTTGCATGTCTCTAACTCATGTATTTCTTAACGTATAATTTTGTTACTTCACAAACCTTTGGTAACAAAGAATATAAAGCGATCCTGCAAATTGCATACAGATAGGATTATAATCAAGAAAGTTTTCATAAATCGAACGTAAGCCTAAAAGAGCGAACGCACCAACGCGCAAACCCTTGAGCATAGAGGGTATAACATGTTCGGAATGCTCGAATGAACTTTTCTTTATTGTTTTCTTATGTTAAGTACTAAAAAACACAAAAACTGTTCTTATACTTAAAAACTGTTCTTAGTTAAACTAAAAGTATACTTCACTTTTAAGCCGTCTTAATTTTGTTAAGAATTTATGACAAACAATTGTTAATAAAGCATTGTCATATTTATAGCGATACCAACTAAAACTAATCGTAGCTTCAGTCTATGATGGGTTTCATATTTAATCATAAACCAATCAGTGTTCATTTTGGCCACATTTAGTAAACGTATTTCGTATATAATTTGGGCCATATCTATGAGAGTACTACACTCCAGCACATAAAGGCTCTAACTCAGCAGGCAGTTCCCAGAGCATAAACAGCAATTATAGCGGTTCAGAGTGAACAGGGCCATGAAATACCAACACCCGACAGCTGTAAACAACAATTTGCTATTCGATGGCTAAGCTAACTAAAACGTGCACTAAAAAAAGATAAAAAGAAAAATATATGTATATAAGAAAACAGTTAAAAGACAATAACTTGCCAAGATCGCTTGCTTTGGTCATATAATAAAAAAAAGCAAAAAAAAAGCCAGCAAAAGAAAAGTTATTTAAAACGCCAGCCACAATGGCAAATGATGATGATGATGAGCACCAGCTAAAAAAAAAAAAAAGTTTAAACGTTTAAACGTTTTGGCCAAAGCTGAAAACTTGAATGAAAACTACTACTACTACGGCAAACAGAACAAACAGCATAACAGATAACAAAACCAAACCAAAACCCAAATGAAACCGAAGCCAAACTGTAGCTTAACTCTCTCAATACAAGACTGAACCACAACTGAACGTAATGAGCAAATTTATGGTCAATTGATAATTTAGTGGCATTCGGTATCATCAATTATGGTCGGTGCACTCAGACTCCGACTTCAGCTCCAACTCCAACTCCAGCTCCAACTCCAACTCCAACTCCAGTTCCGACTTCAACTCAGAAACTGTTTCATCTTCAGCTGCTATAAACTAAAGTCCGTGTCTGCGCTCTTTATTGAAGATGAAGTATTGTTATTGAGACCAATGAGGCACAAATTGTTCAAAATGTTTCGGCATTTTTGCTCCACGCACACATGACTTATGCTCCACTGTACGTGTGTTTGTGTGGACCATCATCATTAGCTGACTTGGTTTTACTTGCCTTTTGACCTGGCTAAGGATATGGCTCATAATTTATATAATTTGCGCTCGTTCACGTTCCTTTTTATTATTGTCAACCCTTGGTAAATACAATTGGGTCAGAACTGAAACTTAAAGCGGTGGCTGCAGAAAAGTCTTTAAAGCGTGTAGTAATTTTTATAAAATTCAGCATATATATTCTAGCAATTTAAAGATTATTTCTTTAACTACTCTACCAATTTGTGCTCTACAGATTTTCTATATATTATTTTCTAAATCGTGTCACGTGCTCATCTCTACAGCGCTTTTCTAGGCAGCAGCTGACTCACAATTTAAGTCGCTAATTGAACGCTTTGTTTGACACATTGCATAAATCACACAAGAGGAAAAAGAAGAAACACTAGAAGAAGAAGCAGAAGAAGAGAAGAAGAACCGAGCCAGGTTGCGGAAGGTAAGGCAGGAATTGCGCAAAAGAGCGTTACCAAAGCATAGCTATGCACCTTGCATACCTGGACTTCTGCGTACTGACATCGGCACTGCACGTCGCCATGTTTATGCCAATAATATGCCATAAACTATAGAAAAGGAGCAGACAGTCTGCCAGACAATGCTGCTGGTGCTGCTGCTGCCAGTGCTGCCAGTGCCCACATGCAGTCCAAAAATGGCCAAGAAACGCGTCGCATCGTGTCGCAGCGCGTCGATTCGCGTCGGCTTCGTTCTCTGATAAAGTTTATGTACGTCGCCGTCGCCGTTGTAGTTTTGGTCAATGGAAAATGGGAAATGGGAACTGCCAACTGGTAAACTGGCTAGGCATCCACTTTGTCAGCAGTTGGCAGCCTCCAACTCACCTGGCCAAATGGAGTAGACCCCCCCCCCATGGACCCCTTCGATTGTCCTTGAATGCAGCTTGGTGCTAAACTTTAAGCATCGCCGGAACTTTACGCACAACTTGCGCACATAATTCAGTTCCCTCTCTGCTTCTATAAATATCCCCCCTCGGTGTAATTATTGGCCAAGTTCAACATATTGCTGGCAGTTTAGAGAGAGGTGGGGTATATTGAGGTTTTGGTGCTTCAGCATCGAGTACGAGAGTTATATGTGAGTGCATTAGAGGCGACCACAAATTGTTTGGTTTGGTTTTCGCGCAAATTGTAGTCATAATTTTTCCACAAGCAAGTTCGCCGCTGCTACAAACTGGGCTTTAATACTATGGCCCAAAATGCAGCTCTATTAGAGTTAAGCCACGTTCAGACCAGGCTAATAAATAAATTTTATATAACCATTATCGGTAGATAAAAAGTTAAGACTTGCCTTTCTGACAGACAATAGTTAAAAACAAACTGAAATCAGTAAGCTAAGTATTGGCAACAGTTATGTTATAACATTTAAAAGATATATTCAAAACTAGTCTAATATTAACAAAAGTTTCGTAAACTCTTTACTTTTATTAAGTTTAATAGATAAATTTAATAAACAGTAATAGAAAACGAAAATATCTTAGGGATAGATAGAGTTAGAAACATTAAACTTGGTAAGTAGGCTTCTAAAACAATTTTCGTATCCATTTAATTCTCATAAAATGATCTTTAGTAAAGATTCTTGGAAAGAACAAAGAAGTAAAATAGTATTAGTTAAACACTTTCAATTCAGAAGTAAAGTAAAGTAATTTAATCCTCATAATGAGCTTAAACTGCTAGCCAGTACTTAGACTAAAGTTTAACTCTTTTCCAGTGAAAACATTTCTTAGAATATACTTTGTTATAAATCATTTTCCCTCGTTGTTTCACTCTTCAATTTATTTGCTCTAAATTTGCAATGTTACGTTTATAGCTATTCCTTATGTTATTTAATTGCTAAACATTTGTAATATCAAGAATCAGCAGCAAATTCCAGTAAGTTGGCATTACTTCAATTGCTGTTCTAGGAATTACTTCGCTTAACTACAGGTTCAGACTCTCTTGACTCTGTTCCGAACCACTGTGTTTGTAAGTGTTGGCAAGTGTCACAAATCCCACATCAATCAAATTGTGCGTTTTAGAATATATGTAATGTTCTATACTAAACTAGGTCGTCTGTAGGGCTTCTTGCTTTTGCATTCAGTTGTCTGTTGTCCCTTTCAAAATAGTAGTACAATTGACCCGTTGCAAAATTAAACCAAGATTAAATAACCGCTAAGGACAACATGGTAAGCTCAAATTATGGCGCCCATCGATCGGCCCACTCAATCAGCCCTTGCCGTAGAGCAAGACAATGGCAAATTGTGCCATGACACAGTGGGATAAAAAAGCAAAATTAGGTAACATAATTTGCAACGTTTTGGAAATTTATGAAAATTTAACAACTATTTTTAAAGCCTTCAAATTTATAGTTAATTTGTTTAATCGTTTAATTTAAATTTAAAACATTAATGTTTTATTTATTTAAACAATTTTAAAAGAAAATTTAACAATAGTAGTAAATTTATACATCAATTTTTGTTAAATTTTTCATTTAACACATATTTTTATATTCCTTTTAATTTTCTTTTAAATCTGTCAGTTTTGTTGCCCCACTGTGCCACATCGAAGTTACTTCAACTGGCTTCTGCATGCAAATTATGATATTATGCCACGCCTTACGCCTTCAGAACACACACACACACATACACTGGTCGAGCCGGGCGTGGGCAAACGTTAAGTTCGCCGGATGTGTCCTTCGTCCTGCGTCCTTTGCTGCATTGATTTTATATTTCCAAGGAAGTCGCGCGGAAGCTTGTTAGAGTTGCCCCCCTCTGCTCTCTGCTGCTGCTCCTGCTGCTGCTTTCCTAACAGCACATAAATTGCTTTGCATGCAGTTTTCTGCAAGCCGCTTTTCCCACCCTCTCTACCACCCCCTTCCACCCCTTTGAACGCGCCCACATACAGAGAGACAGAGCTTCGGCCCGGACTATTACGTTGGCAAATTGCAATGTAATTAGTTTTTACATTTCTATATACTACTAGTCGGGAACGTATAATTGTGGAAAATGGCATTTCTAGTTAATTAATGGCTCGAATAGAACCATGCTCAGACAAAGGGGGGGAGTGGGGGGTTGTTCAATGGGTGTAGGGGGAGGAGTTGTATGGAATACCCCTCACTCTCGCTGTGCACAAAAACTTTCTCCACACTTTTCGCCGTGTGCAGTCAACAAAAAGTGCAGTCACCTACACGTAACACCCCCCCACCTCGTAACAACCCTTTCGACCCTCTTACTCCCCCGTATACTCACTGTCAACTATTGCAACTCTGCTTGAAATTGCTTGAAAATTTAATTAAAATGTTGGCATTTTTGTTCATTCATTGATTTTTACGACAAAAAAAAAGGGAAGAAAAGAAAACGAGTAGAGAAGTGAGAACTTATTGGAACAGCTTAGAATATTAAACTAAAAGCAAAGAGAGAGGAAATAAAAATGTGTGCATATGTTAACTTGCAAAAGGGGGCGTGGCCAACAATTGTCTGTCCAAGTTGACCCTCAAAGTTCAGTTGACAACTCACTTTAGATTCAATTGCGAATATGTGTGAAGCAAATTTAATTTACAAAGAAATTTTTAAGTAAATTGTTAAAGAAAATATTTAAAAAATATAGAGATGCTTTTAACTAATACAAAATATTTTAAAATTAATTTAGCGTACTGTTAGCTATTATTTTACCAACAGTTTTAGTTTTTAGCTACAGTTTTTTTTTGTGAAAATAATTTTATTATGGCCTGCAAATGATTCACAACTGTGGTGTAAACAATTCACTTTTAATGCGGTGGGGGGAGGGGAACAACAAATGCAACCTCAGCCAAAGGCTGTCATGCACAAATTTGCATAAAATACCAACAACAACAACAACTGCAACAATCAAAGCCTGACCACGCCCAACACAACCAAAAACACAACTAGCAACAACAACAACAATAGAGTGTACTGAAAGTGAAAATCGCATAGGAAAATGCTACCGTTTATTTTTGCCATTTGCCATTGTATATATATATTGTTGTCTCTCTATTTATTTTGTTGTGCCTAATTTAAATAAACATTTATTTGTAGAAAGGCTTAAATAGGTTCAGTAAATGACTTCCTGAATTCGAGACCCCAAAAAACAACAAAAACACTAAATACAAAATACAAATAACAAAACCAGAGACGAAGAAGAAATAAAAAAGCGACCAAATTGCATAATCAGTGAGACAAATGCAGCGGATTATGAAATCCTTCGCTCAAAGGCTAACACAGCACGGCTGGAAGCCACCAGCAGACAAACGGACAGACGGACGTACGTACAGCAGAGCAGTAACAACATCAGCAACTGCACAACAACAACAACAACAGTAGCAATGTTGCTGCTATCCTGGGTAGAAAAAACTGGCAGCAACCTGTCGCATATTTAAAGCGATTAACGGCACGATTTCAGTTGCTTCAACATAGAAATTGAAATTGAAATGCTTTTGGCAGCGCCAACACTTTTTTTTTGAGATACTCATATAGGAAACGGAGTTGCTATAGTAAAGTCAGCAAATATGCTACGATGGGTAAGAAAACCAAATAAAGTTAACAGAAAACCACTTTTTTTGTCATAAGTTTAGAAAATATTAAGTAAAGTCAACAGCGATAAGTTAGAAAATAATACTGAGTTAGAGTTCCTAGTACTTAAAGTTTGCTGTCTTACTTTAAGATCATATATTTTTAAAAAATATAGCAAAATCTGCTTATTTTTAAAAAATATGTAATATTTTGATATGTTATAGTATTTTCTATATACTATGTAAATTTATTTCATAGTTCTCATAGTAATGACCTACTAATAATCAGTCTTAGAAAACAAAGTTTTCATAACAAACCGATGTAGTATGTGTATGACATCGTAGCTTCTATGATCACAAAGTTTTCAAAGAATCAGATAAATCTATATATTACACAGCTGTCATATAAAAAATCTATCGAAATCTGCATTTGATATGAAAAACTTTGTTTAACAATGCAACCTCTACTTCGATTTACCTTCAACAATCTTCCTATAAAATTTCTTAATAAAACCGCATACTTGGTTAGTGTATTTTGCAGTCGTATTGTCAATTTCTTGTTATATTTAGTTAACTTGTTTTCCGTCTTGTTGTTGTTGTTGCTGTTGTTGTTATGGCAATTCGTGTCTTTGGCATTGCGGATAAAATTGAAAACGTTTGTAAATACTTTGAAAGCATTTGCAGCAATTGAACAAATACAAAATAGTTTTTTGCCGCCGCTGTTTTTTGGGAAAATTGTGAAAAGCGAAAAAAATTGGAAATTGAAATAAAGAGGGAAAATATATATTATAATACTTGAGTGTGTGTGTTTGTGTGTTGTGCACACACAATAGTAGCACACTGCAGTGGCATAGTTACTTGTAATTTTATTTTAGCTTATTTTTGCATTCGGCTTTTTCCTCGTCGTTGGCAAGTGACCTATAAATAAAGTTGGCAGCCGCAACAGAAAACGAAATAGAAAATGTGGCCAAAAATGGCAAAAAGCGAAAATTGTGCAATAAATGCACAAATAATAACAAACTTCTCGATTTCCTACTCAATTGAGTATTGAGTATTTCTTCAATTGGTCAATACACTAACCAGTTGACCTCTGACCTAAGCCAGATTTGCGAAATTATTTAGTTATTATGTTCAATAGATTTGCAGATAAGCTGCTAGCTATCATGTTTATTATTAAGGTGTGTTTTTAGCTGTTATTAGTGGAAAATCAAGTTAATTATAAAACAGTTACCAATTTATAATTTACCAAAGATATAGCAATTACTTATAAGGCATATATTTAAGCGAAATTGTAGCGATTGTCAAATACGGAACACTGTTTTTTTTTAACATTTCATTAAATTTCAATATTCTGTTTATTCAATCAACGTATTTATTGATCTACAAAATAGTCAAATTGACTAGAAAAACTTGATTTTAATTTTTAAAAAAATGGGCAAATTATGAAAATATCAATTTGTTTTCACTGATTTCGTTTGCTTTGCGCGCAGACAAATAATTTTTAAATGTTATTTAAGTAATTTAACCGAGAGATAGCAAAACAGCAGTTCAAACTTTGTTTTTAACCTGCAGCTAAAGCTAATCCTGTTAAGCACAACAAATGCGTCTGAGTCCTGTCCAAAACGTGTCGAGCACTAGACGTAATCTAAACCCATTGTAGCACTATCTCAATCTCTACCATAACTATAAACGTCTCTTCGTCTCAAGTGATAGAGAAAGAGAGAGTGAGAGAGTTGTATAGCCTCAAGCATTTTTGCACACACATAACATAAAACAAAGAATTTTTTGGTTTGTTTTTCGGAGAGGAACTTGGAGCATTGTTGGTGGCATTGGATTGTCCTTTTGCTCGGTAGCACTTAATGGCAAAAGCTTTTATCAGCTCCGATTACACAATTTAAAGGCAACAAAACTGTCACTTTAAATGCAATACAAAATGTGCCACAGTGCTTCGAGGAGTATATGTACATATATATGACAAAGGAATGGGGGGGGGAGGTGGGTAGAGTGGTTGGTAGCACCTGGAGCAACCTGAAGCCCATTGAAAAGTCCTGTGGTTGCTACACCGCAACATTGTTGCCGAAAACCGACGTAACCCAAGCCAAGATACAAGAAGCACAGCTGGAAAAGCGAGCTGCTGTTGCTGCTTGCACCCACCCAAGCTATTCACCAACTTTTCCAGCCCCTTAAGCCCTACCCCAAACCCCCCCCCTCCACCCACAGCTGTGTGTAGCGGCGTAAGCTAACTCAGCTTAAATAAATTTAATTTAATTACCAGTAAAAACCGCATGAGTGACTCCAAGCTAGATGAGTGAGCCGTGGCAAGGACGTGGCACTATCTCTATCTCACTCTTACTCTCTGTAAACACTAGACTCGTACAGTTTTACCTGGCACTTGGCGCACTATAGAGTTAGTGTGTGTGTGCATGTGTGTGTGTTTATTTAGGAAATAACATTTTTGTGGCAACACATTTTTGGATTTTATTACAGTGCGGCACGTTGAGTGCTTCTCTTGCCACACTCACACACACGCTCGCCTGTTGAGGTCAACATGCATTTTATCATTTCAAATAGATGCCCCAAAGTAACACAGCAAACATAGCAACAACAACAACATGGCTCACAAACACTCGACGATAAATAACCTTAATGTAGTGGCCGCTGCTGTAGCTGTAGCTATAGCGGCTGCCTTTGCCTTTGGCTTTGGCTTACACATGTTTAATTACAGGCGGCGTCAACTAAAATTTCAAAGCATACTTTTAGGCGGCACTGAAAAAAGTACTCGAGAAAGTGTAGTCGAAAAACGGGCTGACCTCAGCAAGCACTCACTTGAGTTCTCTCTCTATCTCGCTTTGACTTACTCACTGGCCCAAGGTCAAGTGACTTTTCTCTTCCACTCTCTCGCTCTCTCTCTCTCTCTCTCTCTCTCTCTGTTACTGTCTTAGTGTCTTACTCTCGCTGCACTCGACGCTCAACGTCACGATTATTATGCAAATTGGCCTCGCAGTGTTTGCACACACGTGAGCAAATACTTGAGAAGCGACTTAGTGTAGAGCTTATACCACTCGAGACATATAAATGCATTCCTACAACACAATAGCTAACTGGACGAGTGAATGAGGCAGAGTGTTGAGAGACTTACTTGGGTGTGGGTGCATAAGTTTCTTTTAGGGGCAGTGAGTGAGTGAGTACAAGAGAAAGCGAGAGCATTCTGTAAAAAATATATGTATTCAAAATATAAATATATTTTTTAAATAAATAAATTTGGATAAAGTTATATTTATATATTATGTATATGAAAACTTTTAGATTGCATACGGCTATCTATATCAAAATCACTTAAAACTCAAACTTAAAACAAGTAACTCTATCATAGAGTTTTAGTAGATCCAATCAATAATATACAAGCAGTATGAAAAACACTGCTGTTTATGAGTTTACCAGGAAATTGTTTCTTCAAGTTCTTAATTTAGTTACCTTACTAATCACTTCATTCTAATTTCTTCATCTCTATTATATATACTCTTTTCTTTATGTATTGCCCATAAACTACTTTATCATTTATAAGATTTACTCAATAAATACTTGCTTTAAAGTAAATTTCATTGTAAGTCCCATGTTATGTGCTCAAAAACTGAAATTCTTCATATATTTAATCTGCTTTAATTCTGTTGAGCTGTATGTGAAACCAGCTGATGGTGTTATACACATATAGAGGCAACCTATAGAGTATACCCAACCTTCCACCTACCTTCATCTTCTTCTTAAACTCTCCCAACCACCCACTCTGCAGCTTGCATATGGTTCGGTTTTGCCAGCTACCAATACCCACACTTTACTCCTCCACTACTCCTCTCTCCACTCTCCGTCTATATATGTTATGTACGTGTGTCCGTCTGTCCTTTCGGTTGCCTGGTAACCTAGTTTAATAAATAATTCGCTATTTTTCGTTTATTTTCTACTTTTTATGTATTTTAGCTGCTGCTGCTGCTGCTCTCTTTGTTTTTTTTTTTGTCTTCGGCAAGTCATTCATGTGTGCAATCTGTGGGTGTGACTAATTCAATTACAACGCCCAATTGTGCATGCCTCGCCGCTCGCACATAGACTGACATTCTCAAACACCAACTACCCCTCCACCCCTACCCAATCACACCCTCTCTCCGCTACTCTGTCTCTCCCTCTCTCTCCCTCTAATCTTTTCTCTTTTTTGG
The DNA here is from genome assembly GCA_035047385.1 of Drosophila tripunctata. Taxonomy (NCBI): domain Eukaryota; kingdom Metazoa; phylum Arthropoda; class Insecta; order Diptera; family Drosophilidae; genus Drosophila; species Drosophila tripunctata. Next base: position 147,902 of record JAWNPS010000227.1, read on the forward strand.
ACCGTGATTTTTCATTTCCATTTTATGCTTTCTCTCTATGCAGTCAAACATATAGGTAGTGAATTTGGGTATGAGGTTTGAGTTTGGGAATATATATGTGTGAATTACATTAGCTCTGCTTTTCAGCTACTGCATATCACCCACCCCCTCTATATATCTGTCTCTCTCCCTCTCAGTTTGTGCCGCGTTGCCATTTAATTGTTTTTTGTCACACGAGTTATCCTTTTTGGGGCGTATCGTGTTCAAAATTGAAATTAACTGACAGTCTGCGAATGCCGTCAATGGTTTCGCGTGTGTCTGTCCGTCTGTCTGTCCGAATGGCTGTCAGCCTGTCCTTAAATTTGGCTGGATAATCAAAATGATTTGCAACCATTCATAGCAGGCGTGAGAGTTTCCAGAGTTTACCAGTTATTTGTCAAACTGCTATGGGGTGTATTTATGGGAAAAAAAATATTACCCAAGGGAAGTATTAATCTAATATAAAAGCATGAAAAATAAGGTAACTATAGGCTATTGACAATTTAATAAATTAATGATGGGTAAAAGTTAATTCATTATTAAATTCGATACACTATCTACTCTATTTTAATCAAATAAAAGTATTACTTAACTGGTATATATTTAAAATTTCAAAACATACAATTCAAAGTTTAAACACAATATAAATGTTCTTCATATCTTCTTACTTCTGCAATAGCTTCTTGATATCATCCTTTTCAGCTGCATCTATATAATTCTGACCGTCGGGCGTAATACCTGTCTTCCAGGCACCCATTTTCAGCAGAAACTCTACGCACTCGGTATGCCCTTCCCAGATGGCAGCCAGCAAGGGTGTAATGCTGTACTTATCCTTCTTATTGACATCAGCTCCGATCTCAATCAGAAACTTGAGCACCTTCAGCTGTCCAAAGTCGGCAGCATAATGTATTGATGTACGTCCGCCCATCCATGCATTAACATTACGTTTTGAGTTCAGATATGTGCTCTGCACAATATCCAATTCACCATTTTTGATAGCCCAAATCAAATGCTCATCAGACTCACACATTTTTGTAGCAGTTACAATCGATTGACAGTGAGTAAGCAACATATGACACATGTATTTAAGGCTTACTAAGATATATATACACTTACATAGTTTTGGATAGTTCAAAAAACTTTGAAGAATTTTAAGTTAGACTTCTCTCTATTTCAATCTATCCAATTTGGATATCGTCACTCTAGATTTCCTAAGCTATTACGACCTAGGGGGCAAAAGTTGCTACTCAGAGCACAGCACATTGTTGACGTACACTGAGTGCACAAAGTTTTCTCACAGCCAAACGCTGTTGGCACTTCCTCAGTCTCAATTGCAGTTTAGGAAACTGAATCATGAAGCTGGCGGTGCTATCAACACCCAAGCATCTTGATGATCTGGCCAAAAGCGTACACATTGCGAAACGTGATTTGTAAGGTCATCATTCAAAAGGCATCGACAGAAAGAACCAGAAGAACAAGACGAGAAGGAAGAAGAAGAAGAGACAAAAGCTCGATTGCCAAATCGAAGGAGATCCAAACAAGGAGCAAGAACCAAAATTAAAATGGTTATACATTCATGTAATTTAACGAACTGGCCACAAAACTAAACTAAACTAAACTAAAGCGGAACGACTGCAGACTAAAGATGCAAGCCAACTGCTTGGATGTTGCAACTGCAACTGCAACAGCAGCAGCAGCAACAGTTGCTGCTGTCTGTGGCGATATTGGCGATGCCAAGCGTGAGATTATCGACGATTGTATGCAGCGATGATGATGCTGATGAGGATCAGGATGAGGCCATGCCACAACAGCAACAGCAACAACAACAGCAAACTTCAATGGCATTGGCATTGGCCACATCGATGGCTCCCGTAAGCGGAACCCAAACAATGCAACGAGTTGCGGCAAGTTCACTTTTCATGGACAGGGAGACTGAGACTCAGACTGCGACTGAGGCAGCTCCAGTCATTGACTTTGGTTATCGCACGCCAAAAAGACAAAACAGTTGCATGCACAGCACTGAGACAGACAGACAGGCGGACATACAGACAGACAGGTTGGCAGGGCCTGAACTTTATCTGCATGCGATCAAATTTCCAGGGCTTCTGTTGTGTGTGCACACAGAGTCTTCTTCTTCTTCTTCTTCTTCCTCTGCTGCTGCAGCTTCAACTGCAGCAACTCCACCTTCGACTGAGATCATATTGAGAGTCTGCTTTTGACATTTTAAACACAATTTGAACCTTTTACTTTTTTTGGGCCGAGAATACGCCACGATTTCCAGCTTAAAGCGCAGTTCCAAGAATTACAACAACTTTAACTTTAACTCAAAAAGTAGCCTCATCTCTCTTTCACTCACTTAACCATTCTGTCTGTTTCGCTTTTTTTTCGCTTGACATTGATTGAGAAATTGATTTAAGAATCGTTTTTGGTTCTGCTGCTCAGATTTAAATCTGTAAATGCGCGCACTTCATTTGACAGTTGTACCCTCTGCACTTCTCTCAGTGCAGTCCAAGTGTACCGTATTTAAATTCTTGTCTTTTTAGAAAAGCTACAGCAACTGCTACTAAATCAATTAAAATCAAGCACATGTATTTTAAATCTATCTAAAAGCCCTTTACTCTTTCCTTTTGTCTTAAAAAACAAGTGCTCAAAATATCAAATTTGTTTCATTTGTTTTTGTTAGTAAAAAGTTAGTTTCTCACAAAAAATATTGTTGTGCTAGACTTTGCTTATGACAGATGCCTGTAGTTGGGCAGATTCCAAACTTTTGATAGCTGTCAAAGTTAAAGGTCGAACTCAAAAGTTTCTTTACAATTAAATTGGGTAAAGGGCAAAAATTATGGACAAGGCAATTCAGCTAAGTGCAGCGAATGTAGGGCAAATTTTCAGTTAGGTTAATATTTTATTTTGTTTGCTTTATAACTAGCTAAAAATATGTATTATAATTTAGCATTGCTAAACATTTTATAAACATTTAAATTTTATTTTTCTTAACATTTTTCTTAACTATAAAATGTTTTAATAACTTTACCTTTAGAGTATTTACGTTAGATAACTTAGAGATAATAAAACGTTATGTTATTATATCCCAAAAAATGTTAGTGCTTTTTATTATTTTCTTCATCTTTAAATTCTTATCATTATTTTATCTTAACAGCTTTTTCATAACTAGCGCTGTTTAAATGCAAAACAAAATATTTATGCTAACCAAGCATAACACATAACTCAAAAGTTGAATGAATTTGTTGAAAACTAAACGAGATGCATATCTTGAAAGTAAAAATATATATAATTATCTGTATATATTTTGTTCTGCTCATTAGGAGTAACATAGTGAACCCCTTCTCCAAACAACAATCAACACTCCCAGTTCAAATAATTTATAATGTCTTAATTATTTCCTTAACTTCAAATGTGGTCGAAACAAAATTGTTTATGAACTCGACGACTAACATGAAAACACTTCCTCTTCTTGATAGGGACTGTGGAAGGGGGGGTTGGGAAAATGATATGCAGCAGCAGATTAGCAGATGTGATAATTTGTTCAGAGACCCATTCCATAGTCATTCCGTCCGTGTATCCATTACTCTCTCGTACCGCCGTTGCGCTCTAGTGCGCTTAATAAAGCGAGCCCAAAAATAAAAAGCAAATTAAGCAAAGAGTCCAAGAAATATGTATAGAAAATAGTATTACCAAAGAGAGAGGGAGTGGAAGAGAGAGAGTAAGACTTGAATCCAACTAGTAAATTGAAAATTAACATATTTCGGCACTAGATGCTATCGCAGCCAGACAACAACATTGTTTTTCCAGCAGCAGTCGCTCCCAAAGGTTAATTTAATTTTCCATTTTCCGGACGCCGCCAAAGCAAAAGGAAATTTTTCATTTTTTAAATTGATGGCCCGCCGGATTCGGATTCGGTTTTCAGTTTCGGAGTCAAAGTCGTAGTCGTAGTTAGAGAGTATAAAGTCTAGAGAGTCTCGTTGTCTTTCTTGGTTTCCTGTTTGGCAATTGTCTTGGCACAAATCTCATGCCCACCGCAAATTGAAACTACAACATGGCATTGTCCTTAGCGATTGAATAAGAATTATGCCAAAGGATGCCACGCACATACAGGACACACACACACAGACAAAGAGACACAGTCTAAGACACCCAGGGAGCTGTTCCATGTAGCTGGCTGTCAAGCTCTTTTGGAGCATTGTGATTAATGTGCTGCCGTTTGCCGCCTGCTTCTTCCAGTTCCTTACGTTGCCTCCTTTTGAAGACTCCTGCTGCTCCTATGTACATATATATTCCATTTTGCTACTGCTACTGCTCTTTTGTTGCCATTGTCTATGGCTCTAACCATTTTGGCATGTTTGTCATTTGGGAAATTGTGCGGTTGCTGTTACAGCTAAAGACAAACAGGCGGCAGCAGGTAAGTAACCCACAGCATTACAGCATCACAGCAACTCACTCTCTCTCTCTCTCTCTTTCTGCCTCTCTGTCCCTATAGTCTATTTGAGTATTCAACTACTTACCATAGTACACTAGATACATGTAGATCTTGCTTGCCCATGATTCACTTCTGTTACCTTACAATTAGTTTACTTTTGTTTGAAAATACAGCAAAGCCTTCTGAGTGATTGCTTTGCGTAGAGACAAGCATATAATCATTTTGACATTTCTTTATAATTTACAAGCTCATAGAACATTTAATAGTTGAAACCTCATAGAGAAAAGTACTTCCAGGAAAGCCTTTTATAAATTGAATTACTTATTTATTCAATTGTTTATCTAAGACGACATAGACATTACATTCTTATATTTTAAACCTTTCAATTATACCAGAATTTTATTAAAAGTTTAATCACATTTAAGCCATTATTATTTTTGTAACAGTTGAATTACAAATACTTATTTTAATTAAAACTATTTTTTTAACCAAAATTGAATAAGATAGTCTTTCAATCGTACTTTTTGTTAGTCTTAAAACTCCTTAACATTATTATTAATTTCCCTTCTATTTATATTCTTTGTGCTTAGTTTACATTTCTGCATATTTCGCCTTTTCAAAACTAAAATATTAATACTCTTTTAGTTTTTTATTGCCAACTATTACAGCTTGAGTTTGTTTCATTTCAAGTTCCTCTGAAACTCAATTCGAGTGCTAGAAATTGCACTCAATGTCATTGAGTTGATATTTGTAGCACTCAGAGTCAGTTGTTGCCTTTGCTATCCGCAAGCCCATCATTAACTTAAGCAGTCAAGCAGTCTGTCCTGTGCTGTCCGTCCGCCAGTCTGCCAGCCAGTCAGTCAGTCAGCCTGTCATACTCATAGTCTCATAGCCTGGTCAGTGTGTGTTGCTGTCTTGACTGATGGCCATGGCCAGCCAGCAACAGCTAGCAACAAGCCGCCGCGCATGCGCGTCAAGACCAGCGACCATTCAACGCGTTTAAACAGACACCGCACAGAGCTGAACTGAGTGCTATGTGTGTGTGTTGGTCTGTGCTCTTGGCCAGGGCCAAGACACCGAGTCAGTCTCAGTCTCGAGCGCAGCTCTAGTCGCATTCAAGCCAGCTCCTTGAAATACATTGCAGACATCGTCGTTTTGGTGCAAAATGTTTGCGGCAAAACCTGCAATTACCATCGCCAGCATTGATAGCTGCTCCCTTAGTCCCACCGACCGACCCTCTGTTCCTCAGTCTGCTCTGCTCTTAGTCTTAGTCTCCTTGCTGGGCTTAAGCCCTGTTTAGGTTTTTAGGCATTTAGTCTTTGTTTCGACAGCAACTTGTGCCTGGGTCTCTCTCAGGCAACAGTCTGGTAGCCCAGCAGTTGATATGTTGTTGAGTACTTTTAATTTGCATGCTGTTAATGGTGTTGCTTCATATTAGGCAAGAGCCGAGCCAGCTTCAACTCCAACTATCCAACTCCATGGCCAGAAGCCAAGCTCTACAGAAGGCAAAGCAATCATTGTTCGTCGTCAGGATGCAACAGCAACAACAACAACAGAAAAAAAAGTCATTGAACTGTTGCACTTCTTGGGGGCAAAACTGGCATATTAATGGCAGGATTGAAATCAAATGTTACCTGGAATGTTCACCACAGCATTCAAAATAGGACGTAATGGAGCGAAATTGTTTTACGATTGCTATTGAAATACCAAAAGTGCTGATCGCTTATGACGCCAAATGCTATATAAAGAACTTAAACACGTGCAGCAAAAGCAAAAAAAAATATAAAACAAAATCATATGGGAAATGTAACTGGGTTGAGTGGCTAAAAATAGTTGATTAATTTGAAGTTTAAGGATTTACATAAGCTAAACTTTAAGATATATGTTTTAAATAAATTTTAACGAAAGTTTCATAGACTTCTTTGTAAGATTTATATATTTTTATGAAAAAAGAGTTGACACTGAGACTTTAAAGCCTATCAATTGAAAGCTTTTCAAAGTTTTCCATGTAGAAAAATTGATAAATATAAGAGAAATCAATTAAATTAAATATAATAAATTAAATATAAATATATATCATCAAACCCTCAAGCAGTCATATTTCATAATAATTATGATAATTAAAATAATCGCTAATAAAGACTAAAAGCTATCTATATACTCAGACTTAGTTAAGTGCTTAAATTTGCATACAAATGATAGCATTTATAGTAGTATCTTTAGCATTATTGATTATCTGTTGCATTTGTGGCTTTCAGACAACTGGTTAATTTGCCAGAATTAAAGACTACAGTTGCTGTTAACAGTTACACAACGCTGGAGGGCATAATTTCACAGGAATCGAGCAATCGTATTACAATTACAAAGACACCCTGCAACCACAAGTTGCCAATCTAATGCACATGTATGCACAATGTCAGCAGTTGCCCCAAAAAGATGTGGCAATGATAACCCAATGATACAATAACAACAACAACAACAACAATTGTGAGAATATCAACAACAACACACAGCAGCAACAACATACAACAAATTGCAATTGAAGTTAATTTTGAGCAAATTGCATGCCAAAATGTGTTAAAGGGAAGACATTGCCGAGTACAAGAAAAGAACCCGAAACAGACAAAGACAGCAGCAGGCAGTACTAGAGTGACAGAGAGCGCTACAGAAATGGCGATCACAGTGCTAACTAACTAACTGGGTAGAAGCAGAAGAAAGAGAAGAAAGAAAGAAAAAAAAGCTAAAAGAAAATACAAAAGAGTGAGGAGAAAAATTAAATTACAGGCTTAGACACACTGTGCAGCTTGACTGCGTTCTGAAGTTCTGCAGAGTTGAAAAATAAATGATGGCATGAATGAGTGACCGCCTGACTGACTGACTGAACGAACGAACGAGTGTGTGAGTGAGTGAGTGAGTGGCATGCCCCGCCGGATCTTTGGCAAATGTGCAACGTGCAACGGGGCATCACTTAAGTATCTGCGCTTGCGGTGCACTCAAAAAGCTCCGCCCACCAAAAGCCATCGATGCAACTGCAGACGTCGTCCACTGTCAAGTCCAGAAAATTGATGTAGGCAGCGGGGCGGGGCAGTCAGCGGTGCTGGCAGCGGGGTAGGAGTAGAGAGGGGGAACAGGAACAGGGTACCAGTTGAGTTGCATCGGGGCGCAAAGATTACTCACGCGAATGTAATTTGGCAATTGCTTATTAGCGCTAACGCGCCGCTGACTACGTTGCCGACTTTAAGCCCAGTTCCCGGTTCCCGCTTTCAGTCAGCGCACAGTGTCACAAAATACAAATAAATGTGGTTAAATAAAATTTGGAACATAACAACTAAATCATTATTATTCATTTCAGAAAAAAAAGAGATAAGAAAATATAGAAAAGATAATTCAGAGATCTAGCTCTATGATTATATATTAAATTATTTATATTTATATTAATAAATCTATTGTATAGCATACTGTGTTTAGTATCTAGGGCTGACCTCATGAAGTATATGTAAAGTATGCAGCACTACAAGTCGGTATAGACATGTTTGTGCGTTTGACTATCCGTCCGTCTGTCCGTATGAACAGATCTCTGAGCTGGTAAGAGCTAGAAGCGTTAAATTTGGTATGTGGACTATACATTTAGTCGATTCATATAAATATATTTTAATTCTTAAACCACATCGCATTTATATCATTTATTTAATTCTTAAAGATAAAGAAATTCTTAGAAATACATGCAGTCAAACTTAATATTAGGCTAGTTTTAAAATCACTTATTGATTATACAAAAATTATTTAAGTATTTTTACTTAATCTTGTCTACTAATAAAAGTTTTCTTCTATATTATACACTTGCTTGTAACACTGTGCGATGGCGGCGGCAGCAACAATCGAACCACTTATATCACCTTCTAGTTAGAACGAGCAGCGCCATTTGCCATTTCGCTGTCTCTCTCTCTCTCTCTTGCCCTTACGTTTCCCCACAAGTACTGCTGTCTCTTTTCTGTCTTCTCAGGATCGTCGATTGTCTGGGACTTTCGCGCAATGCGCGTTGCATTTTCATAACGCGGTCTTTGAAGAGACGCCTGTAGCTGACTCTTGGATCTGGTTGAGCAAGACGCGAGATAGAAGCGACGTGGCAGAGAGAGAGAGAGAGAGGAGTAGGAGTAGGAGATGGAGCTGCAGCCAGCAGAATGGCCTGAAGCAAAAGATGGCACTGTCCGATGACTCTGAATGTGAAGTGCAATAATTTTCTTTTTTATTATTATTACATTTTTTTTTTCTACCTACCATTTTTAGTGGCCTTTCTGTCTGCCGGCTGTCGAAGAGTGTTGAAACATTTTCGCGTCATTTGCAGATTCTTTTAATATTATTATTATTTTTTTTTTTTTTTTTCTGTTTTTTTTTTTTTGGTGCTTTGCTGCTAAAACGAGATGTTGGAAGCAGGAATGGCCTAACGACATGACAGTTGTGGCTCTTAAAAGGCATCGCTTAAACGTGCCAAGCCATTTTGGCCATCAAAACAAGCTGGTTAAACGGAGTTTTGGCTTAGAAGAATGCATTTCTTTTAGCTGGCATTTCAGCAAAAGGAATGCCGCCTCAATTAAACAACGAAATATAGCAGAGAAATGTGTGATGAGAGAGAATACAAAACAATATTAGCTACACATATGAAAAGTTCCCTCTAAACCACCAGTCACATTGAGGCAGCCATTGCTGCGTGTAAAGTTCAAAGTTAAGTCCCTCCCTATTACAAAATTATCGAAACTGGCACATTTCAACACGACAATTAGAGAATCGACAACGGAGTATACGACACGAAGGTTATTTGTCGATGTGAAATCGAAATTGGCAATGGGAACAAAGAGAATGGGTAGCTGCTTTGGCAAATGGCAGAGGCAAGTGGTGTAATTCAATCTGCATATGCGGCAAGAGATGAGGCAACAAGGCGAATGAAATCAAAGCGCGGCACACACAATGAGCCTGGAGAATAGGACCCAAGGGCAATTCAAATGCCCAAAAAGTAAAAAAGGAAAATGCCAGTAAAAGGAAAAAGAAAAGATGTGAAAAGAACGTAAATGGTTTGAAATTTTTGTCAAACGAAAATACGGGCGTTGATTTCTATTAAAAAGTGCGCAGAGCAAGAGAAGAAATCGAGAGCCATTCAAAAGCAAAATGGCATCTTTTGTCTTTTGTAATATTATGCGACAAATTTTACCCTCTCTTGCCATCTCTCTCCCTCTCTCTCTCTATCCCACTTGCTCTTTGACATGCTTTGTCTCTGCCCTGTCAGAGGCAAATTAGAATTAGAATTAGAGAAAAAAAAATGTCGTTGTAGAGCCTACAAAGTGAAAAAGTATTGAATAACATTAAGCATACATATGCATGCTTAGAATTTGGTTTCATTTCGACAGCTGTGAGTTCTCTTTTGCTCTCACTGTACACTTAATCGAAGCGCAATTGAATGGAAATTGGAATTGACACGCCCACTTCCACATTCATTTTCAACAATTAAGCAAAGAAAATAACTTGAATCACTGACCACGCAAAACACATTAAAAATTCAAATGTTTTGATATATATACCAATTAATTTACGGAACAAAGACATGGAAATCGTTAAGAGCAGTGAGAACTTCAAGGAGTGGGGTATCGGAACCGGGGGGGCTTGGCAACAGCACAGCGCAGAAGGTTCTTCAATTAAATGCAACGAAATGCGATAACAAGATTATCCAACGCAGACATCTTGAGACAATATCTATAAGCCATAAAAAGTCAAGAAGGCAGCATTACCACAAAGTTAAAGCCAAGAAAAAAAAAAACAACATTGCTGTTATCTGTATTTTTCCTGCTCTTCCCTTTCTACATTCCCCTGCCTTAACCACCTCTTCAACGCTGCCAAATTGGCGTTTTGGCAATGAAACGCAAATGTTGCCGGCTATGATGGTTTCTGCGGCTCCTTCGGCTCTTCAGTACTTGTTCAGTTCTTTGGTTCCTCAATTCTTGAGTTCCTTCTGGTCCAGCTTTTTTTTAGCTTTGCCATCGTCTTGTCATTGATTTGAATTTTATATGCAGCAGCAGCAGAGGGGTATAAAAAGTGAATTTCCATCGCCTTATTTGTCAGCGCAGACACAAACCCATGACAATTTTACAGTTTTCCCCGCCAAATTGTCCATTCCACTGTATCGACTGCTACACTTTTGGCAACTGCTTCTATACTCTTCCCTACTCTACTCTCTCCTTTTGTCTTACTATTTTTCTGCAATTTACATGCCAAAGTTTTCAAGTTGCTGTTAGCTAACCTTAAGGCTTGACTGCTGTAAATGTGATCTAAGCTCGACTGCTGTTGGCCAAGTTAAACTTCGATAATCCCATAGAACAGCTCATATTTTGATTATTTTCTACTCGAAATAGTTTCGAGTGTTGGATTAATATTTCATACGAATGTCACTGTTAAAAAATGTATAACATTTTATCTAGATTTCAGAAATTGAGACAGAATTATGGACAATTTGCGATATAGTAACTCTAGTCAGAAGGCTAACTCTGATTTAAGGTAACATTTTTTTACAATTTATGTTAATATACCCATAAAGTCTTAAATTCATAAACAATCATAGTTCAATTAAAGTTATAAACAATTTATAACCGATTTAAAGGCCTTGAAACGCTTAAAGCTGCAATGACAGAATTAACAACCTTCTTTTTTTTTTGTGTCTTGCCAAAAAGCAGCAGCGGCAATCAGCAGAGCAATAACAACAACAACATCAACATCGGCTACAACAAATACTTAAATGAAACTAGTTTGTGCGATTTACCCAACTCAAACGGCAGACACTGTATGTGGCAGCCATGCTCCGCACTTGCCCCTTTTTGCGGTGGCACCACCAATTCCATGCCCATTCCAGTTCCAGTTCGAGTTTGAGTTTGAGTTTGAGTTTCAGTTCCAGTTGATGGTGCCGGTCTCGGTCCTCAGTCCTTATCAAGTGTGAGTGTGTGTTGAGGCTTGTTAAAGTTCATTTTCGATGCAACGAGCTGCAATAATGCATAATTGTGCTCATTAGTCTTTTTGGGGCCAACGATCGTGTATGAATTTAAATTTTAGCACGGCCAACAAGCACACGAGACGACAGGTAGAGAGGGGTGCGGGGTGAGGTGCTTGAGGGACCCCTAAATAAATACAATTGGACAGCAATGGGTTGAGTGAGGATGGCTGGCAACTGAGCTCTGACTCCGTCTACGTCTCTGGCTCTGAGTCGTCGGTCGGCGCGAACTTGAAACATTTGCGCATGCGCAGGATTTACGCGTCCAGTTAAATTTACGACTGCGCACCTTTGCATGAAATTGACGTGGCTTTTATTTTGGGCCAACACCGCTCCCTTCACACACACACACACACACACATGTAGTTGACCTAAGTCTCTGTGTGTGTGTGAAGTTAATATCTGCGAAAAATACTCGTACAAGGCTTGTTAAGTGATTAATCAGCGCCAGATATAATTTGTGTCTGCGTTAATTTTTTCACTCGAATAAAGCCACCACTTGCCATATCAGCTTTCCCACTCACACACTCCCTGCCCCCTCTCGCTCTCTCTCTCACTCTTGAAATGGTATCGTGTAAATTAGGACGTCGCAGCTTAGCGGACAGACAGAAAGAATCCTCAACATGAACGTGCAAAATTACTTAAAGATTAATATATAGTATGTATAAAGTATTGTATATGTGGGCTCTCTATAGCATTAAAAGCTGTTCTGAGCATAAGGCATGGCAGATATATAGGTAGAGTTTTAAACTGGCGACTACTGAGAACGATAAGTATTGTTCATTTAATTGCAGGAAGGAATTAGTTATCAAACCCTAACTCAAAGTGGCAATTTATATCATAGCAAGAGCTTAAGAGATGTCTTTATTTTAGCAAAATCTCTATAGCAATGTTGGCTTTTAGTATGTTAATCACTAGTTAGAATTTCTAAGAGAAGGCAGATCTTGTTTTTTATTATCTTGCTAAAGAGATTTTTAGTTAAACATTCAATGCATTGCATTTAAAGTTAGTTTAGTATTTGGGAACAACTTATAAATACTGAGTTTTTCTTTCTGTACTATTTTATTTTAAATAAATATTTCAAGTTAAATCTTAAAGCCGCCAATCGTTTCACTTCTTTAAATCTTCTGAAAATTAATGAAGTATTTTAAGAGAACGATAGAAATGAGTTTAAATTTTTAGTTTTAAAGAATTTTTGGGGGTAAATTTTTAAAAATTAAAAATTTATTTTTTTTTTGCATTGAAAGTCCTTTAAGAGCTAGACGTATAGAAATGCATTTAAAGTCCATTTCGTATAAACATGCAACTATTCTGAACTTTTACAAAATTTTCTAAAAATTTCGAATAAAAATGGCTGTCAATTCCAATTTATAAGCCAATATCGTTTCACCACTTATAACTCCACTGAAGTGCATTAAAAGTCCTTTAAGAGCTAGACGCATAGGTTCTTACAAAGGGGAAAGTATATATATTTATTTCGCAGTTCTTTTTTGACATCTTGAGACTCAATTGCCTGGGAATTTGCGGTTAATAAAAGTGTACGAGAAACCAATAATAAAGCAAAAGAAAGAGCATTATTGAAACCAAGGGCATAAATTAACCATAGATGTGCATATCGTACATATGTCTGGTTTATAGAGGACCGCAGCGATGCATTCAGGCGTTAGATGAAATTATTGAGTGGTTTGGGTTACTTGGGTTGCATTAAATAGATAAATACCAGAGGAGCATATGAATAGAAAAGGGAATGGCAAAGGAAGTAGGGGAAATAAGGAGTGCCGACAGCAAATCGTCCATGACACGCACTCGGCAAACAAATAGACAAACAAACCGAAAGAAAACACAACTCGGGGCCAAATCTTGTTATTGAGCATCGAGTTTAGGGTTTAGTTGGGGTTGAGTTTGGGTTGTGTTTTGGGTTGGGTTAGGTTATATAAACTACTTCAGGTAATCTAAGGCTTAGAAATGCTAATCGCCTTTATTTTGGCACAGCAATGGGAACAACAAAGTATAGAGAGAGAGAGAGGAAGGGAACAGCAGGACCTTTTTTGCTTTGTCACCGTTTGTCCTCGTCGTCGTTGTCGTCGTCTCTTTGATAATTGAAACCGTAAAATTGTTCAGCTTTGCTGCACAGGATGTAAGCAGCAGCAGCAGCCCAAAAAGGATTCAACGGCACGATGACGACAGTTTTTTGTGTGTCCCCCGATTTCTTACTACGTTCTGTTTTCCATCTATTCTTTTCCTGCTTTTTTTATGTTTTTCCTTTTTGTTTGTTGATTTACTCGTGCGAATTATTTATACACGTTCGAGCAGAGCATTGTAGTGCGTCAGGATCTCGTCTCATATGTGTTAAGGCGTTGCCTTCTTTGCATATCCTTGTTGTTTTTTTTTTTTGTCTCAAAAGTGATATGTAGGGGAATAGAGTATTATATACTGGGAGTTTTTTGGTGTTTCGCCCCTAAAACAAGCCAGTTGGCTTGTGTTTGTTTTTGACATTGCCTCGAATTTCATAGAGCATCCTCTTGACGCACCCTTCTAACGCATTCTGTCAAGTCCTGTCGCTTAATTGCAGGTTGCAGCAAAAATGTCTTTGATTTTTACCGTCCTGGTGTTTGTCACCGCGGTTTTGCCCAACTTTTCTCTTCTCATCTATTCTATTCTATGTTTTCTGTTTCAGTTTCAAGATTCATATTTCATTCGGTTTGCCAAGTTTGATGCGTTTTTATTTGTTTGCTATCTTTTGCCTTTTGTGCCAACAGCACACGTCCTTAACGTCCTTTTCAACATCCTCATTCTCAGCCTCATCTTCCACACGGCATCATCAACGTTTCGTTTGACAATTTTCTGCTTGACATTCAAGATTTTAATCGCTATAAACTGAAGCTAGAATTGCTTCTTGGTGGTTTTATGTACTTTTTTCTGGATCGTCTCAAATTTCACAGCGTATAATGATGCCACAGTTAGTTGTTAATAATATTAGCTTTTTTTATAACTCTTTTATATTTTAAAATTTCATACATCTCGTCTACTTTTTATTGATTTTCTAGATTCAAATATCAACTTAATTTAATTGGTTTTGTTTGTTTTTTTGAGTCTGTTGATTTTGTCCCGCGGCTTGCATATAAAATGCCTCATAAGTTGTCTAGACTCTAGACTATGTATACTATATATAGTGTGTACTTTCGCTTATAGAGCACTTACCCAACTCCATTCAACTACCGTTCCCCAATCGATATAAGCATTTTCCTCTTTTGCGACTTTACTTTGATTTCGTTTGTTTGTTTATTCGGGGGAAAAAAAAAACAGTTAAGAGAAATGTATTGTGTTGCACAGTTGCTAGTACTACTGTTTGTTGTTGTTGTTGTTGTTGCTGCTGCTGCTGTTGTGTTGCCTCATTAAAATTGTATATTTCAATCAAAGTTCGCTTTCGCCTTTAAGTGAGCATTTGGTTGCCGCTTATGGGGGGTGACTGGTTGGCTGGCAGCCCAAAGGGGTAGCATTTCACTTCCCCACCTTCACTCCCAACCTAGTCTACAAATTAAGACGCACTGTGTTACGCTTTTGTGCTGCTTCAAAACGGAGTTTAAAATGTTATAAATAAGACATCAAACTTGATATATTCTATCAATGAGTTTAAGTTTTCAAAAATATTAAACAACTTAATTAATAATGATGTTATAATACAGCAAAAATTGATTGATAACACTCTTAACTCATCTCATCACATTTTAGTCTCACATTTCTGCTACTTACTCACTTAATTGCCAAAGTGCTGTGCATGAACTCTTTGTCTGTTGGTCTAGTCTAGTCTAGTCTAGTCGCCACAATCGCCGCGCTGTGGCAACCCTACGCTTTACACAGTTGCCTCGGAAAGTTGTGCGACGTAATCGGAGCTATCATACATTCAACTTTGGTAATTATGCAGCCAGCTTCTGGCTAGAGCTAAAAAAAACACCGTAAGTGAGATAGCGGCTAAAGAAAAAGGCCAAAAACCGATGCCAAAACTCTAACAAAATGTCACACGTGCCCAGACTGAGATCCGAGACGGAGCCAAGTTCTCCCAGCTTTAGCTCCACTTTCAGTTAACGTCTCGAATGCAGACGCAGAGACTTAGAAATTTGCCATGCTCGCAGCGAGGCGCACTTAAGTAGTTTATAATTAAGACATAACTGAATTAGCGTTGATAATGTCTATTATATAACAGACAAACACCCACACACACACACACACACACTCTGCTGATAAGTACCGTAACTTGAAGCTGCACACTTATCCCATGTTCTGCCTCTTTTGCTTTTCCCTTCTCGACATTTTCCCTTCATTTTTTGTCGCTTTATTTTGCTTTTGTTTAACTCTAATGAATGTCATTTACTTTATGAGCACAATTTCACAATGTTTGTTAATTATAGTAAATATAAAAGCACAAGTACTTCTAGTGGAAAACTCATTGGTTTTTGTGACTCAGGTTTGCCCCAATGTGATTGTCAGTCTTATCAGACTAATTTGAATTTATTGTGATGAAAAGAAATAAGCATTTCAGTTTGCATTTTCCACAATGATTTAGCCCAGTTTTATACATCTTTTTTCTCTGCACTTGAGCTAAAACTCTTGTGGGCATCAAAAATTAATTGAATATCCTAGAAAGTTGCTTACACAGCGACAAAGCACGCATTCTGTTAGCTTGTTTGCTCAACGCTCATACGCCACGTGAGCCAGAAACCGAAAAAATTAAATTGATTAAAAATTTAAACTTGGTCACGTGCCGTTGATTAATGACAACTGGCGCCACAGCCAGTAAAGCGGCCAGCAAAGAAAATGATGAAAAATGAAAGGCAAATAATGGAAAAAACAAATACAAACAGAGAAAGGAGTATAGCAACAACAACAACAAACACTTGGGGAAATCAAAGCACAAAGTGGAGAGAAGCAAACACTTTAAGAAACGCTTATGACACGCATACGCCGAGTGTGTTTTACAGAAAGTTGCGCATACAAATTGACAAATATTTAGAAAGGATTGCAGGGTATACTGAGTGTGTAAAGGGAATGATGGAGCTGCTGCCTTTGCCTTTGCCAGCGACAATGACATTAAATGAGCGGGTGTATATGGAGTGCGCGCATAGCAAAAGTCAAACAAGAGATAAAAGCAAGGATTAGTACGTTAAAACGCAGACGACGAAGATGAAGATGACGATGAGAGCAACAGCACCAGCAAAAAGCTGCTGGCATCTACAGAGGGAAGAGGGGGAGGGAGGGGACGGCAGCAGTGCAGGAGCGGGGCGTGGTAACGTTAAGTAGACAGATGAACGTAAAACACGCGCGTGGCTGCGGTAATGTCTACGGCACTGCAGACGTCTCCCCATAACCCAAACCCACCCCAACCCCCCACAAAACTTAACTCCATTGCCCACGCCCCGCTCTCTTCGTGCGTGTTCGTGCGCCGTATCGTTAAGAACTTACACACACACATACAGCCATACAAAAAAGTAAAACTCCTTGTGAGTAGGAAAAAGCATGTTGAAAGTAAATTGAAGCTGGAATTTCCGCAAGTACCAAGCAAAAATAAAGAGCACAAAAAAAAGAAACGAATAGGGAAAGCGACTACGAAAAAGTTGCTAAGAAACTTCGACAGCTGCTGCTTGTTGCAGCCACTCCGCCATATGCAGTGTCATAGCGGGCAGCTTTAATAGCAGCTCTGCTTAAAGTTGTTTATTATAAGACACAAATTCAATAAGTTAAAGACGCTTTTGTCAGCAATAACTGAATGTTTAAGCAAAAGTTCGATTTTTTCGATAATTAATCGATAACTGAATTAAAAACTCAGAAGGTGGCAACTCTAGCAATATTTGGCTAACGTTAAAAACTTTTCAACGCATACTAACTATGTTGTTTTCAGCTATATCTTCAAGTTTTTATAATAAACTATATCTACCGATAATTAATCGATTAATTATCGATTGTTTAAAGCACAACCCACAATATATCGCACAAAGAGATCGTTCTAATCACGTTAAAAACAACTTTAAATCATATTAAAACTTTGTTTTTCAAAAGCAAAATTAAGTATACGCTAAGACTTACATCTGTTGCCAGACTTATGCGACCTTTTCAGTCTTATAATTTCTTTTTAAAACTGACTTTAAATTGATTGATTGCGCAATGTCTTAGTTAGACATAACTTCGTGTGCTTTAACTAACCTTTTTGGTTAATTCGTAGTTGATCTTTAGCTTTATCACGTGCTATTTGGAAATTTACAATTCCAACCGACAGCACTTATTCATTTGACTTGGCCAATTTGTCTTAGCCAATTTGATGTCTTAATGAATGTCCGCCTCGCAACAATTCACTTCCTTCTACCGCCCCCTTTGAAATCAAACCAAAAGTGGCAGCCAAAAAGCTAAGCTAGCTACCCACTTGAAGGCTTCATAATCAATACGCCCAACAACTCCCCCACCAACTACCCCCTGTTTTCCCTTGTTGTTGTTGTGAATGAGTGTCTGCTCATCCGCTTCGTTGCTGATAAATTAACTTCATAATCTGCACAGTTATAAGCGCTGATGTTTGGCATTACTCTTCCATATTTTGTTGTACATCCCTTACCTTTCATTCCATCTGATCCATCTAAATATAGCGCCCTGACTTCTCCCTTCTGCCTTTGCGCCCCCCCCACTCTCACTCGTTAGCATCATTACAACAAAGCGCCGTGGGTCAACAACAACAGCCAAACACGCACCTTATTGTACGCTCAGTTATAACGGCAATGTTACAGTCAACGGCATAACTTTTCACCTTTTGGGGTTTCCACTGCCTCGAGGGGGATGGAGGAGGAAGGGACTGTGTCTGGCACTCAGCAGGTGATGTTTCTGTGTGTGTGTGCGTGTGTGCGTGAGTTTAGCCCTCGAAAAATTGCACACCATTTAATTGAATGTGTTTAATTTTGCTTTTCATTTTTCGACAAAATGCTTTTTCCTTTTCCCTGTTGCACATAATGAGGCGTTAAAACGTTTTCTTCACCCAAATTTTGTTTATAAGTTAAATGAGGCTTTAGTTCTAACTATTGTTTAAATTAAGAAATTTATTTTATGTATTTAAAAGTGAATATTTATCTTCAAAATAAATAAAATGAGTTATTTAAAACAAGGCTTGAAAGTCGCTAAATTTTGAATAAAGTTTGGTTCTGAGTCTTTCAAACGTCTAAATAAATATTTGAATCGGTTTGCGAAATGCTTTTTATAACGTTTGAAGCTTGAACCTTGAAGCCAGAAGCGAATATATATAATACAATGAGTGACGTCACTGTTCTTGGAACTGCAACCACGTAAGACACAAAATAAATTGAATAAAATATGAGAACTTTGAACATAGATTATATAATAAAACACTTTTCTAATTTATATAAATAAATTATCTACCACCTTTTATTGTAATAAAACACTATTCAAAATTATATAAAAAAATAATATTATTTCACTCTTTTATATCAAATATTATTTGCAATATTTTAGTTAAAAAACCTTCAGCTAATTTTAAGTTTAAGTCCGAACTTCCCGTATGACCTTTGACCAAAAGTGTTACAACACTTCGCTCACTTTATTCACTTGCAAGAAATTCCAAATAAATCAAAATGAAATCAGAACTCGAATATGAAGACGAAACAAAAACCTAAAAAACTAAAGAACAGTGAAGTAAATGAGGTATTAATTAGAAGCCAACTAACCAACTACCGAAAGCACAAACGAATGAGTTCAAAGCTGTACACCAAACAAAAAAAAAAAAACTAGCTAGAAAAAAAATAAACCTCTTAAAAGGCAGCTAGAAAGAAAGAAAGAATAAAACATACACAAAACAAACTCATATATAGGCAGAAATGATTAATTATGACGGCGAGTACAAGAGAAAGAGCTTGAGAGAGAAGAAAGAAGGACGGGTAGATGGGGGAGAAAAGGGGAAAAGTGTGAGATTTGAGTATGATTTATTGTAATTTAATTGTGGCACATTATGCGCTCGATTTGGGTATTCCAAGAGTTTTGCTATGCTTTTCTGCTGCTGCTTTCTGCATTTGAATGTCATTTTTGAGCATGGAAATTGCTAAACAAGATAAACTTCAGACACAAGCGAAATGGTTATGGAAATGGGGCACAAAATATCTGGTGTCTTGGGTTCAAATGCCGCAGGGCATTTAAGCAACTGAAGATTTGTGTGTGTGCCACACAGTTATATAAAGAAATCGATGCAATGTCTACTCTTGCTCTCTTTCACTTGCCACATGCCACACGCCACACGCCAGTTTGCTAGAGAAGTCAGCGAAGCAGCAAAAGTTTTGCTGCCAAGAAAACAAAAGCAAATTATCATATCATTGAAAGTGGAAGGACGAAAAGGAGCAGCAGCAGCAGCAGGAGTGCCACTCACTCACTGATGGCTTTGTTTATTTGGGGTGGAGGAGGAGTGGTGGGTGTTGGCTGTGGCAGGCAGATGTAACCAGGTGAAAGAAATTATATATTCCCTTGATTATAATTTCATCAGCGGCAACACTAAAGAATCATCGCTGGCATGCCGAAGACAGCAGCAAAGCAGTAGAAGGAACAGGAGCAGCTCCTTGTTGTGGTTGGTCCGGGACGAGTTTCAATGGAATGTAGCGATGATTGAGTGGCGCTTCGTGGAGCCGGAAACAGCTCTCTGCATTGCCTCGCTGTACATTTATTGACTGCCAGTCCATCAGTCTGTCAGACTGTCTGTCAGTCAGTGGTTGCAACCTGGCCAGACAGAAATCAATTGTTCCCATTATTATAATGAGATTACTTACCTACTGAACGACAAAACATAGCATCAACAACGTCAGCAAGGACTTTGCTACTGCTTGGTATACTACCCTATCTATATATCTATATATATATATACATATATCTATGCTATATATATTTATTTACCTGCTTTGCTGTGCCAGTTTGCTTGCTTGCAAATATAATGACTTTAGTAGTCAGCGGAAAATGTTGGAAAATTGCTTGCTAAAAGCTAAAAATGCTCAAGTTGAAGGTTTGTGCTTCACTCTGTCTCTCCCCCTTGGACTCCCTCTCATTCTATCTCCATCACTCCCTATCTATCTATCTATCTCTGGCAATTCGAATTTTATTCATGCTTTTGCTTTTGTTTTCCGCACTCAGTTTATCAGCTTTGCATTGCATTTGAGCTGAGATTAGCGCAAGGATTCAAAGTAGAGAAACTTCGCATAGCTAATACATTAAATGGAGTTTTGATTTCCACAAATTCTACAATTGAATTTTAGCAAATGAAATTTTAATACGCAAATTAAATCACATGCACACGGTTGGCTGTGAATCTTATCTCTAGAGATTAATGATATGTTTGCTAACTTAATCGCATACTTCTTCTTCTTAATCGCTACTATTTAGACAAAAACACAGTTTTGGCATCTTTAAAGCATGCCGAAACATTAAAATAACTGTCGTCTTAATTGCCATTAACTTTAAAAGCAGCAAATTCTAGATCTTTATAGCCAGATAATAGCTATAAAACTAAAGTTTCGCATAAAAACAAACTCAAAGCAGTTAAATTGATAGATCTATCATTAAGCCAAACAACTTGTATAACTTTATTTGGCTCCCACGCTTTATCTGAAGCACTTATGTTATACTTATATGATATTTATAGAACGCTTTCTGGAGCAACTCGACGGTATCCAAAATGTGTGTCAAATGCAGCACTTTAGCTCAGACAATAGAAAGTAAAGTGAGATCTATTAGAAGACAAACAATTTTGATAAATACTCAGCCACATTGATACTGTATCCAAGTTCTTTGGTTGTTTCTATTTTGAAGTGTTTGGTTATTGAACTTAACCCATATAATAGAACGAGAGCCAGCAAATCATGTACTTTGGTTTGAGCCCCGACCAAAAAGGTGTGAAACAACTTTCGTTTTTTCACAGCTAAGTAAATAACAATAAATATGAGTGAAAAAAAATGAGGAAAAAAAATAAATAAATAAAAGAAAAATAAAATAACAATAGATTGTGAAAGAAAAGTGGAAACGGAGCGAGAGAGATAGAGAGAGTGAGAGGGAGTTATAGAGTGAATGAAAGAAGACTTAAACTGGAGGCTGAGAAAGAGTGGCAGCTGCTGGAGCGACTTGACGAGTGCTGGACATGGACACGGCTCAATTTCAACAGCCAAGACTGATAGACAGTGGAAGCTAAGAGAAATGTAGAGAGAAAGAGTTGCTGGGAAGAAGCAGAAAGATATACATATATCGATTAACGAGCCTCGTAGGCAGCTCAAGTCATGGTTGTCTATATGGAGCCAGCTTAAGTGGACTGAAGTGGACTTAGAGGCACTATATATATATATTTATATATGTGTGAGTGAGTGTGCGGCATGTGTGAATATCAGATGTCAGTGAGCTATAATTAATGCGGGTCAGACGCCGATTACAATGCGCCAACTGACAGCTTGAAGTGCATGTGTGTGTCCCTCTATGTCCAATCGAATCGAATCGAAACGCGTACAGTTCATAGAGTCTAGGCAGCAGAAGAAGAAGAAGCTGAAGAAGGCCCTCACGGGCAATGACAAGTCAAGAAAGAAACCAGCCAAATCGATGATGGCCAAGACGGCAAAGGGCGGCAAGACAGACGTAGAGACGGTTAGAAAGAAAGAAAAGCAATGATAAGCAAATTTCAGCGGCTTAACTCAAAATAAATACACTGAGAGAAAAATATGTGCTAAATTATAAAGCAAAATAAAGCGTAGTATACAAATTAAAGGAAATTAAAGACACTGAGAGAAATTTATAGGGCAGGTATATAAACTTCTATGCAAAACGTTTGAGTTTTCGAAGTCAGCAACATAAATTTCTCATAGCAAATTTGATAACTAAATAATTTACACTTGTTAAGCAAGATACACTGAGCGAAATTTAAGTATTTAGGCTATAATTTAAGTGAGCTATGGTAATACTGCGCCCATATATTATACATCCATTCAATGCACACAAATTTCTCTCACTGCACGCGTAGCATAAGTGAAAATTGTAACGTTCCTGCGTTCACTTTCTATGGCGAACTATTGAACCGAGTGGCAATCGAATGAATTTATTGCAGCAGCCGCAAAAATTTGTCTAACAATTTCTTACTTTTCTCATCTTTTTTTTCCTCGCTTTTCCTCTCAGTTTTCTTGCTTGTCGCTTAGCGCGACAAAATTAATGAATTTTCTATGCAAATGCAGAACGCGAAATAAAATTTAATGCCTGGAAAAAATGCGCAGGCGACGTGCAAAAGACGAACCCAAGCAGCAGGAGCTGGACAGGACGAGGGAGGAGGAAGTACAGCGGAGGGCTTTAGCAAATTGTAGCACAAGAAAAATTAAACACATTAGAGCAGGACATGACCTGCCTGCTTGTCCCCCCTCCGCCCCCTTTAGACAATGAACGATGCTTTAAACTTGTTTGTAGTTTTGTGTTTTTATCGATTTATGTTAAAACTGTCAGAAGCACAGACAGTCTGCTTGCCTTGTCCTGTGCCTTTTTCTGCACTTTGCCAGACCTGTCATTATTTTATGTACGTTTAGGCATTGTTGCTCTACAGTTTGTTTGGACCTGGGTTGGACCTGGGCTTGGCACTGACAGACAGACAGACGGACAGATGGACAGACGGACAGTCAAACAGGCGTCCATTCAATTTGATTTGCCTGCAAGTGGGTCAAGAAAATGTGGCAGGCAGAGCTCAGTAAATGAAACGGAATTGTCCTTGCCCCAGTCTCTGTGACGTGCAGCTGTCAGCAGAACCCATCTATCTGCGGACAAATGTGTGCCACACAGCAATAATCCCTGATTATTGATAAACAGTTAACAGAGAAAAACTGCATTCAAAGTCAGTCAATAAAAGCTGCTTAATGAAGCATCTTCAGTAAATGTTGACATTACTTTATAGCTAACTTTATAGCTAAACAACTACATGTGAAAAGTTAAGCTACAGAATACTGAAAGCAAATTGCTCACATATTTTTCTATAGATTTTTTAAACTTAAGTAAAACACTAATAAAGTTGTATAAAAACTTAATAAAAGTGTTGTTTGAGAAATATGTGATTTATTTTAAGTTTTTCTTTATATTTTAAAGATAATAGTTAAAGGCTTTTAAATATGCTAGCATACTAGGAAATAGACTGCATGTTCCTAAGTGAGGTTGTATACTATTTTAATGAAAGTTTAGATATGCAGAAATATTAAAAATAAACAGTATAATTAATTTTTATTTAAACTATAAAATTATCTCAAATATTTAATAATACCTTTTATACTCCAAAATAATTTATACCCAGCGATTAGCATACAAAAGTATTTAAAGCCTTAACCAATTAGCTAAATATTACTTAATTTACTCAATTAAAAAGTTATATATCTGGACAATGACGTCATAAGATAATGAAGTAACCTTTTTTGGTTGCAAGTGCTGACAAATGTGTTGCATACTTGCGGGCGTAACAAGGACCAAGTCCACGAGAATCTTGCGTTGCGAGGCAACAACAACAACACTAGCAAGTAGGAACCACATCAGAACCAACATTGCAGCATTTGCCACATGACAATTTTGCCGACATGCGCTAGGGAGTAGTCAGGTGGTGTGTGTGGAAGTGGAGGGGGAGGGGGAGAGGTTAATATGCTTAGAGCAACACTTTGCTGCCACTCAGACAACAACAGCAACATTAATTAGCTAATTAGGCACAATTAAATATCCCTTTTGATTGCGGTTGCCACACACACACATACATATACATACTCTCACACACACATAGACACACACACACTCGTACAAACTCATAACCCGATGATGTTTTTATGTACATTTTCCCGCCAACTTTTTGTGTGCTTCCTGCAATTTCAGTTCCTGGACGACGCGCGTGTTGCCAGCCACGCCCACAAGCTGCAATGTCGTACGCCCACACAGATAGCAAAACACACACACACACACACACACACATGTGTACTCCAGAGTTTTTGCCACACAACGTGGAAAAAGTTTTTGCCGCCAGAGCCAAATGTTATTTCCAACTCTGTTTTGTCTTCGTCGATGTTGGCAACAGGGCAGGACAAGGAAAACAGTGGGAATGCAAGCAGAAGGAGAACTGAATTTTCCAACCGCAAACTTTTCATGTAGCTACGGAAAGTGCTGTGCGTTCAAATAATTGAGTTGGCATTGGTCTCTCTCTCTCTCTCTCTCTCGCTAAAAACAACATAATTACCATAATTAATTGTAATTATAGTCAAATAAATTATGCGCACCGGCTGCAAATATAGCTTTTTCTATCGGTACTCAAACTCCACTCCTCTATTACTCTTACCTCCCTCCACACCTCCCCCACCCCCCGCACTAGACAACCTTTTTTGCCAAAACTAAGTTCAACTACAAGTATAAGTGTAACACGACTGAGAATTGTAACAACTCTACGAGAGGAGTGTTGCCCGTCTAGTTGTAGCAACAACAAGCCATTGACACATACAACTGCCACAAATGCTGTTGCCTTTCTAACGGTGCCTGACATCACGCACAACAACAACAACAACAACAACAACAGCAACAACACGATCGACCTGAAGCAGAAACCCAACAGGCAACATACGAAAAACTGAAACTAACAAAAAAAAACAGCGCCTAAAATTTGTACCTACAACTATTTCAGCTAATTTTCAAGCACATTCCCTAACTTACCAAACACTCCACAGTCCACACTCCATATAACGAACACTACACACAAAACACACAGACTGTATCCACTTCAATCTTCACTCGAGGTGCTGAAAATTTCTGCTTAAACCGAACTGAATTCAAATTGTTGCCGCTATTTGCACAGTGGTCGAATTATAATGAACATATCTGAAATTTATTCATATATAATAAACTTTGTAATATGAACTACATTTATATGTAATAAAAATTAGAAATAATGGAAAATCTGAAATTTTTTCGAAAAAATGAAATTGAGGAAAATGAACTATACTTAAATGGAGAATTGGCAAGAAGAACAATTAACAAATTGGTATTCCGTTTAAAAATCGGTTGAGTTTTGAATGAATTATGGAGTTCAAAATATTTGAAAAAACGACAAGGGGTAGGTATGGAAAATCTGAATTTTTTTCGAAAAAATGAAATTTAGGAAAATGAACTAAATTTAAATGAAGAATCAATTGGCATGAAAAATAATGAACAAATTGGTATTCCGTTTAAAAATCGGTTCAGTTTTGAATGAATTATGAGAGTTCAAAATTTTGAAAAAACGACAATGGGTAGGTATTCAAAATCTGAAATTTTTTCGAAAAAATGAAATTGAGGAAAATGAACTAAATTTAAATGCAGAATCAATTGGCATGAAGAATAATGAACAAATTGGTATTCCGTTTAAAAATCGGTTGAGTTTTGAATGAATTGTGAGAGTTCAAAATATTTGAAAAAACGTCAAGGGGTAGGTATGCAAAATTTTTAATTTTTTCGAAAAAATGAAATTTAGGAAAATTAACTGAATTTAAATGCAGAATCAATTGGTATGCAAAATAATGATCAAATTGATATTCCGCTTGAAAATCTGTTAAGTTTTAAGAAAGTTACGAGGGTTCGAAATTTTCGAAAAAACCTCAAGGGGTAGGTATGGAAAATCTGAAATTTTTTCGAAAAAATGAAATTTAGGAAAATGAACTAAATTTAAATGTAGAATCAATTGGCATGAAGAATAATGAACAAATTGGTATTCCGTTTAAAAATCGGTTGAGTTTTGAATGAATTATAAGAGTTCAAAATATTTGAAAAAACGACAAGGGGTAGGTATGGAAAATCTGAATTTTTTTCGAAAAAATGAAATTTAGGAAAATGAACTAAATTTAAATGCAGAATCAATTGGCATGAAGAACAATTAACAAAATGGTATTCCGTTTGTAAATCTGTTAAGTTTTGACAAAGTTACGTAGGCTTTAAGTTAGCAGATATGTTTTCATTGTAACTTGTCCCACTGTGCGCTGTGATTGCTCACAGTTGGCCTCTGCTTGGCCTCTGTCTCCACACATTGCGGTGCAGTTTTTTTTGCGGTGCGCTGGCAACGCATGCGCAAAATGCCAACAATTTTCGGCGCAGCTGTGCCCGACTGAACTTATCTTGGGGATCTGGATCTGTGCTAACTATGCTGACAACGCCAAGTCGAAAAGTGCCGAAAACAAGAACAACAAGAACAACAACAACAACAACAACGAGGACTGTTGCTCATTTGGCGAGTTGTGTTCAGTTTGGATTTTGGTTCTTTCCTGTTGTTACCTCTTTAACTCTCTCTCACTTTGGCCCAAAGCGGCAAAGCGGACTGCAATAAGTGGTATAATTTGGTCTGTTATATTATGTCACACACACAGTTGCAATTTGGTGGCAGCCGCAATTAAACTTGTGTTGCATTGTGGTGGTTTTAGCGGTGCTGTAAAACTCAAGGCATTTTGTTTCACTCATTTCTTTGGTGTGCCAGCGGTTAAATGAGTGGGTTACTTGCAGTTGCCTAGGCTGTGGCTCTGATTGGGCATTTTGGTGGCATAACTAACTCGAAATGTGTCTAAGTGCCTGCAATTGCCCGTTTTTGGCTGCAACATGTTGCATGCTATGCGCGATAAAGTCAAGTGATATCACAGATGTGTAAGATTAACAAAGAATGTGGACTAAAGAAAAACAACTACAGATACGAAAATGCTTAAGAAATAAAGATAACTGATGTAGTTGTACTTCAAGTAGTCAAGATTATTATATATATAGTAGTAAATAACTAGAACTTACCTAAATATAGTTTCTTTGAAGAACTGAAAAGAAAAGAATATATTAATATTAATAAATTTATTTGACTTTCAAGCAAAATAAATTAATATTATGAAATAAAAATGTGCTATATGTAAAAAAAAATAATAATTGTTTCATTAAGAAAAACATATATTTTTTTAAATATAAATAAATTAAATAAAATATTTAGCTACTGCTGAATATATAAGTTAAGTATCAAATCGAAAATATTTTATCTAAAACATCAAAATTTCCTTTTCAACTATATTTTTTTTTTTAGAAATTTAGCTCTTAAGTCAATTGCATTGTGGGAACTATTTTGGATAGTAGGTCTTTAGTAGGCAATTTGTCATGTGAGAGACAACACCACTCTGCACCACTGAACCACTGCACCACTGAACCACTGCGAACCACACACACATGAAAGTCTTCAGTAATCGAGCAATCGACTTAACTAACCAAACACGATAGCATCTGGGAAATGGGGAAATTTATTGTTTCATGTAATACGAGACACAAAACTCGCGACTCGGAAGTAACAAGGGTAACTATTTGACTTTTTCCTTTGTGTGGCAACTTTGTAACCACCCCCCAACCCCCGCTAAACGCAGTGGAGTGGAAGCCAGACAAAAACGTGTCTACAAATGATGACCAAACCAAAAAGTTAGGGATCAATTTGAGTGCAGAGGTTTACCAAAATGAAACACAAGACTATCTCAAATCTAAGTTAGCCACGGTCCGGAATAGGAAAAGGTATTGGAATCGAAATCGTTATACGTATCCGTAATAAATAATGCTGTAAATGTAGATTTGTCCACGCCTATTTAAGCTAAAGAGGCAGCTGCACATTTGCCTAATGGGAATGCTGCACGCGTAGTGTTGCAACATTGTGTGGCACACACACACACGTGTGCGGCAAACGAATCTTTTCGCTTATCTGGAATGTTGCAGCAGCCAAAACAACTTGAAGGGGGAGGGCAGCACAGTCAGCTAACTGATAGTCGCCATCATGTACTTAGCATTGATATGATAATGAGGGTTTTCTGCTGTTTTCGGTTTTCTGTTCTCAGTTTTGTGGCCCAAAAGCAGCACAAGTTGAAGCAGAAGTGTCTGGGCATAAATCATGGTTAAGCTGCACTATGTTAATTGGCTCAAAGCAAGAGAACTGCTCTTGCTGTTGTTGCTGCTGCTGCAGTCAAACAAGGCCAATTTCGAACGCACAAATTCCTGCCAATTTCAACAATTTTCGCCAAAAAACAAAAGGACGTCAAATGGTGAAGAGGATAGGGGGAGGCGGGAGTAACAGCAGTCAGTCGGCACTTCAAGTGGCTCCCAACAAACACTCGAATACGCAAATTTAAATAAAATCATCAAGAATCGGAAATTTGAATTTCCGAAAAGAGCCACTCGTCCAAGCCAAAAAGGTAGCCTAACCACCGCAACCACTGCACCACTCCGCACTCCACCGTTCTCGCTCTCCCTCTCTCTTTCCCTCTCTCGCTACGCTGCATGCTGTCCTGCTCTACCCGCACTTGAAGTTGAAAATCGCTGCTTGGCATTGCCCAGCTCTTTTTTTTTTTTGGCCTGTCGTTTTTTGGCCCGGCCAACGTCAGTCAGCACCTCATTCAAATGGCCGCGTCGACGACCTGTGGCAACAACAACAAGAACAACAAATACAAGTGCAACAGAAACAGAAACAGTGCCTTGCCCCATTGCTGCTGCTGAGTGCGGCACTTGCCTCTGGTCGGTGCTTTGACTGCCGCTCGACGACGTCTTCTTGAAATGCTCGTTTCGCTTCCTTTCTTCTCTCTCGCTCTTGTTCTCTGCAATCTTCCTACTTGCAGCTACCATCTTCTATTTCGCCATTTCATTTATGCATACCCGGTGCAAGAGTATTATAGTTTTATGCACAGTTTTTTTATTAGAAACACAAGAATTTACAATTCAGAGTTCTGAAAACACACAACTTGTTTCAGCTTGAAATTCTAAATGTAAATTTCATAGCAAACTCCGCATTAAAGGGTATTTTACTGTCTTGCTTTCTCTGCTCAAGTTTGTTTACTATTTTTTTTTTGTATTATTTTAGTTGCTGCCTTTCATTTTTTAAGCAGCATTCCGCCTTCAAGTGCATACAATTGAAATAATTTCCGAGCGCTCTCTTAGAGGGTTCACTCGGGCTCTTCCTGCTTGGAGCACCCCCCAGAGGGTGCAATTTTTGGTTGCCTGGGGGGAGGGGGGAGGAGGAGGAATGGGTTTTGGGGGTACAGTACACCGAGTGGTCGCCGAGTTGAGTGCAGCACACTTTTTGCATAATTAAATTTATTTTTTAGTTGCATGCAATGCAGGCACTAGGGACAGCAGCAACATTTCTACTCTACATAAAGTACCAGTTATGTTTTTTAATTAAAATTAGTTTTAATTTTTTTATTACTGTAATAAAATACAAAATGCAGCAAATTGTATATTTAATGCAAGCTTATGATATGTTTATTTAAATCTATGATATTTTTAATGTTTTAATAAAATTTGGTATTGCAAAGATAACTATTTAAATTTCAAGTCTGTAATTTCAGCCTTAAATTCCTTGAAAACCTGATATGTGTTTTAATAATTAAAGTTTATGAAAAATTAAATTTAAAAACATTAATTATTGGATTAATATATCTTAGGTTTACTAATTCTTCTTTAAGTATTTATTTTATAAATAAAATTTGGCGGGAATACCAATTTTTTTTTTATCAGTTTGGCCTTCAAGAATCTATTATAAATATTTATTGACAAATTAAAAACTACAAATATTAACATGTCAAACCTTTGCTCCCTTAGAACTTCATTTAATTTAAAAGATATTCTCTTTTAGTAAATTGAATCGTATTAAAATAAATCTACACTACTTTACCATCAAAAATGAATGCCATAAAATGCTTAGAGTATTCTCCAAAAACACATAAATTTATTTCCGAACCCTTTAATAAAACTATTATTCCAAAAGAAAGGACCACTTTCACATTCAGTTTTTACATTTGCAGCACATAAAAAGTGAAATTTTATAATTATATCTGCATTTAATGGTGGATTTTTTGGCAAACTGCAACAGCCACACAAAAAGCAAAAAAAAAAAAAATTTGGTAATAATAGCGCATTGCTTCTGTGCATTGTCTGTAAGCAATTTCCCCAAAAGTAGGCTAACAAAATTTATGTCAACTGACTGCGCACAACTTTTGTTAGCCCAGCGACTTGGCATTTTGCATAGTCAAAGGAAGGCGACAGCACTATATATATAGGGGAAAGTGGGAAGAGGAGTCAGTTAGGAGCAGGGCATAGGGAACTGAGTTGGAGTAAAATAAAATGTAGCACAATGTAAAAGGGTTTTTGCAGGGGTAAGGGGTAGGGGTGCTTGCATAAAGCTGCAAGGCCAGAAATTTTAATATAACCCGCACTCTGGCAAACTAAAAACTGAAAACTAAAATCTATGTCACTAGGCACTGCATTGAAACGGAGGGGGGAAGGGCTTTAGGGTAGCTTGCGCTGCTCTGCTCCCTTAGCGTCTGGCCAGAGATAAGTTTTTTGCCCAGTAAACGAAGCAAATCCCATTCCCGTACGTCTCTACGTCTGTTCCATTTACGTGTCGCAGCATTTTGTCTTTTGGAATAGAATTTAATACACGGCAGTTTGTCTCTGACTTTGTGAGCCAAATGGAAAGTTCCCTTTACTTTTTTTATTTTTTGCAGTCAAGCTACCTGGCACTTTATAGTGGATACACTAGTATCCTTCCTGACTACAACTCGATTTCGAGCATCCCTACAAATGTGCAAAGGCTGTGACTTGTCACCACTAGCAGCAGTTGCCATTTGCCCTCTCGACTGCAACAGTTGCAACTGCAGCAACAGCAGCAGAAACAACTGCAGTGTCTGCCGCAAAACTGCTGCTACAAGTTTTGTGTTTTACATGACAAGCGAGTATAAGTCAAGCTGGCTTATCGAAGAGGTTAACAGCTTTCCAGGTTGCCAAATGGCATGTGACTTTACTTTAGAAACATATATGAATTTTTAGCCAGTAGCAGAAGCAGCTGTCTATAGATTCGGTTGGCAAAAGCAGTTACTGTTTAGTTAATAAAACAAAAGTACCTAAAGTCAAGTATATTAAAAATAGTTAATTTATGTAGGATAGTTATTTATAAGCAATAATTCATACTTTTTAACTAACAATTAATCTTAATTTCATACCTAAGTATTGCTATTAAAATTTCCAAAACATTTATTAATCATTTCGTAAAAGTTTGCGACGTCTGATGTCACTGTTCTTGGCACTGCAAACGCTTTGGCTGCTGTATAAAATTGAGTGATTCGCTTGCCTTTCTCTCTCTCTCTCTCTCTCTCTCTTGCTTACTCCCTCTTTCTCCCTCTCTCCCTTTCTCACTCTTTCCCTCTACTCCTTCTAACGCTTTGATTTCAGTAACTGTTTCCGACAACTGCAAGAATCCCACAAACTCTCAGCTTCAATCCTTCCCCATATTCCATAGGCATTTCGCAGTCGTTTTTAAATTGGCTCTCAAATTAGGTCGCAATGGCATGTTGTTGCTCATGTTGTTGCCATTGTTGTCACATTTGGTTCGAATGCGTTGGCAAAAGGCAGCGATAACAGCAACAACAGCAACAACAGTTGCAGCAACAGAAACATTGACTGTGCCGCCAACACACTCATGTGGCACACAGTCCATGCTCATGTCCAGTGTTCAGGCCAGGCGTTGCCTTTGCCTTTTAATTGAAAGCGGCATATGCAGAGTAACAACAACAACAACAAGAGTAACAGCAACAACATCAAGTTAAAAATTGTAATTTCCATTGCTGCCAGAACTCAGTGAGAAGCCTTTTCTCTGCTCTCCTTTCCTTGTTGCCTGGTTCCACCTTTAGACAGTTTTGGTTTCGAATTCGTTGCAAGTTGCAGGCGGCTTTAAAATGCATGTGGCAAGTTCTTTAGGGCAGTTGGCAGCGTTGCTGCCGTTGGTCGTACAAATTAAATTGGCTTTAAATTGACACCTCCGGTGGCAGGATATAGCCGCGTTCTCACACACATATATATATACGTGTATGTTGTTTAACTTTATTAAGGATTTCGTGCAGCTGCTGCCTAGATTGTTGCCTTTGGTGTTGCCTTCTCCGTAACTGCTGCTGCTGCTGCCACGCCCACAGCGGCAACAGTTAATAAAGAACCAAATTATTGTGTTGTTCACACTTTGACACATTGAAACGGAAATTTAATTAAGGATTTTTTCAATAAAATTGCGCTTTTTATTGCAGCACGCAGACGCTTTAAAGCCGCAGCTGCTGATAGGCGAAACGAAGAAAAACACAGAATTAATTGAGGGTGGAAAAGGAAAAAAAAAGGATCATCTAGAATGGAATTTATTGAGGCGAGTTAAGGAGAGTACAGCAGATTTTACTAAAATAAAGCTGAGTGTGTAAATAAAATACATATGGAAACCCTTTTTTAATCTTTAAGTTTTTTTCAATACCTTTTAACCAAATATAAAAAAACTAAAATATATTATTTATCCAGTAAATAAAATATTCACAGATATTTTGGAGTTTAAGTAATGGAAATTTCTGCTTAATTTATAAGTTTTTTACAATACTTTTTACCAAATAAATTTATAAATATTTTAATCTTTCAGTCGAGTGTGTAAACAAAAGACTGAGTTAAAGTAATTAAAGTTTCTGCTTAATTTATAAATTATTTCAATACAAAATATACATTTAAACACATTTAATTAGCTCTTACATTCAATAGTTTATTTATGTAACTAGTAAAACCCCCCGCTCGCACTGCTAAATAAACTACTTGCTATAAAGAAAGTGCTCTAAAAATTAGTTTGCATGCGCTGCCATGTAATGGATACGACTACAAATGAGACGCAAAGGCATCAGTTAGCAAAAGTTAGCAACGATGTGGGAAGCGGGGAGCGGGAGTGGAGAGGGGGGTGTGGCATGGCAAGAAGCTGCCTCTTCAGCTAGACGCCACTCGAATGCGCAACAACAAAAGAACTAATTAAAAAATTAATCTAGCTTAAAGTTCCATTAGAGCGCCAAGCGAAGTTTGCTTCAGCTGTCTTGGCAGGAGGAGGGGGGGGGGGGAGGGGGGGTAAAGAAAAGTAGGAAATGGAAAAACTTTTGCAGTGCAGTACGCTGTGTGTGCATTTGGTGAATGCCGACGGCAGCAACAGCCTGCTGCCAAAGACAAGGCAAACAATGGCGGCCAAGGGAAACCGGAAGCAGCAGCAGCAGCGGAAGCGGAAGTGCAAGCTGTGTGCTGTAAAAACTAAACAAATGCCACTGAATAATTAAATATGCCCTTGAACACACAGACACAACTGCACAAAATGTGAGTGCGAGAAATCACAAAATTCAAATGACCAAACATCTCTTTTTGCTCTGCAGTAAGTACAAAAAAAAAATAGCAGAGAAAAACCTCCCTAAAGAATCCCCTCCCTAACTATCCCTTATCATAACTTATGTTCTTTGTGCATTTGTGGCCCAAGGCCTTTGCCAGCTGAAAGCGCACTCTCAAAGACACTAAAAGGATAAAAGTGAAAGTTTAAGCATTTTGCAAAATGGGCAAAAGGAATTGCAATTAGTATAAGTTACTGGGTCAGTTAGTTGGTTTAAGCAGCGCTTTCTGAATCACTTTCAACAGATTATAATCTGAGTTTAAGTAACGTCAGTCAAGTGTATAGCAACTCAAGTGCCGAGTGCATTTTAATCTTAAGAACAAAGCATAGAAGAGATAAAGAAAATGAGATTTACATCGATTGAAATTAAGTTGAAGCTTTGCTTAAGAAATTCTTGTAGTTAAATTGCAATCAACTTGAGCAAAATTAATATATAACTAAATTTTACATAAAGTATTTGGAAGAGTTTTAATTTTATTTACAGTTGTAGCATAAATATCTTTAATATTTACATGTTATATAAATGGTTTGTATTAAACAAGTTACAAAAATATTATTTCTATGAATGAAAATATTTATTACAAATATCTTTTATATATTTGCAAATTTCATAAACAAATCTCAAATACTGTAACAATAGAAATATTTCACATATTCTCCAGAAAATATAAAAATCAATAAATATACATAATGTATCTTTTTAGTTTTATTTGAAGCCTTAAAGCACTTAATCTTCAGATATAACTAGAAAATTTGTTTTATACAATTTTTAGATTTATGAAATTTCTGAAAATTTTTGAAATGTATTCAGTTCTACATATGACGGCTTATATTCTAAATAAAAATTATTTTAAAATTTGTTTACATGTATTTCTGTTACTACTTTTTTCTTACCTCTAAATTATACTAATTTTAACTTTTTAGCATTACCAAAACCCAAACAAAATTCTGTATTCAATTTTCACTTGAAGTACAAACGCTTAACTTTATATTAAACCCACAATTTGTTAACCAAACTCTTTGCTATATGTGCTATAAATGAAATGTGTAATATATTTACTTGCAAAGTTTTCTCATAGTTGTCGCAACTTTAGTTAATTACTCGTACTTATTGCTGTAATATTTCTCTTTCTATTTTTGTTGCAAATAATTCACATGA
Organism: Drosophila tripunctata; assembly: GCA_035047385.1. NCBI lineage: Eukaryota > Metazoa > Arthropoda > Insecta > Diptera > Drosophilidae > Drosophila > Drosophila tripunctata. The sequence continues at coordinate 182,802 of JAWNPS010000227.1, forward strand.
TTCACTTTTTGTGCACATGAAGATAAATAGTGAGTACAGTTGCGATTTGGCCATAAACTTTGCCGCAGCCCAAAACCCACAACGTTGACACTTTAAAAGGGGTCACAAAGCACTTCAAACTTTGCTTTACTTACCTCCCCCCACTCCCTCAGCAACAACTGAGAATCAAATTTTTTGGCGACAGTTTAGTGAAAGTGTAACTGTAACTGTAATTATATACAGCTGGCTGTATATCTGTCTGTCTCTCACTCGTACTCGTCTATCTGCAAGTTTATTCAACGGGTTGCCGCCCTCCGACTTCAAACCAAGTTGAAACTAAATTTCAAACCTTAAACTCGACTCGCAACTCATCTCTCTGGCATTCGCCAATTCTCTGCTCTTTCTCTCTCTCTCTCTTGCTCTAAACTGCAAGTGTCGCTCAAATGTCGCTGCCATTTGTCTGTCTGTCTGTCTTTCTAGCTGGTCTGTTTGTCCGTTTGTCTGGCCTGTCTGTGTCTGGCCAGGCTTGCCTGTCATAAAATATATGTATATATATAAAACTTTTGCCCAAAAAATATATATACAACATTCTATATAGAATATACACATACCTAACGTTGTCTACTGTTGTTGTTTCGATGCTGTGGGTATTTTTGTATTTTTTTTGCTTGTTTGCCAGAAGAGCTCCAAAAAGTTTGCAGTTTTGTGTTGCCAGACTTTTTGTTGGCAACAGTCGCCCTCCAGTTAGTTGCGTGGGTTGTAACTGGAAGTGCCATTGGCCCAATTACACTAAACGAGTGTTTCGCAGATGACAACCTCAACCTCCCACTTCGAACCCCCTCACCATGCTCCGCCCTTACATACATACATACGGATTACCACCAAACTCATCTATGCTATCGCTCCAGGCAGTCAGGCCAGTCAGGCAGGCCTTGTCTGCTTTGCCAGATAAACGACAAGGATTCGGAACAGGATTTCACATGCTGCGGCGCCTGTAATTTCGGGGCGTTATAATAGAGCTTAATGCACAAAACTCGTTATCAGTAGCCGGGCGTTGAAAACTTTCCAAGAGCAAATTCAACATGAACAAAACAAAACACAAAACACACAAATGAAATTGAAGCGCGTTTGATTAAATGCATGTCATTTGGCTCAGTTAGCAGACTTTCCATTTGGCTTCAACCGTTCCAAAACTCATCTCATCCCCATTTCAACTCATCGCATTTCGCACTGAACTCTCAAGCTACTAATGCCAACTGCCAAACTGCCATCAATCGTCATTGTCTATTGTCAAATTGCGCGGAATGAAGCGCCAACGAGTCGCTGAAATAAAACAACAGCAGAATTGAAGAGAACAAAACACTTCTTCATAGACAAACAGAACCTACAATGTTGTAAGAGCATCATAAACAACTACTAAGACTACAAAATACAAAAGAGTATGCTCGACTTGTAATAGCTGCTGGTAAAACAATTCCATATATCCCCGCCTATGCTATATTTCAACACTTTATACACACTCTCACAGCTGCGATTACAGGGTAAATTGAACTTAAGGTAAACAAACTGTCTGTATAAACTGAGAAAACCCATTTTGTTGCCATCATAAAGCAACGCTTTGTTGCTTATTAATCTCTTTAGCTATTTTAGCGGCAACTTGTGAATTCCTTTCAGTTCTTAAGAACAAGCTTAACCCCAAGTTGCCGATACCCCTTTATTATTATTATTTTTTTTGGCTATTTACGACACCCACTCAGACCACTCTCAAGTCAAATTCAGAACCGTATGTTGTGCTTTGTGCGTGTATTATGTGAAAAATGCAATTTGATTGCTTGTAAAACATGTTAAATTCTTATGTGGCAACAACAACTTTTATGTTTCTGTATTTTGGTAGAAGAATTTATATGACACGAGGCATGCACCAGGTTCTCTGTCTGTAACGCTCGTAACTCGTAACTTGTGCCCGGACCATAAATTTATGATTTGTTTGTTGTGTTTGATCTTTTTTTGGGTGAGTTGTGAAAAACTCTACTTCTCAGCTGAATGTGTCTTTGTGTGTTTTGTGTTTTGACCTTCAAATTTTGCTTTTATTTTTATATATTTCGCTTAAAATGTGGCGGAGCATTATATGCATTCTACTTATATATTTCTGTGAAATTGTCAACGCTGCTCGTTTTTATGGCACATCATTGCCATTTACATCGTCGATTTGACACGCCCACCTCCACTACGTTTTCCTTGACCCCTCTCTCTCGCGAAGTGTAGGCGTGGCTGCCAAGAGAAGGCTTGCGGCAAGGTTTTATCATATGAATTTAAGAGCTGCTGACATGAAAATCTTGGAATTTGTGGCCAAGTGTCTGATATGAATACTATGAGTGTAAATAGTGAGTATAATGTGCATTTGAGAAGTGTATGAGACTTTTGACAAAACAAAAATATTAAAAGTAGTTCACTGTGAAGAACTTGATATTAAATTTTAAATTAGTCTTTTAGTCTAAAAAATGTATATCAGTAATTCTTTAAAATATAATTTAAGATATATTTTAAATTATATGGTCTTTGATCGTATGCAGTTCATAAGCCTTAGTTCAATAGTTAACCAGTTATGTATAGCATTATATATGCAATTTAATTCCGTATTAACATCTCATGCATAATGCCAACTGTAGTTTGCACTATAATAAAGTCAACTCGGATTGTCGCAACACTTCAACTACTCATAAAGAGTACAAAGAGTTATCAAAGTTGTGTGAAAATGCAAACATATGGAGTTAATTCATATATCTACATATATTTAAGATGCTTGTGTGAAGTGTATGTTGCAGGAATATTATTATGATTATAATGACTGAGTTGTGTAAGGCGTTGATGATGCCGATGCCAATGCCGATGACTATAACGATGACGACTTTGCCACCATGTGGCACAACAAGGCGATGTGATGAGATGAAAGCGCAACGCCGACGTCAAGTGAATTGAAATGAATAAGCACTGAAATAATGTGTGTGGGGGGGAATGAGGATTGAAGAAGTTCCACAGCAGTGGGGGCAGGAGGACAGCTACACAGCTAAAAGATGGGGAAAAAAAAAAGGGCAACTGAAGGCAAACAAAACGAGTGGCACTTGAGCGCCAGAACAAGCCTAAATAAGTGCCTGGATAAAGAGTGCCATAAATATGTGTGCGAAAATTATGCAGATGTGCAGATACACAGAGCTCAAAGCTACAACAACTCACTCTCTATACCGCTCTCACTCTCTCTCTCAGTCTCTCTTGCTCACTCTATGTTGCTGCAATTTGCGTTGCTAATTTGACAGCCGTCAATGGATTTGTCTTGCCTCACTGCTGCTGCTGCTAAGGTGTTCCACTTTCAGTTACATTTGCTGTCCAGGGTTGCCACTCGATTGCAAAGTTTGTCGGGGGTTTGGCTTCGGCGTTTGCGTCACGTGCCTTTTGGCTTTGATGTTTCTTTTTAGCAGCAGCAGCAACAGCAGCAGCAGCGCAGCTAATTAGCTGGCGGACCATGCCACAGCAGCAATCCCTCAACACTTGCTGGCAGCTGCCTCAAACTCTGCTGCTGCTCCCTCTCCACTCTTCCCCCTACTCTCACTCTCTGTGAGCTGCCCCGAAATAAAATTTAATTACGCAGATTTTTACGCCTTTCGCTCATTGCTCAAATAACACATTGAAATGTGTTCTGTCTTGTTTTGTACTCTCAGTTCTTCAATCTCCGCTCTCCCCTCTCTGCATTCCCCTTTGTATTCCCTTGTTGAACTGCGTTGACTATTTCCTTTTGACATTAAAATGCGTTTTTAACAAGCATTTCAACAAATCTGTCCACACTGCGCACAATTAAAATGCTAAAAAGCTTTACGAATATAAATAAATTTATATTCGGCAAAAGAAGTATGCTCAACGAGTGACTAATGCTCTTTTTAATTGGTTCTCAGTGTAAAGTGAATTTATTTTTGAGTTAATTTTAATTAAATGATTGAGTAAAACTGTCTTATAGTTTTTGCTGGTAATCGTAGACTATTTTATAAAAGAGGAAACACTGATTTATAAATATATTATAAGAAAAATTATTATTACGGAAACGGAAAATCATTAGCTATTTTTTAAAAATTTATTTTACATTTTCCAACAACATTTAAAATTATCAAAGTTTTTTTTAACAAAAAAATTTAATTCTGAATACTCTTTCGACAGTTGCTTAATATGAATTATGAGACGCATGTCTGTTCCGTGTGTATATTTGTGTTGCCTTGGGGGTCAACGTCACCCCTTCTTTTATTTGGGGGCAATGAAGCGCATCCGTGGTAGATCAAAAACAGCTGTGCACATGACAACCTCGTCGCCATCGCCATCGCCATTGCCATCGTCGTCATCGTCATCGTCATCATCTTCAACTTCATCGTCAACATCGTGAGTTCTGTTAAGGAAGACGCTTAACACTTGCAAATGCTGCTGCTGTTGCTGATGGGATCTGAGTCAAGGCATTATGTTTGCTGTTGTTGTTGTGGTTGTTCTTTTTCTTCTTTTGACATTTCAACTGTCATAAATGGCAAATGCAGTGCGTCTCCTCAGACTCTTCAGACTCCTGTCTCTGTTCCAGCTGAGCGCCTTTAATGCTCATGTGGAAAAGATTCACATGTTTTACTAGCACCCCTTCGCAGCCTTTCCCCTTTACCCTTGATTGACAAACAACGTATGCCGTCGTATGACAAAATGTCGGCGCACCTCCAACAACAACACCAATACCAGCAACAACAACAACAACAACAGCAACATATATTTGCAATGAGTACAACTCCAATTGCAGTCTTCCCCCTTGCAGTTCTAGTCATTCTAGCTCTTTGTCTTTTGGTTTAGTGCTACTATCTTTACTTCTGTGACTGACTGTCAACAATTGGCGTGAAGTAGTTGAAGCTTATTGTTGTCGTTAACAGCAGCAGCAGAGCTTTTCTCTCTCTCTCTCTCCCTTCCTCTCTTTTTCACCCCTTTTTAATGCCAGCAAAAGTGACTGCTACTTTGTGAGTTTTGCTCGTTTGCTCGTTTGCTAGTTAACCAGCCATGTCTTATGTGTTGGCTAATTAATTTCAATTAAAATGCCTAGACTGTTACTCAGGGTCGACAAAATACTGACATCGCTCACTGTTAAAGTACTCTAAACTGAAATGAAAGAAATTCGCATAGCGCATTTAATTGATTTACGGCTATCAAGTCATATTTAACTAATGAGCAATATACATTTTATAATTGAAACATTTGATAGTTATAAGAGCAAGAATATGTTCATTATGTGTGGCATACAATACAGAAAGAACTTGTTTTTTTTAATTATAAAATTTATTTAAGATTTATTAAAAAATATATAGCTATTTGCTCATCTTCTTCAGTTGCTGTGCTTTTGGCAGCGTTTTCAATGCATTTTAATTATAAATATTAAATCTATTATTACTAAAAGCTTAGAGTTTTAATTTTAGTTTAATATTATATAAAATATATAAGCTATAATCAGTTTATTTTAAATTAAAGCATATGATTTATGTTGCTTTATTAATACTGAAACACCGATTTTGGGAATTTGCTTTGCTTAATTTATATTTGAAATTTACAAAAGTTTTTAAATTTCTTAAAAAATATTACCTTTTTTCCAATTGATCTCTTTAGAAAGAGTCTACTTAATAATACTACTTCGTCTTGAATTATATTTCCTAAATAAACGCACAAATTCAGCTTTAATAGCCAAGGCTAAGCTCTATTTGCTGTATTAGTTATCTATACGCAATCGCATAACTTCTGCCCCTTGGACTGTCCGCACTTGGGATCATAGCTGCCACAGCTGCCACATCTGTGCCGAGGTTGAAGCCTAAAGAGAAATAGTATGAGAGAGAGACGGAGAGAGGGAGATAGAGCTCCCAATGCATGGCCAATTGGTTCGCTTTAACAACTGCCAACTTTGCATGTGCTTCCCATTTATAAAAATCAATATTTTGCCTAGGCATAAAAGGCAAGTTGAATGGAGAGATGGAGTATGGAAAGAGGCAGAGTGTATACGAACGTTGCATGCCCCATACTGCCAGACAGCAGCGTCATAGCATAGTATAACTCAGCATAAAAAATGTCAACTGTCTGCGACACACAAAACTTATTTGTCATGCAATTTTCTCCGAACGCCTTAAGAGGCGGATGAGGTTCAGTTAGAGTTGGAGTCTGAGTTTGAGGATGAGGCATCGGAACAGGCAACACACATGGCACATAGGCACACATGGGCAAAAAGGCAACAGCAATAGCAATAGCTATAGCAATGGCAATGGCAATCTATACATGTCCATGATGGTAACCTGTTTTCCCAGACATAATAACTTATGGCGATTGGGTGGCGGCAGCAAAATTGTGGGCTGCGAATCAATAACGTCCAATTGATGCGGAGCAGGTGACAAGTCTACAGCCAGAATCATAGCTAAATCCAACAAAAAAAGACAGAGCTTCACTCTCTCAGGAGACTGACCTAGGCTTACGGTTAGTTACAGTTGGATTATCGGCAAACTGGTTTCCCACTTTGTCAGGCAAATAAACTTGACTGTTGGCCGACTGGTTAACTGGTTGACTGCTTGACTGGCTGACTTGGCTGACAACGGTCAACGGCTAATTGGCCATATTACTAAAAACTGTTAAAATATGAGTGCATAGATTTAGCTAGATTACTTTTCTACTACTACTACTACTACCCACAAATGGCTTCATCATGCGCTTAGCTTGGCTCAAAGCAGTAACAAAACAAGGATTCAAGCCCAAGCCCAGACAGGCTCTTAACGTGGCACATTAACACTTTAACGTGCCATAATTACCAGTGCGGACAGCCAGGGAAATAAAATCATGTACACGCGTAAAAATGTCAGCCAATACCTTTTTAAAAGTCAGCGAGCAAGTTAATTGTCTGTGCCCAAGGAGTCCAGGTAGAAAGGTAGGAAGTTGCAGAACAGAAATTGGATGACGCGACAAAAGTCCAGAATGTCCAGTGGAATTGCAGATTGTGGGTTGCTGTGCTTCGCGCGGTGGCAACAGCTAAAATCAACATTATCGTCATCCACAACCACAGCAACATCATCATCATCATCATCATTATCATTATCATTGTCCTCTACTTCTCGCCACTGACAAAGTTGTAAGTTGTTGATGTTCGTCTGGTTGTTAATGTGACTCTGTTCTTGTTCTTGGGCCATTTTAATGCCTCTTTGACATCGAATGTTCGTTCAGCACAGTGGGAAGTCGTTGGAGTTCCTTACGAAGCGTACCAAGCGTAGAGATTTCACATAAAAATGTCCCAGAAACAGACAAAATTTATTGCCAATAACAGCAGTTGTTGCTTAAGACAGTCGCTGCTGAAACTATGTTATACTATGGCAGTAAACTTAATGAACTTTTAAAAATATTATTGTCAGCAGTAGTAGCGGCATAAAATAGTTATACTTTGAATATAAATTTCACATAAATATATTGTATAAATGTTACAATTTCATTGCTGGCACCACTGTACGGCTGCAGCTAATTACAATTCCACACCTTGAGGCCACAAAACTGAAGGGCAACAAAAGCGCGAGGATCGACGCGCTCCCAATGTCAAAAGATCGTTAAGTGAATTCATATAAAAATTCCTTAAATGTCGCATTATGACAAAACGATCGTTTAAACATGTAGCAAGCACAGACAGAGACGGAGACACTCAGAGACAACATGAGCTTCAGTTTTTTGTTCAAGCAAAACTTGACTAGACCCTGTTGAAGAGGCGGGCGGAGAGTATTGGGTATGCAGCTTGCGTGATAAAAATGCTTAGCACACGGCACATTTTGTAAATATGGCCAACATGACTGGAGACTTTGCTCAAAAAAAAAACAAAAGCAAAAGCCCAAAAAAAAGGCAAACGGCGAAACGACAACTCTCGATTCCCGCCAATGCGCTGCTCGACTTCAGTTTCATCAACATCCACAACAACAGCAACATCCACAACAACAACATCTTCGTTTATTTATTTTTTTGTTTTTCAAAAATATTCCGCATTATTTTCATTTTGTTTGCCGGCTCTAACCAAATCACGAACATTTTTTGTCGTCGCCTTTTCCTTTTAAAAATTTTGCTCCTTTATTTTTTTGTAGTGGCAAATTTTATGAAATATTTTCAAAACTAAGCGCAAAAGGGTAGCATAGTTTTCAAAATTTATTATTTAAACTTTTTTTTAAGTAATATCTAGAAAGCTTTACCTTTTTTTGTAGAGTATATGCTTATAAAGGGTATATACCTGCATAGGGTATTTCATTGTCGGCACTTTAAAGCTCTCACATATTGCTGCTTTGCTGCTTTTATTTTTGGCATTTCTGTGGCTTTTGGTCATGAATCATGATTTATTTGAGGCTTTTTTTTTCCGACTTCTTCTCGACTGCGCAGGACATTTTCACTTTGTTGTTGTTGTTGTTGTAGCTGCTGCTGCTGTAATTGTTGTTGTTGTTGGCCAATGCCAACTGCTGCTGCTGTTGCTGTAGCTGGCTGCTGCTGTATAAGCCAAGTTTGGTATTTAGACGGGCGGCGACAAAAATGGCTTAGTTTGTTGCACACGTTTTGTTTAGCTTCCACCACCGCTGCTTGGTGGGAACTTTGCACCGCCAAAACCACCAGCAATTGCTGTGTGTGTGTGTAAGCGTGTGTGTTTGTTGTCTGTCTGCAAATTGTTGTTGCTGCTGTTGTTGTTGCTGTTGTTATTGTGCCGGCAGCCGGCATAAATATAACCACATTCACAGTATGTTTGCATGTATTTCGTTAGTCGTGATTTGCAGTTGATTTTGTGCCACAATTGTACAACTAACAGACGTCTCTTCCTCCCTCTCTTCCTCACTCTTAAAGCCCAAGCCCTGAACGTTGCAAATGCAACGCACGAAACCAAATTTAAATATTTAAAAATAGTCCTACAATGTTGTTGTTGTTGTTGTTGTTATTTAACTACATGCCGAATAACTAAGAGGCTGGTGCACGAGACACGAGACTCAGGTGAATTCAATGGTAACTCACTCACCCTAGAAGGAGCAACATGAATGCCCAAAAAAAATGTTCAAACAACTAATGAAAACTGAGTCTGAACCTTAAGAAACATATAGCTATAACTTTCAGTTCTAATAATTATACTAAAAGAAAGACTAGTGTAGAATATTTTTAATATTTTCTTAAACTTAATCCTTGCTAAATTTTCAGTTCTCTCTCTGAACTTATTTGAATTGCATTCATATTATTTTCCTAGCAGTTGCCGCAGCTGTGTTTTAAATTGCCTCCTGCCACCGAAAAGTGCTGGCAATTATTTAATTTGCACAATTATTAATTGATTGAAATTCAATTCCAACCAATACGAATTGCGTTCATTTCGGTCGAAGTATCGATTTAATAGCTTCAAGCAGATTTCACGCTTTTTTTTTTGTTCGCCATTTGCCACCACAGCAGCAGTTTTCATTGATAAGTTTTTATTTCGATTTTTTGTAGTTTTTGTTAAGCATTAAAACCGGATATTATTGTAGCTTATCGTAGTCAACAGTTAATTTGCCACGCCTCCAGTTGGTGGTGAAGCTTGTCAAACAAACTAAATGAGTTTTTATTAGGATAGAAATATAAATATGGAGTTTAACTTTATATTTACAATAGGAAATTAAGAAAATATGCTAAATAAAGAGTGATAAATGGGGTATATCGTTTTGAGAGTAGTTAAAAAAGGAAATTATAGGGACCAGACTTCCATTAATGTAATACGAAATATTTGTTATAGTTTCGAAATATTTTTAAAATTTTTATTCTAAAACAAATTTAACAGTTTGCATGAGTAAATGTCCTGAATTATTGATCATATCTTTATTTAAAGTGTATGAAAAATGTACAAAATATAATAAAAAATAAATACATATCTTTTCTATTAGTTAGGTTTAACCGCCAGCTTTCATCCCTGGTTTAAATAGCTGAATTACCACTAAACCGAATTCAAATAAGTGTATGCCAGCTTCGGTATCAGCATCTACTTCTTCAACTCTCTTCTAAAGTCAATTAAAGTCAGTTGACAGCGCACTAAATTGGCCAAGTTAGCAGTTGTCTGTTGTCTGTTGCCGTTCGCCTGTTGCCTGGTGTCAGTTTTCTGTTTGTATCTTTTCCGCGTGGGAAAATCAATTGCGCTGCCGCCTTCGAGCGCTTGTAAATTTGCATATTACATATAAATAAATGACGTATGCGACATGTTTGCCGCGACTTGATGTTAATTCAAAATCATTGGCTTAAATTAATTTTCACTCAAGAAAATTATTGTGTGCCTGCGAGGCACATGACCAATTGAATTTCCGCATTTTCCATTTGCCCATTTTTGCGTTGGCATTTTCCGATTTTTCCTAGTATTATTTTCTGTTCATTTGTCTTATTTTTTTAACAGACTGCTGACGACAACTTGGTTGCATATGTTTGGCAATTCTTGAGCTGGCTACGTGCCGCTTACCTTGCCATGTGGCATGTGGCATGCCACAGCCACTGACTGCTGCCCTTCTAGCCATTCTACTCCAAGCCCTCCCCGCTTTGCGATCCAATTAAAGTCACACAATTGAGCCACTTACACTTTAAGAATTGCATTAAAAATCTTATTGTTGCCAGAGTTTGGGGCTTGAGGTTTTTTTATTTTTGTAGGTTTTTTTGGTTTTGGTTTTGGCTTATGGTTTTTGGGGGGGATGTTTTAGGTTCTGGTTCAGTTCACTGCTTCCGTGTCTTGGAATGGAACTGAGACTAGTTCTACGTGCTTGGATTACATTGCTGCAGTTGGCTGTGGAGTTTGTGAGATTCTCTCTCTTGGAAATTATGTTATGCATTTCACGTGCAACAAGTTGAAATCATAACAAGCCCAAGTTGCACTAACAACAATAGTTATATAACTGAAATGCAATGAAAATATTGAAAGAGCCGTTGTAGAAATTGAAAAACAAAATCCTTAGCTGTGTGTGTTTGTGTGTTTAACAAGAGACAAATACATTTCCTGCTACAATTTTATGTTGTTGTTGTTGTCGTTGCAGTTGCAATACAAGTTCTGGTGAGCACAATCGTAGGCAAATTCTTATTCATACTTAGAACTAAGATCTAGTTACTTTGGAAAAGTATGTCTAAAACAAGAAACATAAACAATTGCATCAGTTAGGAGTTAATTTTTAGGAAAGTGGGTCTAAATTTCGATCAGTGAAGTAGTTAAAGCTTTAAAACACAATGGCAACTAGTGATAAGCTACAGGTATTTCCATCTCGAGCAAATCAGGTGCTAATGAAACAGCGAATTTTAGCAGCAAAACGTGGCATGGGTTTGCTAAAGCGAAAGCGAGATGCAATCGATCTGAAGCTGCGGGATCTCAAAAGACAAATGGGTGACAAGGAGGAATTTGTGGACAATTTGATGCGTACTGCCATCTTCTCGGTGGCAAAGGCAAATCTACTCGGAACCGATTTCAAGCCCGTAATAGTGGCTGATAGTGCCAAAGGGAAAACATTTCTACGCAAGCGTACACAGAAAATTGTAGGCATTGCCTTGAACTACTTTGAGTTGGAGGTGAACAGTGAGGATGCATTTCCGATGACCGGTCTCAGTTGCGGCGGACAGCAGGTGCAAAAGGTGCGCAAAAACTTTCTGGAGGCACTGCGGCAAATCATCGATTATGCCTCCTTGGAGTTTATGCTTAGAATGCTGACAATTGCATCGCATCAGACCAATATGCGTGTGAATGCTTTGGACTATGTGGTAATACCCAGACTGATCAGCACCCACACCTATATTTGCGGCGAACTAGAGGAATTTGAACGTGAAGATTTCTATCGTTTGAAGCGTTCGCAGGCCAAACAATTGGAGGCCAAGATTGCCTTTACGGAACTGATTAAAACCAAGAATATGACAGATGACGAACTCTCTGAATATCTTAAGCGTGGCAGACCTTTGCATCCGGTGGCCGATGTTCAGTTCGATGTGGATGCCTTTGAGTACAAGAGCCTGGAGGACCGTATGCGTGAAGCTTTCCTCAGACGCTCCTCGCGTCGTGACAATGCCACGGAAAAGGCGAAACTTGATCCAAGTGTCAAGACATTCCTGGAACAAGTCGCTTTTCAGGCTGATCCACGCGCCAGCAAAGCTAGCTTCATATCACTGAGCAGACGGGTGCTCAAGAGTGAAGTGGCATCCTCAGAATCCTCAACATCTTCAGACAAGTGACGCATTAACTACTATTTGGTGCAATAAAGTTTTCTTTTTTAGCTAATTTTAGCCTCAGAGCTCTACCCGTTTGGACGTTGCGTTGATCAGTTTGTGGGCTAAAAACGCAATTAGATTTTCCGACAGTTTATTGTATCATTTGAAATGGTCATAAATATCATTTAAGGACAAATAAGCAGCTAAAAGTGGAAGCTTTGCTAGTTTTGCCTTATATGTGGCTCGTTAGCCAGCATTTCATTTCACCTGTGTGCCAACTATGTGGCACATGCAGCATATGCTGCTGCAACAAGGGGCAACAACTATTCAATGGCAGGCGGCAGCAGGCAGAAGCAGCAGCAGAAATTGCTGCAATCCATTGCCAGTGCGTCTTTTGTGTTGACAAATGCATATTACAAAACGCAACTGGCCATAACAAAAGGACGTCTATTACGACACATGATAAAGACTAAGAGGTGGGGAGAGAGGTTGGGAGGGAGGTAGGTAGACAACACACTGCAAACTCATAACACAAATATTGTAAACATGCAGCACTTTTTGCTCTTGTTGCTGCTGTAAAGCCAGCAACACAAAGGCCAACAGCAACAACAGCAGCAACTACAATGGCAACGACAACAACTTGCAACGTGCGCTGCGGTGAACTCACGTGTTAGAGCAAAACAAAGCAACAGCAGCAACAACAGCAGCAACATTGCAGGCGCAATGCAGAAAAAAATGTATATATGTATGTACGATGTTAGCAAAAGAGTAAAACTAAAGGCTGCAACAATTGGCAGCAACAACAGCAACAACAACAACAACAACAGCACAACGGTAGCTCCAAATAATAAAAGGATGATAGTCAAAGTTTAATGACAGTTCAAATGATGTTGCCGCCGCAGTCGCAGTTGTTGCTGCTGTCGATGCTGCTGTTGTTGTTGCTGCTGCTGTTGCCTTTTGCTGCATTGCTGCACTTTGCAATGTGGCGGCAAACAAATGCCTAAGGTTGCATGCAAATCACGGCTAACATAACTACAGCTATGCATATGCAACATTAGAAGTTATGAACTTTGAAAGTTAGTGAATTAAAATGGCAATTTAATTTTAATTACTATCAATTAAAAAAAAAATAAATTTTGTGTAAAACATTTAAAATTTAGAGCTTGTAAAAAATATTTGAAATGAATTATAAGTTTACCTAAGTTTTAAAAGTATACTCATGTCTTATAGCTCAAAGTATCATTCACATATTTTACCATTATGATAAATAAGTTAACTTGACAAATTCTATTAATTTCTAAAATTTTACCTAAATTTTATATGTTTTTTTTTTTTTTTTTTTTTTTTTTTTTTTTTTTTTTTTTCATATGTTTTACCATAACCCTTGACATATGTAAATGCAATCGTTTCTATATTGTTAATTTTCCTTTTATTCACTTTCTTATACAAATGTAGAGTAAATCAGTTTCGTTGTAAAAATCCCCATGTGTTTTTTGCATGTTTGATTCAATATATATTTTTTTTAATATTTATTATATTTTTTTTTTGGTTTTTTCTTCTTCTACATTTTCCCAGTGCGCTCGCTGTATGCTGCCATTGATATTATTATGATGGTTGCAGACACAGACAGAGAAGAGGCATACAGAGGCAACAACATCATGTTGCAACATGCGCTTGAACATAATAAATTTTTATGCATGATTTCTCACATTGCATGTGATGGCTGCCACTTGATGTGCCTGCTGCTGCTGCTGCTGCTGCTACTGTTGTTGTTGCTGCTGCCACATGGGGCGTATGCGCATTCAACGAAACGAACCAAACCAAGTTTCGCTGCTGTATGTAAAATGCGCATTTTAAATATTTTTAAAGTAATTTATGCCAAACATACAACTAAAGTACAAATCGTTAAATATTTAACAGTTCAACAAAAAGAAATATAAATGCTGATTTTTACTTTTTTACTGTACATATAGTTTTGAGACCCAAATTCCATGACGCCTTTTGCTCCATTTTTATAAGTTTTCTGTTGGCGTTTTTTACATTTTTCATTTCCCATTTTTCATATATTGCAATAGAAGTCATTAAAGTTCGCTGCAGACACTAAAAATGACAAGACGAAATGGACGAAATGCCTTTTGCTCTAGAGTACGCCAAGATCAAAAGGCCAGAGAGACAGAGACATCAAATGGAAAATGCAGACACGGTGCTAAAAACTATGCCTTCAATGTACAGTGGGCAAAGTTGAAGATAAATTGCATGTAAAATTATAGTATTTAAGAGAAAAGTTGTAATAATAATTACAATATTTTTAAAAATTATACATATTACTAATATCTATCAAGTTAAACCAATTTTTAAGTGTGGATCATTCAAACAGTAAGAGAACAAAAGAGCATTGTATATAGTAATTTGTTTATCGAAAACATTTTAGCAGCTTTTAAGCTCTTTTTACTCTTTCATAAATTACAGCAAATTATTAAAAATTAGCATATTAATTAATAATTTGATTTACTACAAATCTAATGAAGCGGCTCGACAAAATGAGTTGCCTGCTTGGCGCTAAGTCAACCATAGTACACAGTTGAGAAAGAGCAACTAATCTCTGACAGCTCGTTATGCCAAATGCTAAAACCAATGCCCGGGAAATGCCTTGTGACTATGCCCATTAACCATTACCCTAACCCCTTCTATCTGGCCAAAGCAGCGTTAACTTCATCATCATTTGTCGGCGACTCTTTTAGGAAAAAAAATTGGGTTGCAGTTGATGTCGGCGTGAGTGCGAGAAGGAGGCGTGTGGTTGGGGGTATCAAAAACACTCATAGACTTGTTCAGTTTTGTACATATGGAAAAATGATTTAAGAGCTCATGTTGGTCGTGCCGATCATAATGCGGATGTGTCTGATCATGTACTCGCTCAGTATGTTATAATGTAGTTGGTGTTTCGTCTGGGCATTATAAATCGCCTGGCACTTGTGCATTATACCGCTCAATCATTGAAGTTTTATACCATTCCCTTACACCCTTTACCACATTTGCTGTTTGTTGTTTGTTGTTTTCTCTCTCTGGTCGGCTACATTCATTGTGCTGCATTTTAATTGCAAAATCACATTAGCATAAATTTGTTAAGAACATTTTCAAGTGAATGTTATGCCCAGAGTGCAGCGCAGTGCAGTGCAGTGCAGACCCCCTGCTTTGGTATGCCTTGGTGTGTCAAAGGCCTAGGAGAGGTAGACTGGAGTGGTGAAATGGGGAAGAGCTGCGATTGGCGTACAGGATTGGCACAATGACATTAATAAGCAATTACAGAACAGCAAAATAGCAACTGCAAATTACTTCAAAAGGCTAAAAGCCAGGCCAGGCCACTCAATAGCTACACTACACTATTCTGCGTTGCTCTCTTTCTAACTATTGTTTCTGTTCTACTCACTCTCCCTTTCCCTGAGCTTGCAACTTTTTAGCTTCATCATGTATCTCTCTATCGTATTAATATAGCTACACAGAGAATTCCAGCAGGAAGTATTGGTACTTCAACTCTTTTCAGTTAAATAAAACATATTTTTATTAAATTCCAATATAAAATTTTATAAAAATTCTGTATTCTAATGCTTTATAGCTAAACTATTTGAACAGTGTATACTGAAGCGCCTTCTATATCAATAGCCAACTCTTTGACTGGCATTGCATTCCTATAGCTTCAAGTGATTTCATTTATAGCAAAAGTCCTTTCCTTTCCTATTTCTTTCCCCCTTTCATTCATTCCTCTGCTGATGGAAAAACTAAAACTGACATCGCGCAGACGACAGAGAACTGACTGTTTAATAACTCATCTCAACTACTACACTGTGAGAATTGAAAGGGGGCGGTGTGAGCTATATCTTAGCCTCTGCCAACAATATGGCAAAAACAAGAGCAAACCTTTATTAGCAAAAAAAAGTTTTGTCTGCGTTTTTGTCTAAGCCAAGAAAAAGCGCCGCTGGCTGCGAAAAGGGTTTCTATTTATTAGCCAACTGTATATGTCTGTGTGTGTTGACCATGGCTATAGTTGAACTATGAGCAGATTAGATCTGGCAGCAGGCATAGCTCAGTTCAGACTCTCTGTCTGTCCGTCTGTCCCATCATTTCGTCTCCCGACTCTGTCTGAGAACTGGAGCAATTGTCAGACAGTTGGGATTGTCGGCTTAACTGGACATTGTTTGGGGCATTGGGAGTAGCAGAGTTACAACTAAAGTTGAAGTTGAAGAAGAGTTGTTGCAAGGCTACTAAGCTGGCCAATCACTAAGTAACTGAATTACACTGACTGCCAAATGTAATCAGACATTTTGTTTATATACAAAAGCAGCTTATAAGGCAGTTGCTTAAGAAACTGTCTAGAGCAAAGCTAATTTATACAGCAGTGTGTGTGTGGCATACACTGCTCAAAAAATTCAAACTTTAGCTTATTAAAAGAGTTGCTTATAGTCAAATTATATTGCTATTTAAAGCAGTTTTATTAACTCGTTATTAAGTATGAAAATGTAATGTTAGTACTTTTGTTTAGCAGTGTAGTTGTAGTTACTTGCAGCACCGCAACTATCGGCAGTCATGTTGCATGCATTACGCAACATTTGGCGTTTTGGCGGTTGCCGTTGCCACAACAACATGCTGATTACTGCTGATAATGATGCCAGTTGCAGTCGACAACTCTACACTTGCCACACACCCATGCACTTGACACCCAAAAAACTACTGCGTTGACAATGCAACTTCAGTCGACTTGCTGCCGCCTGCCTTTTTGCCAATTTCAAAATGGCCAAAACACACAAACAGCAGCAGCAACAGCAGTAGTCGAAAAGTCTAGTTTTCGGAACAAATTCTGCCACAGATATGAGCGACAATTAAGTGTTTGCCGCATAATGATGTTGCCGTTTTTACAGCAAACCAAGTAGCAAGCAGCAAGCAGCAAACAGCAGCCAAAATGCAGCATGCAGCATGCAGCATGTTGCAAGCACTAGCACTGTTTGCAGTCGCAGCAACTTTTTATCGACATTAATACACGTCGTCGTCGTCGTCGCAAATATGCAGAATGCTTTTCGGGGCACAACATTGCGGATGCGACAGTTTGCGCCCAGTTTTTGTAGCATGTGGCACGACCGCAGTTCCTAATGACCCCAGTAGTTCCACGGACTACTCGAATTGAACTAGCTCGAAAGACTATTCAGCAAAATGACCACGAAATACATGAGTATAGTCTATAAATATCTACGAATTGAAACATAGTCCTTCAGAAAGCAAAGAGTTTAGTACAAAAATAAATGGTGTTACGAATCTAAAAATTTATAAAAAAGTAACTCAGATATTTCTCAACACATTTCTCCTTCAAACATTTGATTTGAGGCCGCTTTTTGGGGGTCGTGTGGGGATTTGATTTTTATTTTGTTAATTCCAGCGGCGTCTTGAGAAATCTGAAGCCATTTCAGCTGTCGGGGGAACCATTAAAAATTCGATAATATTTTGTTAACAAAAATTAAAAAGCCAACAAAATATATAGAGGGGTGGGTTCTCTTTTTAGTGGGAGAATGAGTGTTGAGTGTTTCTGTTACTGGCAATAGGCTGACCATTTTGATTGAAAATCCAATCTGATGCTGTGTCTGCAACTGAGTTTGAGTTTCAGTTTGAGTTTGAGTGGCTCACATGTGCAGTTCCCACAGCAATTAAATTTGAACACAGGACGCAGCAAAACACACACAGGACAATTGAAAGTATAAAAAAAAAGAACAGAAAGATGAGGAAGAACATGTTCTGGCAGCAGAGGAGAAGTTGACATGCTCGGCAAACAAACAAACAGGGCTGAAAAAAAGCAAAAGAGGCGGCCAAAAGACAACCGCAGACATGCAGCAACAACAGCAGCAAGAACAACAGCAGCAACTATATTGAGTCGCACATATGCGCCCGCCTACCCAAAAAATAGAGGACAACGCTGCCAGGACGACAGGATAACACCCACTCTCTCTCTCTCTCTCTCTCTCTCTCAGCTGCTTTTTGGGAAAGAAGACATCGGCAACAACCACAAAAGCGACGCCAACTTCTGTGTTTTCTTTTTTTGTTGTGTGTTATGCTGTAGTCCCAGAAACAACAACTGCAAACTAAAAAGGACAACGGGCATACAAATAACATTAAGCCGGCGAAATCAGCAAAACGGCAAAAGGACTCTCGACTGTCGATGCGGGCATTGTGGCCCTAAGGCCAGCACCAACACACTATCAAACACAAGCCCAGAGCCAAAAGGACATCAGCAGCAGCAGCAACAGCAGCCAGAGTCCTAGTTCATAGAAGGTGAAAGCCATGACAATGACAATGTACCTATACTCTAACCCGCACTACTACCCTACTCTCCCCCTGCTCCACTGAATTCCTGCCTTACTCCATCCGCAAACCGGTGTGTGTGACACAAAACTGGCATTAGGCAAAAGGATTTGCGTTGATTATGGACAGCAATGGGTTTGTGCTTTAGCCATTTTCAAAATGAAATGAAAAGACAATGAAAGGTTTCTTCCACATTCCGCATACCCCTTCTTTTTTTTCTCTTTTTTTTTTTTTTCTCCGTTTCGATAAGCAATAAGACGATAATGCCATAAAGAGCCCAATTTCAGGTAGCATGTTGTTGACCAGGCTATGCGAGACTTATAAGCCTATTTGGCTGGGGGTAACTTTTAGCGCTGTTTTGCTGCCATTTGACAGATAAAACTAATTACGTGGTATTAAATAGAGTTGAAGTATTTGGGGGGATTTGAGAGAAAAGTTTAGAGTATAAACTAAAGCAAAAGAAACTATGAAAATATTCTAAAATTTGTAGGCATTTAAAACTGAATTTTTATAGTATTTAGTATATGAAACACAGAATTAAATCAATAGTTTTTACTAGAATTGTTTAAGCAATTGTAATAGCAAATTTGAAGCATTTCATTTACAATATTTTATGGTTTTTAATAAAACAGAATTGTCTTTAGTTAACTTTCCACTATATTTTTTATAATTATTTACAATATTTTTTATATATTTCTTCATGTTTTGCTGAGATCTTCAAAGTCTTAAAAATGTCAAACATAAAATTTCGTCTATTTTAAAGTTCAGCTTCAATTTACTTCAGCTATAAACAACACTTGAGAGCTTGTAAAACAATGTTTTAAGTTAACAATTTTCTAAAGTTCATCATTAGCAGTTGACATAATTTAGATGGTTTTGAAATTAACTCAGACAGAGCATCGTTTAAGAAAACATTCAGCCACATTCACAGACGCTGTCGAGGCACTTAAAAAATATATATTTTATTATTAATTCATTAGGCAGTTTTTTAATGGGCAAAGCATATTTGTGTTGTTCAGTTATATGTATGTATGTTTCTTTGCCGAGGCTGGCAGTTTAATTGTTAATTAGTTTAATGTGCGATACAGGCCACATGGCACCCAGAGCGAGAGTCAAAGCAGATCCCTCCCAAGAAGTTCTCCCCAATCCTCCCTACCATTCACGCAAAAGTGTCGCACAAGTGTCGCCAGCCCCAGTCGGACTATTTATTGGACGTTCTAATTGAGAGTGCGTTGAATTGGAAACCACAGAAATATAGGTCTGGTCCGTCTGTTTATCTGTCTGTCTGTCTGGAGGTCTGAAAGTTATCGTGTCCACGTACTGCAAACGCCCACTCTCTGGCAGACCATAAAAAAGCCCGGCTAATAATTAAGAACCGTCAAGCGTCTCCCCCCCCCCTCTCCACAACACAAAAACCCAAAGCAAATGAACATAAATGGGCGCAAATTGTGTCGCCCTCTGCGTTGCCTTCCCCACTTGCCACTGGGGTTTCGGTTAGGGCGTGCTAATCATAAAAAGAAATACAACGAAAATTATGAATTTGTTTGGCGTAATTTTACGCACCGCCCAAGACACGCCAGAAGATGAAGAAGAGGAGAATATATATATATATTTTTATATATATAATACTTGTAATATTGATACAAACCCAGCGAACGGTGCTGCCAATAATGACCCAATTTTGTGCATCGAAATTTATGTTTATTTGGTTGCCTTTTCAGTATCTTGTTTCTCCCCACTGTTCTCCCCCAAACTTTTCTTCTTTTCTTTGTCGTTTTCTATTTCCTCTGGCAGCATTTTCCAATATTAATATGTATAAAAATTAACGGTGGAACAAAAATCGTTTGCGTCGCATAACAAGAAAATTACTTTTTAATCTTATGAGTCATTAGAAGACATTTTTACCATAATGCTCAAGACACATTAGGAAAACGAAAAGGGAAAGAGGCAGGGCATGGCAGGCCAAAGATGCTACTTAACTCCAATTCAATACAAAAATTTAACCAAAGCTGCCTTATTTTTTTTTCTTGTTTGGCTATTTTCTTTGTTTAGTCGCGGTTCGAGTTTTGATTTGATTTGGTTCTGGGAATGGTATGGTTAGTGGTAAAAACCGAGAGCTAATTTTATGTGATGTGTGAACTTTTCTTAACGCTTAGCAGTTAATGCTGATAACTGGTTAAAGCTGCACATATGGAAATGAAGCTGTCAGTGGCCAAAAGGTGTGACCAGCTCTTAGTTATCAGTCTCTAACGAGACATAAAAAACATGTCGTAAAGTAAGTTTGAAAATTATTAGTTGATAATAATGTAGCACATGGAAAATTAATGAATGAAGCTAGAATATATCGAATGAACTTTAAAGGTTTTTGAAGCAGTTTAATGTTATTTTTTATTTTAAAATCTATTTTTCTAAGAAAATTTTTAACTTTTCCATATACACTATATCAAGCTCTTTACTTTTATTTATATTTTTTAAATTATATAGCTTTTATTTGCACAAATTTGTCACATTAATTCAGTTTTTTATACCCTCTGAGGGGTATATTGGGTTTGTCAGAAGTATGTAACAGGCAGAAGGAGGCGTGGCAGACCCCATAAAGTATATATATTCTTGATCAGCATCAACAGCCGAGTCGATATAGCCATGTCCGTCTGTCCGTCTGTCCGTCTGTCTGTCTGTCTGTCTGTGCGTCTGTGCGTCTGTCCGTATGAACAAACAGATCTCAGAGATGGTAAGAGCTACAAGTTCAAACTTGGTCAGTATCGATCACATATTTAGTCAGTCAATACAAGTTTGTTTCCTTTTTTTGATGCCACGCCCCATTCGCCCACAATTAGCGAAAAACCAGACATACCTCGAAAAAAATACATGTTTTTGGCGAATATCTCGGTAACTATAACACCTAGGGTCACCAATTTTTGGACGCAGGTTGCTATTTGCAATATAAAGACAATGTCATCAAAAATTTTTGGATGCCACGCCTCTTTCGCCCACAAAAAGTACAACTTCTTTGTAACTTTGCATGCCTGCGATTCACTTATTTCTTATCGTATAGTTTTGTAACTTAGCGTTTAGTTGCAGACAAACAATATCAAACCATTGTGAAAATTTCATTAAAATCGGACTATAAATATAAAAGTTTCTTAAACAACGAAATTAGTTACATTCGCGCAAGGCATAGCCACGTGCATTGCACTGAGCTGTGCACACAAGCAACGAAAACGAATAACGTGCGAGCGAGACAGACATACAAATATGTATGCATGTTTAGTTCTTGGAACAGCAACTCCGATTTGAACTCATATAATTGGAAAAGAAGCTCAGAGGGTATTACACGGTCGGCATGCCCGACTGACATTTTCTTTCTTGTTTCTCATGACATTTACTAAAAGTATCTTTGAATTATTTCCGCTCAAAATAATTTAAAAAGGAACAAAGCAATAGAATTTCCTTATAGTATCATGCTGAGATAATCAGATACCTTTTCATTTCTTACGAAATCAATAGCTCAAACCTCAAGATTGCAGCGCATTCAATTTACAATATGGGGGAGCACATGATTCTCTTGGCCCCGAGTGCCACAATGTTTCCGTTCGACCTTTGACATGCAGCTGTGCATGTAGCAAATCTCACCTTCTCTCTCTCTCTTTCTCTCTCTGCTTGCTTCTTTCTCTGTCTGTTGGCATATGCCACATGTCATGTGCCCCGCACAAAACATGTCACTGCCCATTTTATCCCTGCTTCCTGCCACCTTTTTCCCTGACTTTTGGCAATGGGTTCAGTGGGTTTTTCGGTTTTAGGTTTTCGGTTCTGGTTCATTCTCTTGGCCTGGCCGAAAAATACAATGACACAAGGAACCCAAAGCACATAAAAGAAATTAATCAGATTTTTATTTAAACGCCCATTCATGTCAGTGTGTGTGTTTGTGTATCTGTGTGCTTTGTGACCATTGTCCCTAACAAAACCTCTAAATCTCTCAGCATTTTGTGTGCAATTTTTGTCAACATATTTCCCCGCAAAACATTTGGCTTTTTGTTTTGCCTGCTTCTCCTATTCACTATCCTTCTATCTCTATCTCTATCTCTATCTCTAGCTTTCTACCCCTATCGCCGTCTCTCTGTACGTTTATCTGCTATCTAACACTATCACCCGTCCCTGGTTCTTTTCAATCGCTCCAGTCGACTCGACGCTGTCAGTTTTGTCAGTTTTCTGTGGAATTTTTGGAAACCCCATGAATGATTTTAGCAGATTTTTTATATATATATGTATTTTCACAGTGCCCATTGTGTATGAAAACTGGTTGCGTCCATCCATCTCTAAGCATCTATTGCAATCTCTATCTACACACACATACTGTCTCCCTGCGTTTGTTCGTGCGTCTCTCTATCTCTTTGGCATTCGGGGTTCATGTGGTTAGTTTGGTTTTGTCATTACAATTGTTTGCGTTTTCCACCATTCAATGAGCGTCCTTTGTTGTTAAGGACTTGCCACAAAAGGAGTCGCAATGGGACTGCTGCACGCTGCAAGCTGAGCCAAAAGCAACGACAACTGGCCACAAAAAGTTGCGAATTGTTGTGAGTGTGTGTAATCGAGTTAAGGACAGATTGGATCATAGTTGGGTTTATTATTTTGCATTATGCATGGCAAAAGAGTTGCATCACATATTATTTGTAGCATAACTTTACACAAGTTGCTAAGGAGTTCAACCAACGAGTTAAACCTTGTTAAGAGCACTCACTGCTCTTTTTATCAAGTGGTTTTTCATCTTCATCTCTTTATTTTTTTGAGTTTTTCCTTTAGCTGCTTCTTGTAATTATTTCCAGCTTGCTTCTTATTTCTTTACCACTTTATTTTTAATTCCTTCTAATAGTTTTGCCATTTTCATCTACATTTTTCGTACACTTTTTAGCCATTAAGCAGATTTTTATTCTACCTGATGGCTTCCCCAAATAATTATCTCTCTTTGTGACTTTGCTTTTCATTTAATTTTTGCTCTTCTCTTTCTCTCTGTCTCTCTCTTCAAAACTCTCTGCCAGACTTCATATTATTATTTGCTTTTTTGGGAAAATTGTCACTGCATTTATATTGTTTTTCGTTGCGAGTTTTTCTACTTTCTTTCACTACTATTTTGCAGCACATTGCACCACAGAATAATGGCAAATGTGTTTTTAAATCCGAAAGTTTGCCAAAAGCTATAGATTCTCACTTATTTTACAGCATATTAGTTATGTGCCATAAACAAGATGCGACGGCCAGAGCGGCGCCATTGAGCCAGCCAAGCACAAAATTAGGGTTGCCTTAGATCTGCCCCACCACCAGGGCACCAGCGTCGTCATCAGCATTATGAGCAACCTGCGACAACTTGCAAAACACAAACCAAATTGTTCAATGGCGCCGCAAAAATGACCAAAATGCGATGCCAGCAGCAAAAGCAAAAGGAATTGCGAAGGCGCCGCCATTTTATTTGCAGCAGTGCCACTTCCGGCCGCCATTTGCACTCCCACCGTCCACTCCGCTCATCCGGAGAGCATACCTAGCAATTTCTGTCATTTCTGCAGCATTGGCGAGCCAAAAGCTGCAAATTGATGGCGACTGGCGCACATTCAAAACGCTTTCATTATTGTCATAAGCTGCGGCGACAACATCTTCCACTTCCACTTCCTCTTCCTCCACCATCTCTTAGTGGTTGTTGTCGTGAGATAGCGCTGAAAAATTTTGCAGTGTACTTTTCGATTTCCGCTACGTAATATTCAAGTGATTACCAAAGCGGTCCGTCCAACAACCTCCTCCGCCACAGGAAGCAACAAAGTGCGCTTGGCAACTTTTCTGCTGACATGCGCTGATTTCATCCTTGGACTCGCCTTTCTCGGACTTTCTACTTGCTTGGGTCACATTATTATACCCTGTGCTAGCAAATTTCTTCGAAGGTACTACAAACTAGCAGATGGTAATGATAGTAACAAAATAAGCTAATACTAATACTAATGCTAACGCTAATATAAATGCTAATAAAGATACTAATACAAATGCTAATTATAATACTAATACTAATGCTAATGCTAATTTTAATCTAATGCTACTGCTAATGCTAATGCTAATGCTAATGCTAGTGCTAATGCTAATTCTAATTCTAATACTAATACTAATGCAAATGCGAATACTAATTCTAATGCTAATGCTAATGCGAATATAAATGCTCAAATAAATGCTAATGCAAATACTAATACAAATGCTAATGCAAATACTAATACAAATGCTAATGCTAATGCTAATGCTTATGCTAATACTAATGCTAATGCTCATGCAAATGCTCATTAAATGCTCATATAAATGCTAATGCAAATACTAATACAAATGCTAATGCAAATACTAATACAAATGCTAATGCTAATGCTAATACTAATGCTAATGCTCATGCAAATGCTATATCTTATGAAGTTCCGTAGTTTACAGGTCATCTACAAGTCGATTCCCTTTTTATATTTAGTCTACGCCTTCCTTGGTTGTTTGTGTTGCTAAGTGTACCCGGGTATTTCGGACCACGGCTGGGTTCAATGACAAAGTTTACTACCACTAGGTATTTATAACTATTATTTATGTGGACCCTATACCCTGTACCCTGTACTCCTCTTGCTCTGTTCCTACACCATTTTAAATGCTCACTGATGCGCAACGAATTTCTTAATGGTGCAATTTGGCGTTTTATGTCTGAAGTTTAGGCGAAAGGCGATTTCGGGTCATAGGGTAAGGGGTAACTGCACCATTTTTGATGTACGCTATCGCTACGTGCATAAACTTTTTGCAAACAATTATGACCAGGACTAAAGTCTCGTAGTAGCAGCAGTAGCAAGCCTGCTTCCTGGCAGACTTCCAAAACCGAGCAGAAACCGCTCGATTCGAATGCTCCACAGTTGCCGCCTCCTCTCGCTGTCGATATTTTGGCATTTTTCATTAAATTCATGGTGTGATTTCCGCGACGCTTTCGGGCTTCCGGTAAACGCAAACGCAAACAGTAATCACATTTTTTTTGCCCAGCGCGTTGTCAATTTGAAAATATGCTTCAACAGAGTCGTAGTATTATGATATCATGTGGTTGTTGCCAGAATCGAAGTGCCACTTAAATATAACCACAAACGGAAAAGGAATCGTGTGGCATAATCGAAATAAAACCATTTTTGCTATACATAAATAATAGCAATAATTTTATATACTAGTTAATTTAAGCTTGAGTTATATGTAGGCTTCTTTTTCAATCCTTAAAGTTGATTGATTGATCATCAAATTATTATTTTATTATCTTCATTTGCAGCATATAAAACACTTTTCCAGCCTAAATTTGCTTAAACAATAGTAACAATTCACGCATAACTTTATTGCAATCTACACGTTCCCATCACTAACTTGTGTGTGTGTGTAGGGGGGAAATCAAACAGAAATTCAATTGATAAAATCAATAAACTCCACACTGACACAAAAGCAGCAAAAAAAAAAATGAAATCAAGTCAAATATCAAATATTTTGCATACACGCGTGAATTGATTAAAATTCAGTGGCGTGCCTAGTGGGGGGATCAATCAAGCATTTAATGGATAAAATCCTCTGGCACTTATATATATAACAATGGACTATTATGACACCTTAAATCATAACGGCAAATTTACCAGCGAATATTTATGTGTGTGCGTTGGGGGATATGAATATGTTGTCATAAAGAATGAAAATTAATTGAAAATGCATTTTGTATTGGCATTGTCTTCAATTAATTTTCATTTCAATCATATCCAATGGCAAATTGTGTGTGAGTTTAAGCTAAAGAAGCAATTTTCATAGTTATTTATGTAAATAATTGAACAATTTGTTGGCAAAACGGCCAAAATATTCTCTGGCCAGAGCCACAAGACAACAAAGATTAGCAAAAGTGCTTAGGTGATATCAATCAGAATGATTGATTAGTTGCGAACTTTGCACTGATTTGCATACTTCTTAAACTTATGATTTTAATGTGCAATCTAAAGACAATAACTTGCAATACACTGTTGAAAATAGGGTGTTGTAAATATAATAACTAAATATTTTTATAGATGAATGTTATATCAGTTTGTTAAGCACACAAGTAAGACTGAATTCTTGCTTTTGGACTCAAAGGTAAATACTTATCTTTTTTAAGATCATAATGAGACTTAAAGTGTGGTAAAGACAAATTTTTGGATAAAATTTAATTTAATAATTTTTAATATAATAAAATGTTTTAGTAATCTTTTCAGCAAGTTAGTTCTACAAATTTAACAATGTACTCCATTTAAAATTTAATTTATAGAACTACCTTCCTAACTTTCTCAGTGTACCTTTGCCATATTTCGTTTATGTGCAGCTTATATGCATAATTGTTCCACAACTAGTTCAAATAACACAGCTCCATTAGTTGCAGGAATGTTTATGCTGTCTCCTTGTCCATCTTGTCCACTTGTTCTCTGGCGTTGCAAATTGTCTCCGCTCATCAATTATCGGGCTACTAGTAGTAGTAGCAGTAGAGCATAATGTATTCAAAGGCTTTAATGTAATTAATGTTGTTTGTTTAATGAAAGTTGTCTGAGCAGCAAAATCCTTTCGCATACACACACTCTATATATAGAGAAGGACATGTCCCAGCACAGTCTCATCGGGCATGTATGTGCATGTTTGTGCTTGCATTCAGGACATTGCTACTTTTGTTGTTGCCAGTCATGTAGCGGACATGCAGCATGCAACACTAGCAACAACAACAGCAACATTCCAATATGTCGTCTCACGCACCATTGTCGAATTTTGGGTTTCAGGATTTTGGGTACGTTTCTAATCATCGACAACTGTCCAGACCATAGATTTGCTATCCTGCCTCCGACTCACTGTCTGCGTACGTCTCTCTCTCACTCTATCTCTCTCTCTCTATCTATCTGTCTGTCTGTCTGTCCGTGTGTCCGTGTGTCCCTTTGTCTGTCTGTTGCTGTATTTGACCCCGTTGGGGTCCCTGCCGTGGGTTCTAATGCGCTAAAGTGCTTTTTCGTAAAAACAAGTTACACTTTGCAATTTGCACTAAATCCCACTTGGCTGTGGCCGGGGATCGCTCCACTGGGTCGATGTTGCATACTATATAGGCAGGCATTCTAGCTGAAAGGCAGTCAGTCGAGTCGGACAGTCAGACAGACAGTCAGCCAAAGTTGTCCTATCGTTCCCTTTTTTGCCCTCCACTTTCTGCACAGTGTGTCTCTGTTTCTATGTTTGTGCGCAAATCCTTTGGCCGTTGCGTGGCAATTAAAAGGGATTTTCATGGCTAAAACGTATTTATTTTACACACACACACACGCACACACACTCACGCACACATGTGTTTTTGTGTGTGTGTGTTCTTGCCACACGCCCTCACATTTAGCTCACTTAATATTTGATTTTTGATTTGTGGTCTGTTGTTGTGTTCTATGGCAAAATGGGCGGTTGGCAGGGGGCATGGCAGTTTGTTGAGTTATTGGAATGTTGGTAAAAAGCTCGTTGGTCTAACGAGGGGGTGGGGGGTTAGGAGTAGGAGTATAGAGGGTTTGTGGCACAGTCAAGTACTCATATTAATTACTATTGATTTTAGTGCTCTGTGCGCGTTAATGAAATTGAAATGCACGCTATAAACTGCCACGCCCACCGCCCAGGGTGAAAAGTCGCTTCCAGCAACAAAAAAAAAAAAGTAAAATCAATAAATTCATCGTAATGGCACAATTGTTTTCATTTTGTTTTACTTTTTTTTAAACGGTGCATTGAACTTGTTTTGGTTAGTGAATATCAAACAAACAAACAAATAAACATTGTATTAAATAATGCAATGTGCAATAAACAAATTTACATTTGGCATTATGCAGTTTATAATTACTTATAATACTCAGCAGGTAAACAAATAGTTTATGAAGCTCTTTAATTTGAAGGTGTGTTTTAAATTGAATTATGAAATTCATTTTCTACAGCAAATTAAATCAAAATAAAATATCAAAGAGTTTATAATTTAAGAAAAACATTATCACTTAATTTGAAATATTTACTCAACAGTTCTTTGTGCATTAAAGTAATTAAAAATCTATTGCTAAACTATAATTGTTTACAAATGAATTTAACTATATTTTCTTGCCTTAAATTTTCTCTGACAAACTCTTTAAGCAATCTATCGAAAACTTTTCAACATTCTCCCTTTAAATGCTGCCAAAACTTGCTGCAAATGACGTAAAACTATTAACAAAACTGATAAGCAAGAAATAACTGCCAATAATTGTTGTTAAACTATTAAGTTTGACTAAGACGTGCTACTGCATTTTCACATTTCTGACAATAATTACAAATTGAAGGCGAACATGTTGTGTGCGTCTGACGTCACTGACATTAAGCATCCCTTGTCGAACAACTGCTTAAAGTTTTGGCCAACAGAACAATTTCGATTTGGCTTTAAATGTAGCTACAACAAGGGTGAATGTATGAACCGACGAACAGACAGGCAGACGAACAGACAGACATCAATTGTGGTCCAGCCAGCCATCCCCAAAGGAAACACCTTGCAACCACCAAAAAAAAAAGTAGTAAGAAAGCAAGAAATGAGCAGGCAACATAAATTTCATTTCATGCCAATTTAATCAATTGGAGTTAGCTCTACAGATAGCACTACTACTAGCTAGGCTAGAAAATGGTGGGGCTGTTTGATGGGGGGGAAACAGAAATCAAAATAAATGTGGCCCCAAAAGTGTTTGTCACATGCGACTGAAATTAATTCGTTTTTGATTAGGCGCAAAAAATCAATTTCGCTCGACCAAAGTGAGTTTTATTTGTTTATTGCTAGCATCAGTTTTGTCTATACAACTCCCTCAGTTCCCCGCTCCTCTTCTTACCAATCTTACCCTCCCTGAGTTGTGGCAGCTGTTACGTCACATAATTTGTTGCTGTCTGCGAGGCAACTGTTGATGATGCTCCCCACTTTCCTCTCTGTTGCTGCTGCTGCTGCTGCTGTCCTGTAGTCGATTAGACGTTTATTTGTTTTTGCTGTAGGTAAATGCAAATTCAAGTGGGCAAATCCTGCACCCCCTTAAGCCACATGCCCTCCACAAACCCCCTGCTACCGTCTCTAGTACTCGGTTTATAAATCAACGCCAGCAGCTTGCGTTGTCAGTTTGTTCCACACACAGCCGCCATGTTGACAGTTTTTTTGCGTCAACGACCCCTTGACCACGGTCCAGCATCAGTAATTAACACATGCAGATTTCCATACGGAGGTCAGTGTGGAAAAGGGGTGTAGTACGATATACAGTCGAAGGCAAAGAGAGATACCGTACCAATTTGGCACAACTGTTGCCAGAGCGGCCAATTGTCCATTTGCCTATTGGGGCGATTTAATTTCAAATTCAATATTGGCAGCAGCAATACACAGACAGTGAGACAGAGAAACAAATTGACAGAAAGACAGAAGGACAGGGGGACAAGTGGACGACTGGACGCACAGACAGACAGACGCTTGGACACACAGACGCTTGGCAATTTGTTGTCATTCTCGTATGTTTTGGTCGATTTTCATTTTATTTGTGTAACAATTGTAAATAATTAATGAATGGCATGATGGGGGAATTTCGGGCAGTAATCAAATATGCCAACAATTTGAAAACAGTTGCTGATTTGTTTTGAGCCATGGCCATAAGGCCCAGGCCCAGGCCCCTATGCATATGTTAGATGGCCATTATAACAGATAACAAATAGGCTAGACTCGATTTCAATGAGTGAAAGTTGACAATTAAACAATTGAAAATAAATAGTGAAAATAAATATAATACATTTGTTGTTTTAAACAAATTTAAGAGCAAGTCTTGTTAATTACTATTATATTTATTAGCAATTAAGCCAATTGACTTGCATATGCCAAAAGCAATACACAAAGCAATGTATTAGATGCATATTTAATAAACTTTAGGGCTTGACTTTTTCTGCATATTTAAAGACATTTCTTATATTTGTGATGCATAATAATTTCAAATGCCATTGTCAGCAATTTCTAATGCATTCTTAATTATGTCATTCGAGTGTGCATAAAATATACATTTAAATTGGCTAATTTATTTATTTATTTGCTCCACTTTTAACAATGCCAATTTACAGCTTCAAATATATAAAATTTTTGGCAGAATTTTATACAAAAAACACACACACTTTTATGCTGATATCGATTTGCTAAAGTAATGCATTTTTGATGTAAGTAGGTCGCATATTACGCATACGCCACGTGCAACCCGAAAATATGACAGAGCCTGTCATAAAGCAAACCAAACTTTAAATAAATGATATACGAATATAACCAAAAATATGACTGTGTGTGTGTATTTTTGAAAATGGCCATAAAAAGCAGTCATAAAACCCTTTCCGCAAAGCGGAAATCCCGCTTCAAAACAAACGCCATTAAAAACGAGGTCATGCACAGCAGCAAGAGCAGCAGCAGCAGCAGCAGCAGGAGTAGCAGTTGTATTAGGAGCGGGAGTAGCAGTAGCAGCATTGTAGGGAGTTTAAGTGGGTTGAGTGTCTGCTTCAGAAGTCAGTGGCAAAGCAGCAAACAATTTTTGAAGCTGACTTCAACAAAAAAAAAACAAAAAACAAAAAATTGTTCTAAAGTTATGCACAACAAACAAAAAATATAACGAACAAAAAATATGTATATAATATAATATTTTAAAAGTGCGCATAGGGAGTCGCATAAAATATATGGGCATGAAAAGTTCAAGTTTAAGCTACGTAGAGAGCTATACAGACTAACTCACACATCTGTCTGTGTGTCAAGGTATTTATTTTCATAACGCAACACAACATAAGGAAGCAATAAATTTAAGCTGACTGACGACAGTTTGCCAAGCACATATATATATAGCATATAGCAGGTTAGAGAGAGAGCGCATAGATGCTCAGCTCCTAACGCTTTTGGCTTAGATAGAGGGAGGCAGCGGGGTAGCCAGAGAGTGGGAGGGAGAGAGAGGCAGAGTGATAGAAATTGTGTGCCATGTGTTGTTTGAAGGTAAAATGCCAGCAGTCGTCGCTTCACATATTGCATAGTTATTGTTTTAAAGCTTAAGCGCATAGTATAGTATAGCATACAACACACAAGCCAACTTCTGACGTCTAAAAACACAACAACAACAACAACTCTAAACATTTAAATAAATTTTATGCAATTTAGTTAAGCTGTTGTCCTCCCTCCCTCACTGCACTCCCACTTTTTCAAACCCTTTACAGCGTGAGTGAGTAAATGTCATTTAAATATTTCTCTCTCTCGGTGCTCTCATGTCCTCATCGTCGTCGTCCCTGTGGCATTCCAATTTCTTTTGGTACAAAAGCCCACGTTGCAATAAAATATTTAGTAGGGGTATGCTGCTCGTATATAGTAGTAGGTGTAGGAGGGTTAGTATGTACGTTATATAGGGTTTAGTTGTAGCTATAGCTTGTTGGCTCTCATTCTTCAGTTTTTCGTTTGTATATTTTTTTTCACTCCTGGCTCCTTTTGACTTTTGTCGTATGTCACCGCTGCTGACTTGACTGTGTTGTTAGTTTTTACAGTTCCTCAACTTTTTGTTGTTGTTGTAGCACATCATAAAATTGTTGTTGCTGTTGTTGTGCTCATACTCGTTTTGGTTATTTATGTTTGTCATGTTGCGTTTGTCAAGCGACGCACTTGAAAGCATTATGACTTAATTCGTATATGAGGAGCACAGGTGTGACAAATATTTCGTGCATTTCAACTGTAGCTCTAAAGAAACATGTTAAACTTGGATATAAATATACACTTCATACTATATGCTAAATATATTTTCTATTTCCTTCTTAAATAATTGAATATTTTGTCGTCTTTGCACTTTGTATTTAACTTTTCAATACTGTGACATTCTCCAGATGTTAACACAGCTTTCTTTAGTTTTGATTTATTTTGCTGCAATTGCAAATTGAAAACTGCATAGCTAAATACCAGACAGACAGCAAAAACATTGCACAAAATTCAATCAATCTTAATTAAAAAAAAAAAAGAAAATGTTTTTTTTATTTGTCATAAATTCTTGTGCAGACTTGAATCGAGCTGGCATATATAAGACATATGCCAACAGCTGTTGCAACTATTTATTTGCACAAAAAATATATAACAAATGTCAAATGTATGTTTACATAGCACAGCGTTGGAAAAGGAGACAGCGGGAGTGAAAGAGAGGGCGAGAGAGCTACAGTATTGAGGAACAACAAAGAAAATTGCCTTAGTAAATCCAAAGGAAAATAAACACGAAAAACACAACTTGAGTCGCAAAGCAAACAAAAACTCACACACATAGGTATGACTGAGGTGTGGTTGGGTGGTTTTTGGGTGGGTTGGATGGTTCTTAGCCAAGGGCTTGAAGCTCGTTGACGCTTTTTGCAAAAGTCAAAAAGGGTTAAGTCAACGACGAGTGCTCCAAGTGTATTTATTATGTGTGTGTGCAATTCTACACTACTGTCCCATTGCCACACTGTCGCATTGCCACACCCACATTTGGGCATTAGAAGGGCGAAAGCACTTACCTCAGTGCGCTCTCATATATTTGCATGTATGTATAGCGCCTTATGTATGACACTTAAACATGCAAAGCTGCTTGCCAAGATGATTTATATTAGCCATGATTTCTAGCAATTTTTAGCACTTTACCTTTACATTTACCGTTACAGTAACCGTTCCCATTCCCGTTACTGTTACTCTTACTGTAAGCATTACTGTAGCATAACCCCTTTTTCAGCCACAAAAGGCGTCAAGGTGTTGATTGTTGTTGAAATTCTGTGCACCAGATGACGGACCGAAATGTGAAACGTGAAACATGTAACAGAAGTGGAAGTAATTCCACACACGCATACTCATCCCGTCACACGTGGCTTATGACATATTTTCGGTCATGATAATAACAACTTATTCAGCTTTTTACACTTTCTTTTCATTCTACAACACATTTGCAGCGTTATTATGCGACAAAAGCTTAAGAAGGAGGCTCTTCAAAGTACTTCTGGCTTAAACAGATAAATCAAACATAATCGTAGTTTGTTTTAATATTAAAAAAAGACTTCTTTAATGCTTATTTTCAAATATATTAACAACATATTAAAAATATTTTCAAGGCTTGATTACATATTATTTAAGAAGAACATCTTATATTTTACCGTCCCTAATTCCATGTCTTAGCATGTAATCTAAAACAATTTCGCATTCTAAATGGGGCCACAACACTTTGTTATTTAGCTGCCATATATAGTGGTACAATACAATACTATATAACATACTATATGGGCATTTCCGCGGTCACTTACACGACTTTCGTAAGCAAAATAAAATTTTAAATGTTAAATATATCAAACACTATTAAATTTTTTACAATTCACCACTAATAATTTTTTGTAGTATTTTGAGACTACTATAATTGGTAAAAAAATTGAGAGCCTCCAGTTTTTATCTTTTGAGATAAAAGCCACAAAAGAGCGGTCACTCACGCGACTTCAAATATACATGACTTTAGACACCATTGCTAATAATCGGCAAACTCTGCGAATTGTGTGAAAATTTTAAACTTTAAATATTTTTGACATAAATAAGAAATATCAAGCTTTATTATTAGACTTATGATTTTTCAATATTTGGTCTGTCCTTTTTTTGCGAAGGATTCTTCTGTGTCACTCACGCGACGTCACTCACGCGACATTGTTCACACTGCAGTTTTGTTTGCAGTTATATATACAATTATAGTCATTACATTAGTATTTAAGCTAAGAAGATAAAGAAAAAATACAAAAAGAGTTGTCCATGAGCTGCAAACGACTAAAAAAACTCTATATTACAGAAGAAATGAAATTTTTTTTTTGACTCTTGGTTGACCTTTTCGCGGAAATGCCCATATATAAAATGTATCCACTTAGTTAACTGAACTGTAAGAAAACGCAAACCGAATGCAAATATCAACTCATTTTTGTGTGCAGCGATTCATAAAAGTTGGGCTTTGAGAACAGAAATTACTTGTGCTTAGCATGCAGCCAATTTGAGCTTAAGTTTTGCTTATAGGCAGTGCGACTGGTACAGGTTTTGCTGACTACACAGGTCGTGTAAACAAGGCGCGTGCACAAGGCAGTTAAAACAATTACGAGCCACAAAGCAAAGTCAGTGCTTGTGGGTTGTTGTGTAGGTCTTGAGCTACGATACGATACGTATACGTAATACGTATACGTTAGCTAACGGAAGCAGCAACTCATGGCATGGGTAGAAAAAGATGGCACACACTTGGGCCATCAAATTAAGTAATTGCATAATTGTTTCACTAGCATTTTACTATGCCCCACGGGTGGGCACTCTCTTGCTCCCTATCCCTCTCTCTCTTTCTCTCTTTCGCTCTCCCTTTCTCTCTCTTTTCTGCCACCCCCCGCTGCAGCCGTGTAGCACTTTTCGGCTTTGGCTTTTTATGTGTGCGGAGTTTTTCTTTTATTTGCCTTTTGCCACGACTCTAATCCCCTAGCCGGCTGCTACGTGCCTGTCTTTGAGTTTTTCGTAGGCACTCACGGTCGAACAAACCCCATACCCCCTTACCCCACCCCCTCTCTCTTTATACCACCTAGTAATGCCACTCATAAATCAGCGTCAAATCGTCGAGGGCTTTTGCCTTTGCGTCGTCGCTTCTAATTGTTTTGTTATAGACACATATATATCCATGAGATTCCGTGCCGTTCTACCGAATGCCGAATGCAAAATGCAAATGTCCATAAGGCAAACCCGCAATACCACAAATGTTGTAAGTGCTCCCACTTCCAGTACCACCATCCTCAACTGTTTTGGGCCACAGGAAAACACACGGCCACTTGCACCTGCCGACCAAAGCTTGCGGTGGCCAACATTGTTGCCTGAGGTCGTCCTGTGCCTGATTCTAGCTATGGAACTGGGAGTGGCACGGGAACTTATACTGAGACTGGGTCTGTTACTGTGCCTGGTCGAGTCCAGATAACGCCAACACAGCGGTCAAATATGGCGCTAACATTATTAGCCAAGCAAAAGTACCACACATTCTCCATGAAAGGGTTGAGTGTTATTTTGCCAACTCTGTTTGATTGTTTGAAATAAAGTGTAACTTCAAATTGAGCATAGGTATATTTTAAAGTTCCAAAAACTGATTTAAAGGTCTGTAAATTCTTCCTAGCAAGCTTAAAACTCATTTCCGACCCCATAAAGTACACTTATTTATAACCTACACAAATTGACTAATCGATTTGAATAGTTTTTAGAATAAAAATTGCAAAAAAAAAATTTTCAATTTTTTGAAAAAATGTAAAGGGGTAGGTATGCAAAATTTGCGATTTTTTTGAAAAAAATAAATTTTGGAAAATGAAATAAACTTAAATGCAGAATAAATAGGGTTCCCAAACTATAAACAAAATGGTATTTGAAAATCGGTTAAGATTTAACGGAATTATGAGAGTTCGAAATTTTCGAAAACACGTCAAAATGATAGGTATGATTTTATTTAAAACTTTTAAAAACTACGCTATATAAGATTACCATAAATTATATATTAATACATTGTGCTTTTCAAAAATCATGTAATGTTCATCATTATCATAAACTTTAGGTAAATTCCCCTTGTCTTTGAACTTCAGTCCAAGTGTAGTTCTCCCACTCAACTTAATTGCTGCTTCACCTCATGTCTTCGTTGTTGATCCAGTTTTTTTTTCATTTCTTTCTATTTTTTACCAAACACACAAACACATTGCCCAATTGGATTGTCGTGTCTCTCTCTCAATCTGTTTTTTATTTATAACCCTTCTGCTCTATTGATGGCTCATCTGTTGTCTGCCTCAGATTGAGCATATATATCATTCCTTATTACTGATACTAAGCTGTTGTCTTCGTTGCTTCGTTGCTTCAGTTTTCGTATTCGTATTTTGTTTTTTTTTTCTGGGGTCCCCACAACTGATTGATCTACGTTTCTTGGTTCTGGACGTGCCCAGTAGTCAATTTATGTGCATCTGGATATGCAACTGCAAGAGCAACTGGTTGAAAATCTCATTTGTTGCGCTTCGTTGCTAATTTTAATATTATTTTTGGAAATCTTATAACTTGCCCTTTGCTACTGCAACTGCGTCTTTCTTCCTTTCGTGCTGTAGATTCTTTTGATGCTTCCGAACTGTTGATGTCTTTATTGCAGTTGTTATGTTCCATTCACATTATAATTTTCATTTTCATTTCCATTTACATTTCGCTTTCCATTCAGCTTTGCCTCTTGCGTGGATCTTTGCTCTGGCATCTTCACGCGGCTTTGACTGTCTATAATTGGCTGTCTGACTGCCCCCAACTGAATTTGCCATGCTACTGCTGCCTCCCTCTCTCTCTCTCACTCTTTTCATTCGGTGTCTATCTTTTTAATCAAGATCAAGCGTGATAATTTTAATTCACTGTGGGAATCGCCAAGGCGTTGAGTGTGGACATTGTTTGAACTACGTTTTAGGGCAAGTTCAGCATAATTTTATTTAGTTAAGAACAAATCATCATAGCTTACAGCCATCGTAAACTTGTCAATCAGCTTCAATAGGCCTCGACTATAGATTGGTAATATGGATGGTTCTATCTCATTCCAAAGTTCCAGCCAGTTTTCATTTATCACACGATTAAGTATAACGGTTAGATCTGTATTTTCTTTATACAGATCATCAGCCCACAATATCCAACTGTTTTAAATACACAAAACAACTTTAAACTGTGTGCTTCAAGTAAGTGCTACATATATAAAGATTTCTCACCGATTTATGCGTATTTTCGGCGCCAGATCGTAGAGCTTTAAGTATCGCTTGTTATTCCGATACTCAATGAATCCTTTGGCAATTGTTGATAATGTCACATTCAGCAATTCCGAATTGGTTTTACCCGTTGTGTTCGTATGAACTATAAGGCCGCGACCCTGTAACTGATAAGTTCCGTGCATAACGAGTCTGGGAATAGTTAGCACTACTTCCAAACCAGCTGGTTCACGTTCGAAGCCAGAAAATGTGGTAACTGTTGCATTTTCGAATCCCCTGATAAACTGATTAATCAGCTTAAAGGATATATAAATGGGACCCGGTGAGTTTATTAGCGTTAAATCATCAATTGGTATGTTATCGAGTGGTTGTAAGTTCACTTCTGGTAAACCCTTTCCATAGCGTCGTATCATATGATTTGTACTATTTACAATGCAGCGTTCATCGCCAAAATGACATTTCTTGATATCGGCAGCTGTAAATAATGCAAAATCTATAGATTCTATATGATATCTTAGTTATTTGTAACAACGTACGTAATTCAAAAGCGTGGAGAAAGCTTACGAAAGCAATGATAAGAATTAATATCATAATACTGACACGATCCGCACACTTTTAGAATGTTTTAATAACGAACTTTTCAGAGCAGCGGCTGGAATTGCAATAACATTGTTTGAAAAACTTGATTGCACTGAGAGTCAGTTTTAATCGAAACCAGTTTCAGTTTTACAGAAAACTAAACAAATGCTAGAATTGATTGAGTTGTAAACAGAATTAGTCATTCAACTGGTTTATTAACATACTATGCACTTGAAGCACTCAGTTGCTCAAGAACATATCGTCGTATGAGATTGAGGAAAATATTTTATCCAATAGTTGAGCACCCTTGCGACTGTAGGTCGACAATACTGGACGTTCTAAATCATTCCACAACTCTATCCAGTTCTCGTTGTAAGCACGATTCACTGCCAACGTAAGATCCAGATTATCCTTATAAAGATTATCCACTTTGAGCACAAACCTACAAAAAAGTAGTCTATACTCTAGATCTCAGCTTTCTCATTTAGTTTTAACTTTAACTAACCGTCCTAGTGTTAATTGTGGTGTGAGATCATAGACCTTCAGATATCGTTTATCCTTTTGATACCTAACAATCACCTTCAGGTTGAGTTTCAGTGTAACATTGTGAAATTCGGCATATGAGGGTCCAGTTGTGTTCGTCTGAACCATAGTGAGCCAACGTAGATCCATTTCATATCGTGAATTATGTATGAGTCTTGGTATTTTCAACCCGATCTCTATTTTGGCCTTTGTTGGATCCTCCTCGAAACCACTTACATGAGTTACCGTTGCATTCTCACAGCCACTCATGACCTGATCTTTCAGTCTAAACTTTATCCAAGTTCCGCCTACTTTGGGTGTGTCCCATAATTGCAAATCGTCGGGTCGAAAATCGTTGAATGGTTCGATACCCATGCTGGGCACCCCATTGGGATAGTTCTTTATCAGCTGATTGATGCTACCCACGATGCACTCATCGTCGCCAAATTTACACTTTGTTATATTTGCAGCTATAGAATTTATATATCAGTTTCATTGGGTTTACATTGCGGAAGGATTTACTCACGTAGTTCTGCACTGCAGACGAGTCTAAG
Source organism: Drosophila tripunctata (assembly GCA_035047385.1). Classification (NCBI taxonomy): domain Eukaryota; kingdom Metazoa; phylum Arthropoda; class Insecta; order Diptera; family Drosophilidae; genus Drosophila; species Drosophila tripunctata. The sequence goes on from JAWNPS010000227.1 coordinate 221,828, forward strand.
ATATATCACTATAGCAACTAACTTATACATAATATTTCTGTTTTAATACTGAGAGAGAACCAGCTAAATCGAAAGCCAAACAGACAATGATATAAGTAAATGTGTAGAATCTCTGTGTTAGAGGTTTTTAAACTTCAATCGATTAGCTAACCAGTTTGATAGCGTTTATTTGAAATATGTTATTCTTCTTTATAGTCACATATCTTAAATGAATGAATTAAAAGCACGTTTGTTTGTCAGCTAGACAAGTTATGTAAAACCTATTAACAACTTACTGTCATCATAAAAACAATTATAACTACAACAAAGTCTTATTTCATGCAACTATATAATAAAGCATTCTTAACCAAACTGATCGCACACTATATAAAAGTCTTGTTATGCACATTCCGTAATTTCCTTATAGTGCTATGCATATATAATGATAAATTACCTGTCTTTCAACACGTCACCTTTCTCTGCGCTTCTCATGCACTGACAATATCAATGAACTGCAACTGTCTGTTTACGATTCAATTTCTTGCATTGTTAGCCATGCAATTCTCGTTCGAAACTGCTCAAAAGACAATAATCATCAACTTATATAGCACACATTGAACTGATATATAAACATATTTTTATGCTTACTATATAAGCAACAAGAATTCGAAAAATCAAGCAAAAGAAGGAGACAAGAAATATATATGAACGATTGTAGCAAACAAAATAATACGACTTTTGAATGTCCTTAAAAAAAAAAAAAATTTTATTAAAATATTACAACAATTTAAATTGTGGGTAATATAGTGTAAACTTTTTGTTTGTTAAACTAACACGTTTTTTTCCCATAATAGTTTACTTTTAGATTGCATTTATGAGCCTTATTTAATGCTTGTTAGCAGGGTATTTTCTTGAACATTTTTTTTTTGTTGCTGCAACATAAACAAATATCAAAACGTGGCCAACACAAAGCCAAAGGCCGACAAATGCTCCTCTCTCTCCCTCTCTCTGGAACTGAAACTGGCCTGTCAGTCAACGCCTTTGGTGCATACCAAAACGTTTCTCTTTATATCAAGAAATTCTGAGAAACTTTTGCAAAATGTGCGTTGTGCTTTTTTGCATATCAATTGAAGAGCAGCCGCCTGACAATGCCACAACACACACAAACGTAGGCAAAAACTCAACTAAAATGAAGACTACAAGAAAAATAAGTACATACCAACAACACATAACGAAAAGGCAAATTTGCTGTCAAGCCAAGTCATTTGACAGGGGCTAATAGCTAAGGTCAACAATTAAACTCACTTTTTTGTTCCAGGGTAGCATCTCACTTAGTGCATTAAAACTGTCTAGATTTACTGCTGCTTATTGACAACTGCAACGGCATCTATTTGCACTACATTTATTTTGGATTGCCTTCGAGCAGAGCACACTTTTACCTCCCTAACTCCCCTTACTGCCTCCCTGGCATGTTACTTGACACGGCAAACAAAAACAAAAAAGGAACTGATCTCAAAACACACACAGGAAAAATCAATCGCCCGCACTGTCAATGTGCCCGCAGTTTCCGAAATATTTTCCATGTTTTTCTAGAGTTTTATTTTTGAGGGGGGGTTGGTTGGTAAACCAAAAAATTTTACCTACACACGCGTGCTGACTATATAAATATTTGTCATGACCGTCTGACAATATTTGTGCAGACTCTGAACTTGTTTTTCTATAATCTCTTTCGTCTCTGACAGAAGTCATGTGATGTTCTGAGGATCGTTATGAAGATCGTTGAATTTTATTTTCTATATTTTATTAAGCACATTTATCACAAAAGTTACAAGAAATATAAAAATCACACAATTTATTAGTTTTAGAGCATTTCTTAAATTCCTTTTTGTCGATTTAAATTGGGTAGTCTTATATAAAAATTCCAGCTAACATTATTTGTTTATTGTTTTTTAAATATGTGCATTCTATATCTTTATGATGTTTGTGTGTCGCATGGCATTTCCGCTTTACAGTGCATCACAAAAGTATTTAGAAATGCGCAGCAGTAAATCAGAAGACACAACTGCAACGGCTCCCCAAACAAACAGCGAGTGAAAAATACAAAAAAAAAAAAACACAGAAAATTGTTGAGTAAACAAATACCGAAATGATGCGTGCCACAGTGGCTGCCACAAAACACTGCTGCACTGTTGGGGCAGTGCAACCTCGTGTCTACAAGGCAGCCCAAATATGACTAACTGCAAGTCTGTGGCATTTGAAAAGAGACATCGCTTGACATATGTCACTCAGAGAGAACGACAACTGGAAAGATGCCTAAAATACCAACAGGTGGAGAATATAATAAAATATATACACATAAAATTGTATATATAAAATTTTGAAAACTTCAGGACTTATAGCCAAAATAAATTAATAAAAATAATAAAAAAAAAATTCAGTGCATTCTTAAAATATACTCCGAAAAATTTAGTACTTCCTTAGCATCAATTAAACATTTTAATCCTATTAAACTGATTACATAGGCAATAATTCACATTAGGAAAAAATTCATATTTTGTAATAATTATTCCCAATACCGTTTTTAACTAAACAGCTGTCAAAATTAATCAAAAGTTTGTCAAATAACAAATTTTCTGTAGATTTACAGCTGCTGTTTGAGATGGCTTCAAAGGTTTTTATCAACAGTCCCTTAACGGAAAGTAGCCAGGAGCAAAAGGGTTGCGATTGCTGGCGTAGCAATAAGCTAGACTGTAGGCAGGTGCAGAAGCAGAGTGAGGATTATATAGAAATAGACTTGGAAGATATAGCCAATAGTTTGATGAACGTGATGCGTGTCTGTCGTCTGCGAGACTGGGAGGTGAAGCGAACAAAGGATGCGATTAAGCGATCGTTTAGACACTACCAAGAGATACGAACTCGGATTGATCGTGTGCCCGAGAAGCGTTTTAACAAGGAGAATTTCCTGCATGATCTGGCCGTGGAGGCGGATATGCAGCGTATGGACGGACAATTGGCCTACGGCATTGTGAAACGTGCCTTTCGCGCCTACTATCACGGCACGGGCGAGGGAGGCAAACGATTGGAATCCTTTGCCACACAAATGCGGCATCGACGCGAGTGCCTTTGGTTGCATGCCGCCAAACGGACAGCAGAGATATTTGCCGTCTATGCGGGTCTAATGTACGGGGAACAGCAGAAATATATGCAGTGTATACAGTGCATTTATCTGCATCTCTACAAGGAGATCGAATCACGTTGGAAATACGAGGTGGACACACCACTTGTCTGTCACTGTAAACCGGAGCAGCCGACACGAATTGATAGCATTTGGGATGCAATGTCGGGCACCACAGTGATAAGTGCTATCACCAATATTACCACTGAATTGTTCTTCAATAAGCAGACGCTACAGGTCAGTAATCCCACCTCAGCGGTGTCCGTCAAAGTGGAATACGCAATGGTAGTGAAACGTACATATGCCCTCTCCGAAGATCAAATGTTCCCATTACAAGCGTCCTCTAATCAACCTAGCAAATCCGATAAATCAACGGAAAAGAAGTCGAAAAAAAAGTCCAAAAAGAAGAAGAAACGAGAAACGAAGTGCAAGTGTCCAAGTCTTGAGTGCAATGGGGAACGTAGACCGCCGGATATAACAGCAGAGTGTAGTCAGGGTCCATATATTTGCCGCTGGATTCCCTACGAGGAAACCTTCCCAGCCCATTGCGTACCCTGTCCACCGCTGGAGCAGATCTGTCCACCCTGTGATCATGACAACAGACCCTGTGACCCAGAGTGCACTTGTACCTGTGAAATTTGCACCTGTCCACCCGCCGATGAGTTTGCAGAGGAGGAACATGCCGAACAGCTTTCCGCCACCGGTTTGGAGGATCGGGATACAGATTACTGCTGGTTGGCACCATTCCGCGAGGGGGTAGAGAATCAGCTAGAATCTTCCGAAGAATCATTGGTTGAAAAAGAAGCAATGGGAGAGGAAGAGGAGAAACCCTTTCAATGTCGCTGCACTTGTGAATACAAGCAACGCGCTTTTCCCCATCTATTCACCCACTTGGAACCCTTTAAGCCGGAACCCTCAAAGGCTTCAGAGGAGCAATTGCCCATTGAGGAACCAACTAAGCCTCGAAAGCCACCCTGTGGCATCTCTATAGATGCATATAACTGTTGGACAAACGTGGAGGATCAAGATTCGGAACCAAACTGTAGAACCGGTCCCTATATCACGGCCTTAGCTGCTGCCCTCAATCCCCCACAGCCGTCAGAACCCAAAGTAAAAGGCATCAGCATGGACGTCACGGTGAAGACCCAACATTATCCATCAAATGGACATAATTCTGGTAAGGCACAGAACAGTGTTAAAGTGGGAAAGTCCCCCGATTCCGCTAAAAAATGCTCATTAAAAGAACAGCAATTAAATCTAAAGGAAATTTTTCCATCACAGACAAAAAACAGTAGCAAAGTGGGTGAAGTGGATGCTAAACAGGCAAAGAGACCCTCTGTGAAAGCAGCAGATCCTAAACAAAAACCTGCTACTCTTCCAAACAATACTCCAACGAAAGAACCTTTAGCAAAAGTGCCTGATCCTATGCAAAAACCTGCTCCAGCTGCGAACCAAACTCAAGCACCTACTGAGGATACATTAACCAAGGAAGATATCTTGGAAATGTTGAAGTTGTGAGAGCAAAATAGTAAATAAATATTATATATAATTGTTTTAACAAGCAGTTGAGTAAATAAGTGTAATACATTTGTGGAATTTTCAGATGTTAATTTGAAAAAGAAATTTGCTTGTGTCAAATTTAAAATGTTCAATTTATTTTATAACAAAAAAAAATATAAAGTACGTCAGTTATGTTTTTTAAATATTTAATTGAAAACCAACCTTTTATTTCCCAAAATAGTATGTCAATTCTTCAAAAATTGTGTAACCTATTGCAACTGCTTGCAAACATCAGACTTTATGTCTAAATAGTTTTTGCTTTCATTGAATGCAAAAGCATTTAACAAATTGCTAAAATGATTTTATTTGTAACATTAGAAGTCTTGGCCCTAAATTCTGGTAGCATTTGTTATCAAATAGTTGTTGCCAAAGTTATTTGATATTTTTTTTTTGTGTTTTGTTGATATCTTTTTTGAGATTTTGATTGTCAATAGTTGTGCACAAATTTCAGAGTGTGTATTTATGTTTACCCAAAAACAAACTGTCAATTGATTGTCAAATTAAAAATCAAATACACAGAGAGAGAGGAGAGTTAGGGGACTACTCTAAGGACATGTGTGGGTCTGTGTCCTTTTGAAATTGTAAACTATGTATTTGTGGCAACTTTTGCCAAACTGTTGACACGAAGGGGCCTTGAGGGGCGTTTTGAAACCACTTCAGCTGCACAAAACTATTTGAAATATTATACAACACGCACAGGACAACAACACACACACACATCATTTCTTGAATTCTGACACACAATATTTTGTATTGTGTCGCAAACTAACAACAATGGGCGAAAAAGAAAACATTTCCTCTGCCCACCACTTAACAAATCTAAATTTCCACTTCCCCAGTTGAGTAAATTCCAAAATATGATATTTGCATTGTCAATAGTTTTCTTTTCTGCTTTTTTTGGGACAAAAACTCACACACAAATCTCGTTAAAAACAAATCACGTAGCGGCTCTCTTCCAACAATTTGGGTTCTCGAGAGAACTTTAGCTTCTCTAGTCGAGTAATTGCAGACAAATTGTGAATCTAGAGGAATGCCAAACATTTTGTGGCACTATTTTGTGGGTCCTTGACAAGGGGCGTTTGCAAAGTTTTTTCTTTTTTTTGACATATTTGACAGACGCTTTTAAGCAGAAAATTGTTTGCTCATAACCCATTGACTTGAAAAAAAAAGAGTTGGCTTTGACCTATCACAAAACTAATAATAATACCAAATAACAATGCAAACGATATGCATTCAAATAATGCCAAAATTAATTTCAAACGCAATCAGTTTCGAAATTTGGTTTGCTTTCGGATTGTGGCGAGTGGAAACATGTTTTCAAACATAATTTAATAAACAAAATATGATATTTTATATACAAAAATTTACAATTATGATATGAAGATTTCTAAGATACACAAAATTTATAAATTCTTTGTGAAGTTATGATTTTGAAACTTGTTTTTAACATAATTTATAAACATAAGTTGATATTTTATATTATAAAATGTACAAAACTGTTTTGAAAAGTTTTTAATTTCATAAAACATACTTTATTTTTGGCATTTAAATTTTTAAATAATTTGTTTATGCTCCTAAAAAAGTACCACATTTCTCTATAGCCTTAGTTTAAGGTTTAGTTTATGTCTAGCTTCTCTTTTAAGTGGCAACTTTCGCCGCCGCACGGAACCCAAACTGATTGTTAGACTAACTAAAGTTGCAGCTGCCTGTTTGCCTGTTGAGTGCAACTGCAACACCCTGGCAATTACGTGCAACACATGAATTACGACTAGTAGTATTTTTTTTTGGGCTGCCTACTACTAAGACTTTCGCTGCATTGAGTAAAAGTTTTCGGGGGCAGAAAAAAAACATACTACAGACATACAGACAAGCATTCAAACATTGGCAGAGACACGACTTCAAATTAACACGTAAATTGCGGCAACTTAACGCGCGTTGCAGTTGCACTGTTGATTCGAAGGTGCTGGCCGAAAGTGTTGGCCAATAAGCTATGACCGAGCGTCGTTAAAGGCCTGTCCGCCTGAGTGCTCCCTCTCTCTCTCTCTTTTTCTCTCTCTTCTGCCACTTTGGTTTGGTTGGCTAGCGGGCCTTGTTACAATTAATTGCATATGCCAGGCAACATTTTTGCATACCGGCAACATGTTGTAGTTAACAATAAATTAGCGTTTAAAATGCAATGGACTGCTTGGGCTAACTGGCACTCATTTCAAGCCCTATTCCTATACCCATTCCTCTACCTTTTCCTATACCTATACTCATCCCTATTCCTGTACTTGGTCTCGCCTTGTTAGCGTTGCAAGATCGCGGCTGTTGGTGATCAATCAACTGCTTTTAATGGCTAGAACCGCGACTCGCTTGCAACATGATAGTTTACTTGAATTGCGCAATTAATTAGTTTCGTGTTAATGAGCAATGCAATGCACATCATCGTGTTTGCCATCCAACGTCATTATCAACGTTATTATTATTATGATTATTATTATCATTGTGAAGAACAACAAGACACTTTGGCATTTGAGAGACGACCGAGACACACTCAACTCTCGATACTCGTGCTTTTACGTCCAGGAATTTTCTTAATAGCCTTTCTGGCCTTCTGGCCAACGTCAACGATATCAGCCAACACCGGTATAAGACACTTTATGACTTTGTTTTATATGCCTTTAAAGTGTGTGCACCCAAGAATATGCAGCTTCCATTTTATATATACAGCTTTATATATGGCAATTATTCCTGCCATAGGTAACAATGCGCTTTTTCTTCATCTTGGCGATATAATAAACCAAATAATTTTAAACTGTGGCACATTATTTGCTTAAAAATGTATCTAGTTTAAAAATTTGTGTATTTTTTATTTAAATATAAACTTAGTTTATTAATTGTAGAGATGATTTTTATACATTTTCTTTAATAAAAAATTATAAACTTTGATATTTAATAAAAGCAAATTTTTTTTTTTAAGCTCATATATCTGCTGTCGAAATTTGTAATTCTAATTATGCTAAACAGTTTTATATAAATTAATAAAATATAAGCAAATTCTTATATTCAATTTTTGCATTTTAAATTGTTAAATAATATTAAGAAAATGTTTCTTAATTAACTACATTTTATTTAACAATTAAAAGCCCAAATCTAATAAACTGCTATTACTACATGTTTTCGAAAATATATTAAATATTTTCATAATTTAAAATACTAAACTAATATTCACAAAAGTTAAATGCCACAATATATCATTTTGAATTCTCGCCACTCTAAACATAGTTTATAAGCACTCAACTTATGTGTGGCAAAGTTGAAAACGCTCAAATGTATCATTTTTTATCAGTTTGGTCTACAAATCTGTTAAATCCACACATCAAAGCACTCAACAACACTCTGCTCTCCGCTCTCTGCTTTCCACTCTCCACTCTCCGCACGCCAACTCGCATCTTACAACGCGTCCCTGCAGTCAGAGCCATCAATCAAAACTAAAACTAGCTGTGGAAACTATTTGCGAAATCAATAAATACCCATAAACTTGATGTACAACTGAATGAAAAGTTTTGGCCGCATTTATATATACGACATATAGTATGTACATATGTGTGTATATAGCATATCAACTAGTTAGATGTATCTAACTATATAAACTGAAATCTGAATTGTATATTTTGTTTGTTTGTTTTTGCTTTTGCTTTTTGCTTTCGCTTTTGATGCAAATAAATGCTGACAGCTAAATAGTTTCGAATCCAAAAATGTTTGCCATAGTTTGGGGCCAAATAGTATTTCCGAAAAACTTTTACACAAAATCCCGTTAGCCCGAAAACGCAGCCCCTGAAAAACCGCAGAATGCACATTTGTGTCGGCTCTTGGTTTTTGAGATACACAGCTTCTGGGAGGAGGGGGTTGGGGTTGTTGTTGCCTCAAGTTACGGGTATTTTGCAGTCGTGCCAAAGAGTTAGAGGCAACAACTCTCAACATGCAGTTGCAGCTGCAACTTGTTTGTGGTTTGTGTAGCTGCAACTGCAACAGTATCTGTATCTCTAGCTGTAACTGTAACTATATCTACATATGTATATCTGTTTTGGTTGCAAGATTGTTTTTACGTAGTTTGCGATTGCAGCAAATAGTTGTGAGCAAATGTATCTCAGCTATGTTAGTTGCATGCAACGCGCCACTGTGGCCACACACATATGACAAATCTCATGGTGCTTTATGGCAGCCAACATATGTTGCCATTCAAAATATTTAACCACAGCAAAAGCTGTGATAGCTTTTCCCAACTACCAGGGGGAGAGGAAAGCAATGCGTCCATTTGATTAATAGCAGCATTCAATGCAAGTGCATCAAAAAGTTTTTATTTTTGGTGAGTTTGTTGCATGCCGCATGTTGTATCCATCAGATACACAGTTTGTCAACGACGCTTTCAACTGACATAATCATCAATTAATGCGCTATTAATAGAGGCTTTCCCCAAGTCGTCTGTCTCCAGCTATTTGCCCAACTCTCTGTCTCTGTCTCTGTTTCTGTCTCTGTTTCAATCTTGGTCGCTGTCTCCCTTGTGCTTTTTTGTAGGCGCGACAACACTTAGGGTCCAACATGTGTTTGTGTCAATTTGATTGAAGAGGCAGCCAAATAGAAAACGACTAACAAGCAAGCAAGTTCATAGACGAAGCAGCTAATACACTTATCTTATAATATTATAATATTTTTAAAATATATATAAATGAATCCTCTTAATCTTTCCCAATCATTATACAGTTCAGTCTCCTAACCCATCATACTTTCCACTGTTCTACCCTAACTACATATTCTTCTCTACCTTTTAAATTGCTGCTAAATTACGAAATGATTATACATTCAATTCGTAACCCAATTCAATTTGAATTAATCAATCAAATTCATATATAAATACCATACTTATAAGCTAAATTCTTATCAATATATCGAATGAAAAACTTAAGCACTTGCGTGTGGTTTTGAACATAAAAACTGAAACAGTTGGCATTGAAGGTCGTCGAGCAGCTAATTTACAGGCCATAATTAACATTTTTATCATTTTGTTGTTGTTTTTGTTGTTGCTAACGTTTTACAGTTTGGGCCTGGCTCATACATTGATAATTTTCAATAAGAGCAAAGCCATTTGGCATCCAGTTAAAACAATATCAATGTATCCATGTGTGTGGCAAGCACACAGTTATAAGCCAAATGCATTAGGTCTCTGAATCGTTTGTCTGGCACGCAATGGCCTTGTCCCTAAACCTAAACCTAAACCCACTACCAATCCCACCATGCGTGTCTGTTGCTGGCTTAAAGTGCATTTTATGCTGGCCTAAGGGCAAAGAATTTTCGAATTTGTTTCGGTTTTTTTGTATTATTTTCTTACCTCTTATCTCTTGAGCACCGCTTACCATTGAGCTCTTCAAAGTGACTGGCTGTGGGGCAAATTATAATGCTCTTCAGTTAATATTAAACAAATTCTTAAACTCTTTGAGTATTTGTAGAAACAAATAACAGTCTACGAAGGTAGAAATAATGTATTGCATTATAGTATACTTTATAAAAATGTATGTAACTAAATCTAAAAAATTTAAAAATACTTTGTTTATTTGTAGCCAGCAGATATTTATAGATTTCAAAGAAACTGCAAAACAAATGAATAATTATTTTAAAAATTGTGCTTTATTAAGAAATGTATTGAAAAAAGTAATTTTTAAATAATTTCTAATAAATTCTATATAATATATATTAAAAATCTTCCAAATCAAACTTATTTTCATAGTAAAAAATATATAAATATTATATTATTCACAAATTAAACTAGAAAATTGTTTTAGCTTAATTTCTTTTTATAATTTTACACTCTAAATTATTTAATTAATTTGATTAAGTCCTAACTTGAAATACAAATATATATTTTTAAAAAGCACAAATTTTGTATATATTTTTTTTTATTTATAGCCCGTAGCCTATTTTAGCAGCTTTGTTTTTATTTGAAGCTTAACCATATGCTTAACTTGTTCGTGGCCCGTAAAATTCTATGCATGCCATCAGCTAAGTACCTGAATCAGCTTCTAAGTTGCAGCAATGTAACTACCTTTCACTTCCCAACTTCTTCCCAGCTTCTTCCCACTTCTCTACACATTTCCCTTCCAATTCAATGAACTTAGTCAAAACATCGCATACGCATTTTAAAAATGCAAAAACTTTTACATTTAACCGCATTTATGAAGATGCCAGCTGCTTGAGAAATACACCAGAGTGTTGCTGCATAGATATACTTAGGTGTAGGTAGGAATAGCTAAAGGTATAGGTATATATATATGCATATAGAAATATATACATATATTGTTTGGCGTGTGCATAAATCGAAAAGCCCGGTAAATGTTTCGTTTGCGTAGCAGCAAAAGAAAAACAAAACCTTTTTGAAGCTTTCAAAAGATTTTCACCTTTTATTAGATGCCAAGAGTTTATTGTTTTGCCCAAGTTCGCGTTGTTGGCAGGTGAATATCAACACACCATACGAAAGGATAAATCCTTACACACACACAGACGCACACTCACATACACTCACAGATTTAAGCATATGTTATGTAAAATTGATTTGCCTTTGCTCCTGCTGTTCTATTCTGGGTTTGTTTTTGTTTTGTTTAGGGATAATCCCATACATTAGACTTTTGTTAGGTGCCTGTTTGATTTTCCTCATCGTCGCTCTTCATCTTCTTTGTTTGTTGCTTGTCTTTTGCTTGTTTTTGCTAAATTTTCGCATTTTGTGCATTCTAAGAAGTAGAATTTTTAGAACCATAAATGCGCCAGATTTGCGTTTACTCGAGAGGATTATGCGCGCGCCCAGTGCTCCAAAAAGAAAGCAAAAGAAAAACTTTCTAAATTCACATAAAATTAGCAAATATTACATTTGCGCTTTTGCAACGGCTCCCAAAAGGTTGAACATCTCTCAGCAGCTCTTAGCCAAACACGTTCTACTATCTATCTCGCTCTTTTTCTATCGCTCACTCACTCAGTCGACTCGCTGCGAGTTTATTTTGTATATTTTAAGAAAAACTTTTTTATTGCCGTAAACAAAGTTTGGCGCGCAACGGGGACTTATTTAACGTATATAACTAAAAAAGTTCCTAGCCCAAAAGAACAAAATAACTCAGCCATGTGGAAATGGTGCAAAAGATGATGATGGCCCATACTCCATACTGCCATAACCTTCCTTCACTTTGTGCACACACTGATTGACTTCAGTTCTGCATAAATCTCAACTCGGGCCAGAGGATGAGAACATAGGACATAGGACAATGACGCAGTTAAGGACAGGTTCTCTCGTTCCGGTCGTTCCGTTTCATGTTAATGTGCGACAAAAAGTTTGCATTTTTCGATGGCAATTTACAGTTTATCGGTTATGTCATCTAAATGGGCAACATGCGATTTGTTTGGCATTATCATTAACCGCCTCAGTTACAGTCTATCTCTCTCGGTTTCGGTTTCAGTTTCAGTTCACTTTTCGCCATGTGGCTTTCCCTTCATCGATAAGGTCGTTATGATTACGCCTAGTTGTAGTCAAGGAAGTGGAAAACCATTTGAATCTACAAAAACTTTTTTGGAAGGCGAGGGGTCTTGAGATATATTATAAATTGGTAGTCTTTGGAGATTACTTAAGTGTTATAATCTTTAATTCTGGAGTGTGTAGTATTTAATGGCATAGAGTTTACTTTATTTACTACGACTTAATCTATGGAACGTTCCTATATATTATTAAAATTTTCCCTTAAATAATTTTCCTGAAATTCCTGCAGTATTTTAATGTTTGGTTATACAACATGCCATATGCTGGCGCCAGTCGCTTTGTTCTCTGCCTTTTAGCTACCCAAAAAATCACTCTTGCATACTTTTCACGTATGTATTGTACAAAGACGAGTGTACGAGTACGAGTACTCGTACTTGTATACTACTCATACACAAGTTGTGAAACACATTCAGAGACATGCTCGTATATCCAGTGTACCTCACGATGCGTGGCTAATTTACAATTTCAATGTCACGCTCCATGCAAGTGACGATAAATTTGCACTATGTAGTCTCAAGAAAACCCCCAAAGAAACATGAAGAGAGAGATACAAATACTGGGAGTGATGGGAACGAAGAGTTGGCAATTCTTGTTCTTGTTGTGGATCGTTCGTTCGTTTGTGCACTTAGCGAAATTACATGGCTGCCAAGACTTGTTGATTGTGCCCGTTGGCTAAATTTAGCATTATTAAAAAATTAAGCTGACAACATTTTGTTGTCATATAGACCGGAAAAATACAACAACAACAGCAAGTACAGTGAGTGTGCTAGGCAAGTGCCTGGCCAGCTGACTTGGAGTAGGGAGTAGGAAATGAGTGAGAGGAGCAGAAAAGACATGCGTGCGTCATGTGGTCGGGTCGGTTCAGTTCAGTTCGGTTCGGTACGGTTGGGTTCGGTAGTTGGAGTGCAAGCGAACCGCCCGACACTTAGTTTAATTTCTAGGTGCCGACGAGGGCGTCTGTCAGCCCAAAAAACAGAAAAATACATGATATTTATATGAAATAAAAGGAAACTGAGTTTGGTAGACATGCCACATGCCTTGCTGATTAATTATATTTCTTTTTTTTTTCCCCTACACTCTCCGAGTGTTTTTCGAGTTATGAAAATGACTTTGGCTAAATTAAGTGAAATTTTTCATCCACATTTAATTACGCTAATGATCTGGCAGTCAGGCAGCGGCCTCTGACAATACTGATACTTACTTAGAATCCCCTAATCTTATAGGGATGCACAGACACTACACTACAAAACTCTTGAGCTCTATTCTACATTGTTTGCCATTTTGGGTGTCGGTATTTTGTCTTTTATCTGAGCAGAAGAATGAAAAATAGAGAGAGAGATGAGTCTGGATCTGGGGGCCTCTTTGACTCTGTATATACTGACATGATTACCAGTCGCAAAGTGTACAGAAAAGAAAAGTACACGAGTTGTAAGTCAAACTGACACTGAAGATTATGGTTTATGTCGACAAAGTTGACACGTTGTTTATCAAAAATGCAAGTCAAGGACTTTCTGCCGGCAAAGTCAGAACAACACAGAGAGAATGAGAAATAAAAGAGAAAGAGCAGAGAGACAACATCAAGTCGTGCAATATGCAACTAAGTATGTTTTAGTGTGTGTCTGTTGACTGATGCCTGGCAAGTACGACCCCAGACAAAAGCAACAACTACTAAGTATAACAACTATCACTGCTACTGCTTGCAACTGCCACAGCGGGTAGGTGGCAGGATCGATGCTGATGGGCTCTGATGTGGCCAACTTGTAGCGCGTGTGTCTGACAAAATGTTGTAATTAATTTAAATTTTCTTTTACTCACAATGCATCGAAATGCATCGTGTTTCTACTTAAGATCATCGTAAATCATCAAGTAATTTATAGCGCAAAGAATCTTCTGCATTTACTAGATAAAAAGAGTAAGTTTATATAAGATTCCAGCAGTTGACAGTCTCTAATTAATTATTAAATAAAAGTTTTTTAACAGTTTAAATAGTTATAGTACTTTGATGAATAACATAAACACCAGAATACTGCAAACTCTGAAGTTTTCCATACTAAAAGCCAATTCTTTTCCAATTTATCCTATAGTAGCTATGTATATGATGTAGCTTAAGTTATACATAATATATAATCTGCGATTTTGGTTGTTATATTCTAAATTATTCCAGAGTTATGCTTATTTATAGATAGATTAAACAAAATCTAAAACAAATTCCACCTGTACCAAAGAAGAACCTACATATCTAATTTCATAGCTCTAGCTCTTAAAGTCTTTAAGAACTAGCGATTTTCTACAGGCGTACTCTATCTTTATTATGATTGTACATTTATTGTTTAATTTTGGTTGGAATATTCCAAGTACTTTCCGAGCTATACGTGTTTATAAACAATTTTGCACCAAAGAAGAATCTAGACATCTAATTTAATAGCTCTAGCTCTTAAAGTCTTTAAAATCAAGCTGTTTATACAGACAGAAGTAAATTTCTACAGGCGTAGTCTAACACTCTATCGACTCAACTGCTACTACTCAAATATATATACAACTTTTCGATACGAAGCTGCCTCTTGCCATTTGTTACATACAAAACTGTTCCGGCAAACTAAATAGACAACTGTAAGAAGAGTTTTGCTCGTAAAGTATCGATATCAACTCGTCAAATCTATCAAAATCTCTTACTGCTGATGACTTGCAACGTTTGTTGTCTCAGTTACAATGGGAACATCTTGAGTCTGTTACCGATACTAATCACAGGGCTCTCTCACTCTGTTAAATCATATCGCTGATGGACAGATTCTGTCAAGCGGCAGGCCAAAAAACTAAATCCAGTTTGAAATCCAGGCGAAACAGGAGAAGCGAAGGACTCGTCGCAGGACACTCGAGAGCGAGTGCATTGTGCTCTGAAGTGCACTTAAAGGATTTTTGTTTTTTCAGTGCGCAACGCAGCGAAAACAAGAAATGGAACAAAACGAAACGAAACTGAAAATGAAAATAAAAATCAACAAAATGATGACAACTACCCCAAGTCATGATGTCCTGTCTGTGCTTGGTCTTGGGCCTGCTTGTCGCTGCTTGTCGTTAGTCGTTTGTCGAGTGTGTTTGTCCTTTCACAATGTTTTTCTTTTCTAACAACCAAAGTGCTTGGAGTATTCTACTAATTTTATTTTTACACGCCCCGTGAATCCTGTTGACAATCATCTCGGGACGCTCAGCCAAGCTATCCATAACCCTCAATACATATATAATGATCCCAAAAACAGAACCCAAACAGGTAGACTCATCGTATCATCTCATTGATTTTTATTCGCGCGTGTTTAATTCCCGAAATCAGCACCCGGAGATCTTCTTCAGATCGTCGTCGTCGTCGTTGTCATTCATTTGTTTTGTATTCTCTTTTCTGTTCGCTGTTTTTTTTTTCTCTTGATTTTTTTTTTTTTGGCAACGCTTTGTTCTGCTTTTAGCGTGTTTTTTGTTTGACAGCCGCTGATCTTATCAACGTTTTGTTTTCTGAGGCATTAAAAATTTGTCATTTGTGTGTTTCCCTCTCCATTGTCCTCTAAGTGCATTTTGTAGAGGAAACAGCTGGTGGTTTAACAAAATCTTCCTGTTTTTTATATGTTTGGGGAAATCAAAATCTACATGGATCATTTCATTCATTTCATCAGCTGCTTAACCGTATGTCCAACTTGAATAATTGCTATTCCTTTCAACTTGTTAGCCACAAAATTACAGTGGCTTGCAACAAGTTGTTGAACATATGCTGTTGACAAAAAAATACCTATTATTATCACTATTCTTATATGAAAGGGTAGGCTGCTTTTGTATAAAAGTTCACTTTGTTACCTTTATTTGTTTAATAAAGTAGTTTAAAGCTTTCTTTTAAAGCATAATATAACATATATAAAGTCATTATATATAGTCTTATTGCTATATAACTTCTGTTACCGCAGATCAATTGCTTTGTTTAGAACCCCTTTTTCATATGGCTGCTGTGAAGCGAAAAAGTGCAGATGTCATCTGGCAAATATTTCCATTGAAACGTACAACTATTCGATCAGTTAACAAGCGTTTTCCACCCCAAGGCTTTTGCATAACAAATGCCAAATGCCCAATTCAAAACGGGGTACACATTTCAATTCGTGATGAGCAGTACACCGAGTTACCAGTAAATAGACTTCCATTGATGATTCCGATTACAAAATCGAGACAGGAGTCGCTGATGTTGCTGCTGCTGCTGCTGGTGCTGCTGTCTGCAGTTCTATTTGCAAATACTGATTATGTTTACATGCATACATCAATGCTTGATGTTCAAACAATGCATACAACACACACACCACAGCACACACACACTTGCACTCGCACTCTAGCAACTCAATTGTATGCGCTGGACAATGGTTCGTATGCGTAATGCTGCACAAAATGCCATATGAGCAATGCGTAATGAAAATTGGCGCCGAACTCTGTGTCGCATGTGCACTGACGAAGCACCCCCTCCACTCCCCCTCCCTCACTGCCCCTCTCTCTGTGGCATATCCTAGCTTGAGTAGACAAAATCAATTTGGTTTTGCGGTTTTTCGTGCACACCCGAGTAGCAGCAGCAGCAGCAGGCAACTAAAGCTGTTGTCCAATTTGCCAGCCAGTGCACATGTCCTTGCTGGTCAGTTCCTGAACCAGCTGCAATCAGTCAGTCAACTGTGCCCCAGCTGCTGCATTTTAGTTTAAGTACATCAAAAGAAATTTATAAAATGCCTGCATGCCATCATATACGATTCAATAGAGTTATCATATATAGTCTGACTTTGATTTTAATCCAAGTTTTTGAGGCCCAATAGGGGAACTTTCCCCGAAACTTGCCAACGTCCGCTTCAGTTATATCGACTGGCCATTGCAGCTGGAAATTGAAATAAAGTTTCAACAATTTTGCTAGTATTTTTTTTGGATGGCGCAAACTATTATTTGCAGTTGCCACTTTGCGTTTTTGCTACTTCTTCTTGGCTAGATAGTATTTCTTTGGAGTGTATTTGTGTTATTGAAAAACTTTTTGCCGCCGCATGCAAAACCCAGAGCCGAAAATGCTTCAGATTTAAATGAAGTGAAGTGAATTTAATGGTCAACAGACATTTGCCATACAAACATCACAGTGATAGACACAAGTTTGGAGGAGTCGGAGGAGTGCGGTGTGCAGACTATTTACATAAAGCTATAGTGGGTGGGAAATTGGGGGGTGGGGGAGTATGCCAGAATGTGAAGTTTTTCCGCAACTTGGTATCTACTATCCATGATATTTGCATAGTATACAATTTCGAGTGCTTGTTTGTATGCATGAAACACACGCTGTGGTGGAGCGGTGAAGTGGGAGCTATAGAGGGTAAGTGGGGGAGTGAGGGTGTAGTAGTAGAGTCCTTAGTCCTGCCGTTAGTCTGCTTGGTGTAACTATCAACGCAAATGTACTTGAAAATTGTAATGAGCTCTAAGCTTAAGCGTCAACAACAAACATCGACTCCCAACACCAACACCAGTTATACCCAGTTTTCCCCCACACAGTTTTCCACACAGTTCGAGTTGTAGTATACTTCCAGTTCGTTTCGTTTTGGCATTTTCCGAGCATAACCATTCAGCCATATGCTCGGAGATTAGACATAAGAGATAGCAATGACAGCGCTTACAGTAACTTCCAACAGTTTTACACAGCTGCACTCTACAAATCGATTGAAAAGCTCACGCTGCAAATGACTTTTCCTCCTCTCACACAGAGCTAGCTATCAGTGTCTAAGGTCTAAAGTGTTGGCGGCAAAGATTAGGCCACATCACTGAGTGTTATCAACTAAATGTTGCACTCATGTTGGCAGCAAGACAAATATAGACATTTGATTGTGCATAATGCGAAAGCAAATGATAATAATTAAAGTCATAATGTTTCACTTGAAGTTTGTGGAAGAAATGCAATAACTAAATGTATTTTAAAGACTTCATTTTCTTAGAAATCATACTAAATGTTTGAAATTTAAATAAATAAATGTGAATATTACTTACTACTTTATTGCATGTCAACTTACAAGCAGCAGCTGTAAAAAGAACAGAGATACATTTATTAGATCATATAAACATTTAACAAAATGTCTAAGTTGAGTTATAGTTAGGTTTAAACTTTTGTAAATCAAATAAACCAAATGGCACTCATTAGTTGCCATCAAAACACAATCAGGCAAAAGAGAGAGAGAAACTAAAGTGGGGGAAAATAAAAAATGAAATCACGTCGCGCCAGTGCAACAAATTCAAGTTAATTGAATTCCAAAGTAAGCATAATTTGAGCCAACATTCAAGCAAGAGTCAACACTTTTGCTCTACAAACTAAAGCAGTGAGGCATAGAGAGTGAGAGAGAGAGAGATATAGAGAGAGGTTATACTCATGCTATACATAACAAGTTGCAAAGAGCGGCGACAGTCTGTCAGTCTGTCAGAGTCGACAGGAGCAGAGTATTCCAACGTAGGTAGGCATTTAAACTAAATTTAGCCTGAAATTGCTTCCTTTTTGTTGCATGTTTTGCTGCTGCTGCTGCTGCTGTTGTTGTCTACTACCAACTGCCTGTTGGCCAACTGTTTGCCTGGCTGCCTGGTTTGCCTGTTTGTTGCTTTGCCGACAAACACAAAATTCAATTACAATTGGAAACAACAGCAGCAAAAACGAAAACGAAAGTCGCGCTTCAAGCTGCAACAAAAAAAAATAAATATATAACTGAAACTTGCTACCAACAACAACAACAAGCAAAATAAGAGCTAAAAGCTACCGTTTCGAGCCGCTCTCAAAAAGCCGGTTTCTTAATGTTTTCAGCACTTGCAATTATTTTGTGCCGCCGCCATCGTTTAAAGTGTCGGAAATTTGGTGCGGTAATTAAATGAAAAATCAACGGCGACCAACGCCCGAACAAACTGGCAACCAACGAAAAAAATAAAAAATAAAATCCACTAATAATTCAATATAAGAAAATACAACGAACAATAAATGCCTTATGCTCAGAGAGAAAAAAATAAATAAATTAAATTCAATAGTTACGACAGTTTAAATTTTAACATTAATAAATAAAAATAAATATGCAAAAAATTTTAACCATATTCAAGTATAAATTTAACCAAATTAAAGTATATATTAAATGATATTAAAGGTACAAAAATAGTATTAAAATGTTTTAAATATAAAAAAAATCTCAAACCATAAAGCCTTTTTCCGAACAATAAAAAATAAATATAAGTTAGACACGATCAATTATAAAAGTTTACATTTTAGCATAATATATAAAATAAATATGTAACATTTTTTAAACAATTTGTACTGATCCTAGAACTTGTAGTTTATATAAAACTGATATAAACTCGCTATAAAAATGCATACAAAATTCTGTAACTTTAATGTTTGAAAGATGCTCAACACATTTGTAGCTAAAATAACTTGATAAAATATCAAACTAAATAAATTAAATATAAATTTCTGTAAACGATATTGTACAATTAACTGCAATTTAAAAATCTGTACTCCCTCTGAGGGGTATATTGGTTTATTATTATTCGCAAATCAAGCAATAGTTTTAGTAATACCCATAATATTAATAGAGTACCATCATAAAATTAAGCTTACAACACATATACATACTACATGTAGTACTAGCCTAGTAAACCTCTCGCCTAACGCAGCTGCAGAAAAAACTAGTTCAACACGTTGCTGGTTATTCAACTAGCACCACCACTCTCCATACCACACTCGCCACTCTCTCTTTACCCCTCTGTCTGTCTGTCTGTGTCTGTTTGCTGTAATCAAAATACTTGTGGCAATAAAAGCAACACACAGAAAGGAATTGCCAACAAAGGAAAAGTCGTGGTGTAGCAAAAGTTGAGGAGCGAAACCATAACAAATCAAAGTCCTAATGAATATTGAGAGGCCACTAAAAAGGAACGCGCAAAAATCAACCTGTATACAGTAGCAACAAATTAATATAGAACAAATACAAATACACATAATAATAAATGCAATGCGGTATGACGATGAGTACCCAATAAAAGAGCCAACTTCAGCGTAGAAGGGATAATGAAGTGGGCTTCCATGATAGGGGTGAGGTGAGGGGTCGGGCAACTGCCTAACAACCCGCACAGACGACATTGGTAATAAAAATCGCATAAGTATCTACAGACAAAGACAACAAGAACAACAACAAGTCGAAATAT
Organism: Drosophila tripunctata; assembly: GCA_035047385.1. NCBI lineage: Eukaryota > Metazoa > Arthropoda > Insecta > Diptera > Drosophilidae > Drosophila > Drosophila tripunctata. Next base: position 242,311 of record JAWNPS010000227.1, read on the forward strand.
TACAGCAGAGGCCAAGAGAGAATGAGTTGGCTCGTTAATTTGCAATAAAATCCGATTATAACCACAAAAATGGTCTTCCCCTTCCCCTCCCCACCCCCTTGGAAGATATATAGTCTGACATTGCTACTATATATATATAACCCAACTAAAGCCGCGGCAAACCAAAACGAATTCATGTCTTGCAGATACAGGTGGAAATAAAAAGACCGGAAGTAAAAGCCAACTTGTATCAATATCAATAAGTGCGTAGCAGCAACCCCCATTTTGAAACTCCACCATACCACACCCCACCCCACTCCACTCCACCCCCACATACAAGCCCATTACCAGGTAAAGGGCTGCCACATAAAACTTGCATTGATATTTAAGCTCAGCTATAAATAAGACGCCCTCAAGGCAACCAAAGCCCACAAATTATAGCAGACATTCTGCCTCCCCCCCCCCTTAACGGGGTGGGTTTCTCTTCTTTTCAGCTCACTTTTCGATTAAGGTCAGAGTGCGCGCGGCTCCCCCGGTTTGTCCAGTTATAAAGAAAAAAATTGAGATACCATACCTTGGCATACCTAAGATCGCATTTACATATATAGGGGCGTGTCAATTGCTGATTTTGCACCCTTTTCTAGTTGTAAGTTGCACACACACAAATTATGTTTAATTCTAAAAGTTGTACAACAAATTTTTAAAACCAGGGTTGCACAGTTGAGATTTTGATTTAAACTAAAAATTTTAATATTTTGGAGTTTATAATATTTAAGTTAATTTATTTTGACAAAATTATATAGCATTAATAAGTAGAAATACAATAAATATCTAGTAAAAACAGCTACAATTGAGCGGCCCCCGACTGTAAGCTACAACTGCGTATTCTTCTACAAAACTTATGGTTTTTAAGCCCAATAGAATCCTTCTTAAGAAAATTATATTACATAACAAACCTCTATTTAATAATTTATAAACTCACTTAAAAATATATATCTAAATGCTCACATGTTAAGTACTTTGCAGCCCTGTCTTAAACTGTTGTGCTGTAATTTAGACATTACTCAAAGTTTTGCTGCAAGTGATGTCTCAACCGAAACTTTCAGTTAGTTATGACCGCAGCACCCCAAGGAATCCCCAAGACCAAACCCAAAAGAAGGGCTCCAGCTACAAGCACTGCTCGCCAAAACCCTCAACAAAACAAATAAAAGTGTAAACACTGATTTGGCACGCGCCGCGTTGGGCGGTAATTTATGCATAAACCCCAACGTAACCCCCCCTTTTTTGGAGAAGATGTGGAACAAGCCAAACACCCCTATAACACCCCCATACTTCCCAACACAAAAAAAAAGGAGGAAAAACCCGTTGCCGAAACATGGTAATTACCTAAGTCCTTTTGGCAAAAATTCACGCATATAAACACGTATTTTGTGGGCAGAAAATCTACGGAGTGGAGTCGAGTCGATGTCTGCCAACTTTTTCTTTATCATTAGAGAGAGAGAGGGGGGGAAAATGAGAGAAAGAGAGTAAAAGAGACAGCTAGCGAGACAAGCCGTAACATGCATATGAATATGGCCTCGAGTCATGTCTGGTTGTCTGTCCGTCCGTACGTTTGTCTGTCTGCCTGCTTGTCTGTTTGTAGGTGTTATGGCCGGCTTCCGCAAGGACTTAACCGTTTTTGTAATGCATAATTTTATATGGCCAACAGCGGAGTGAGGAAAAGAGACACACATATGGGCATTTCCGCGGTCACTTACACGACTTTCGTAAGCAAAATAAAATTTTAAATGTTAAATATATCAAACACTATTAAATTTTTTACAATTCACCACTAATAATTTTTTGTAGTATTTTGAGACTACTATAATTGGTAGAAAAATTGAGAGCCTCCAGTTTTTATCTTTTGAGATAAAAGCCACAAAAGAGCGGTCACTCACGCGACTTCAAATATACATGACTTTAGACATCATTGCTAATAATCGGCAAACTCTGCGAATTGTGTGAAAATTTTAAACTTTAAATATTTTTGACATAAATAAGAAATATCAAGCTTTATTATTAGACTTATGATTTTTCAATATTTGGTCTGTCCTTTTTTTGCGAAGGATTCTTCTAGGTCACTCACGCGACGTCACTCACGCGACATTGTTCAAACTGCAGTTTTGTTTGCAGTTATATATACAGTTATAGTCATTACATTAGTATTTAAGCTAAGAAGATAAAGAAAAAATACAAAAAGAGTTGTCCATGAGCTGCAAACGACTAAAAAAACTCTATATTACAGAAGAAATGAAATTTTTTTTTGGACTCTTGGTTGACCTTTTCGCGGAAATGCCCATATGCATAAATAATGCGAATATATATATATTTTTTTCAACTTTAGCTGTTTTTGCATGCACTGAAAATGTACAAATTATTTGCAATTATACGCATATTAACAAAAGCGAATAAAAGTGGGAAAGAGAGAGAGAGAGAGAGGGGAAGAGAGAAATAGCGAGACAGAGATAAACATTAATGTTTATTAAATTAACCGTGTGGCAGTTTATTGACTTCGCTTAGAACACTTTTGGCCAAAAGCATTTACTATAATAATATCATAATTTCATAATTTGCTACAATTTAGATAATTCTATGGCAAAAGAGAGTATAGTAGAAAAAGCTTTTAGGTTGAGGGGGATAGTGTGTGGCGTAAGGGGGGCGTGGCTGCCTTTTGGCTTGGCTTTAAAATAGCCGTTAAATGCACAAAGGACACGCAAAGTTTTTCTGCCAGACACAGACACAAACACAACTGAAAAGTCAAGTCTAGACCTTTTTGGCTAACAGCAGCAGCCTTGCAAGTTACTCCAATTCAGCAGAGTGGAGTGGTAAGAAGGGGAGGCAGCAGGTGAACGAGAGAGAGCAATCAGACGATAAACTTATAAATGTTGCAGACGCCGCAAAGAGGCAGCCATATAGTAATTATAGCTATGGGCCAAATTCTCAACAGAGTCTCGGCCATAAGACTTCTTCTATACACACACTCAGTACGATAGAGAGTGTATTTCAGTACCAAAACCGAGCCACAAACTTGTCCTTCTGCCTTGCTGCTGCCAAAAGGCTTTAACTGTGCGAGTGTGAGTTAAGGGCAAATACTACCAGCATCCACAGTCAGCAGATGAAAGGCTGCTTAATACTGCGTAGAAGCCGGTTATTTAACCAACTTACCAAGTTAACAACCATTTGCCATTTAACATTTCAGGTGATTATTTAGTAATTTGATTTTCGGAAACTTTAACATTAACAACACTCAAATCAAATTGAAGATTGAGCTGTTGACAAAATTAACATAAATATGCAGCATAGCTATAACAAAATATAAATTTATATATAACATAATTCAATATATTTTGTAGGAAACTATTACTTTTAAAGTTACTTCTCTAATGCTCTAAAAAAGTAAGAACATCATTCCGTTCTATGAAATGTTTCTAACAAATTTCTGTGTAAGCAAATTTTATTTTAATTCCCTTTTGATTAAAATTTAAATTTTTTTATAAACAAATAATTTTAATTAAATATAAAATGTTTCAAAATATTTTAATATTAACGAACAAAGCAAAAAAGTAGCCTTAAAACATATATATTATTTTTTAAAAATTTTATACAAAATGTCCATCAGTTAAAATCAAATTATTCTGAGTTTCCTTAGAAATCACTAGCTAAAACTTAGTAATAATAAAATTTGTAAGTAAATTAAAATGCCCTCATGGTAAGAGTGTATTCAAATACTTCACGACAATATCAACTTTGATGTCAGCTTAAAGTTTTCGCAGATAGCTTGACAACTCTGGCATTATAAGCTCCATCAAACGGAAGTTGAGCGCAGTTTTGAGTGACGTAATTTGATTGCTTTTTATATATGTTTGAACGTATGTGTTATTTAATTCCTTTTGTATTTTTGTGGTTTGATGCCGACAATTAAACATTCACAACATGCAACATTTGATTCATGCAAGAAACCCACGCAATCAACACAAAAGATATAGCCAAAAACAGACAGACATATAAACAAACAAACAATCGACATTTGTAGAAGTAATTAAGCAAAAATCAAAGCCAAATCAAAGTGCAGGGCAATTGTCGCAGATTGAAGCTTAACAGACTGCGAGGGCATGCGAGGGGTGTAAGAGCAGTTGAAGATGGCCATTAATTTGTAGCGCATTTAAAGCTTTCAGGCGGATTTTATGTTTATGGCTGATGATGGGGGCGGAGGAGAGGCGGAGTGGCGGAGTGGCATCTCCCCCGAAAAAGACAATTGCCAACAAAAGCAAAGTCAAAACGATTATCTTAATTTAATTGTCTTTTATTTATGTCAGCCATGGCATTTATTTAGCCAAATGGATTTACTCGGCTAAAACACAAGCGGCTGCTGCTGCATATTTATGGGCGGCTCCTACACTCATGTGTGTCATTTAGAGCCGCCTTCTTCCGGCTGTCTGAGCCTGAACCTCGTAAATAAGCCTCGTACGATAAACTGGCATTAGAAATTGACAAATTCAACCAGCAAAGTGAAACGCACAAAAGCACACATCCTTTTGCCCTCTCTTTCTTCCTCTCTCTCTTCCTCTTTCTCTTCCTCTTTCTCTGCCTTTTCCACTCTTCCTTCTTATGTAAATTTCATCTTGTATTCGCGCATTGTATTTCAATGCTTCGCCAATAATCATAAAAACTAATTAATGTGCGTCATCGCCCGGTTTAGTTACAAGTGCGTTGCCAAAAACTTTGCTCATATAATTAACGTTCCAAGTTGTCTCGCAGTCAGCTCCAACCCCAACCCCATCCCCCTTATAACCCACCCTCTCGCATAACCCTAGAGGACACAACTTGATATGCGTCGCCCTTCCCCTCCTCCCGTTGGCTGTCGTTTGTTTTTGCTTATTTTGCGCTCGATTAGCAGATAGTAGCACTGAAATTAGTAAATGAAGCTGCAATCTGAAAGCCCATTTATTTTTTCTCAGTTTTTCCCTTGTCTTTTTCCCCCCATAATATTTGCGGTTTGCCAATTGCCAAAACTTTTGTCTGCTTATGGCCATAATCAAATTGAAGAATACATATATATATATATATATATAGTATTTCTTTTACAATTCCATGAGTCATTTGTTTACTTCTTTGGTGGTATTCCTAATAAATTGGTAAAGATGCTATCTGAACACGTATAGGAAATGTTGAGCCAAAATTACAAACAACTTTATTTTGAGACATCGAAAGATTAGAAGAAAGCTTTAAGCAGTAATTAGTATAGTAAGTTGTTTAGTTGAGAGTTGCTAACATAGAATTCAGTTGAGTTAGATACAAGATAAAGTTATTATATAAAAAATTTATATTTAAATACACTATTTTATTTACTCTTATTTCTATAGCTTATATGTAAGTGAAAGTGCGGTTTTGAAGCTAAAAATCATTGGTGTAAAATTGTGTCGAGAATATGAATGAGAATAATCAGTGAATTAAGTTACAACTCAGATGAAACAAGAAGACAACAATGAAGAGTAAGGTAAGTAACTATTATATATAATATTATTTATTATTATATATACAATACGATACCATAACCCTTGGCAATAAAAAGAATTGTTTGTTAAAGTCATGAAATATAAAACTTACGCTACAAAGAATTGTGTGTTAACCCTTGTATTTGTATTATAAGTGCCGTATGTTTCTGATCTATTGGGAATTAGACGCAACTGTTATAATTACTTTACTTTACAGTTACCTTAACGATTTTGTTTTATCTGCTAATCATCGCACTCCGCACAGATCACTTGCACTTGCACTTGCACTCACCCAATTACAACTGCGTAGTGCACAAAACTTCTGAAAGCACTAGGCGAATAGAAGGCAGCAGTAAGTAACGGAATTTCTCTCGACTCTCTGAGCTTCCCTTGGTTAAGCTCGCTCGTTCAAGCGCACCACTCTCTGAGCTTTAGTTAATATACGCTTTAGTCACACACCTTACCTCACCTAGTGAACGTTTGTGTACGTCTCCCTTTTAGGCGATCGCCTCTCTGAGCGAATAGAACTTTTTCATAGCGCTTGCTTCTCTCTAGCTGCCGCTATCTCTTCCTTTGTGATCTGCCTACATGTTCGTATCATGTCATTCTATACTAATTGCTAAGTTCTTGCATTGTAAAGTTGTATTAGAGCAAAACAGTAAAATAAAAGTAAAATCTAAATTATAGTTGACATGTTTGTATATGAAATATGTTTGTAAGTATGTAAATCATAAGATCAATTTTATATATCTAATTTTCTATTAGTAACTATTATATTTATGCCATTGAGGCTGCTTTATAAATTAAATTAAATATTTTACATTTTGTTATTTCTAGCCACAATTCGATTTATGTGGAAATTAGCTTTGAAGTCTGTGTCTTTATATAACTATATAATATTGGCATAATATTTGAAACTTAATATTTGATTTTCCACTTGCTTTGAGCTAATGCCTATCCGGTCCAAACATAAAAGCCAATTAAACAACGTCACAGGACATTGAGCCCCAAGCAAACCAAGCACTCAAGGACGCTGCTTAGCATGCTGGACTCACTACAATATTGTTTGAGAGAGAGAGGATAATAATATATCAGCGGTCCGGACATGACAGTTTTTGCCGTTTATTGGGGATTTTAATTTGAGGCCAACATGACAAAAACATCGATAACAATTTTCGGACATCTTTCGAAAAAGCCAAAAAAAAGAAACAGAATTCAAGCAACTTTCGTCCCAGTTGGTTGCCCATTTGGCAGCAGATGAAGAAAAAGGAAAATTTTTGGCGCGTGTTTTGCTAGATGGGTTTGAACTACTAGCGGTGAGGGGGAAGAGGGGTTAAGAGTGGACTGTGGACTCTGCTGGAAGTCGACATGTCAAAAAGAGAAAAATGTTTGACAAATAAACAGTTGCGAGGGCCCCAAATTGCCTGCAGTTATTGTTTTGGCTGCCTGCGACGTTGCTGAACCTTCGTTTATGATGTCTTTGGGCGCTTTTTGACCTTTTTTTTTGTTTTCGTTGACGTTTGTGTTTTTTTTTTGCCATAAACTTGTAGATATATATTTGTATATATTTTTTATTTTGTTATCACATCATTTTCTTCACATTTCTTGACTACCTGTCGAATGTTTTTCTGCCGTTTTTGTGAAAAATAAAAGTGAGCAGAAGTCGCTTCCAGGCAGGTTGCCACCATCAACATCACCATCAACCATATACCATTTAACATCAGCAGCAATACACTGGGTCCATCTTCATCTGGCACCCGACAGGGGGTCGAATCTTGGGTCAGCAGCAGCAGCGGCAGCAGCAGCAATCGTCACTGTCGTTAACTTATCTGAGGGTCTACATCGGTTAAGGTGCTAATGTGACAGCTACTTTTACTGGGGACACATCCACTTACTTACTACCCAACTTTAGATCTGACTGTGTGTTTAGCTCATTAAGTTGCCTTTGCAAATATTTCATAATTCATTTTCCATTCGACTCGCAAAAGTCATTTATTTTAGAGAGCTCATCACGCTGTCAATAATGGATTTACTATACTGTCAAACTGCTTGATATATTGCCATAGCAATTATTTAAATAAGCAAATTTAATGCATGAAAAATACTTTGCTAATTAAACTGTTTGAAAACTATGAATTTTGGCTTAAAGTTTGGCTAAACTTGAAATAGTTGTTATGCCTAAAATATATGCATAACAATTTGCATAACAAACACATTTAAACTTTTGTAAAAGTGTCTTCGGGAAAGTGAAAAATATGCAACTAATTTTCACTTTTATATTAACAAAACAAACAAATCAATAGCTTAACAAACAACATAAACAAACAACACACACGACCTGCATAAATTTTCGAAAGAGTGGAAAAAAAATCTTAATCAATGTTGAGCCTACAAATGAAAACATAATTCAGCTGGCAGATTTGCATAAAACATGCTGTTGCAGTCAAATAAATTCCAATAACACAATAAACTAGTCAACTAACAAGAGATAACTTTATAATTTATATGCTCCACTAATTTAGATACAATGTCCATTTTAACGTGTCTAATTAATACAGGCAGTTTTCAGTTGCAGATACAGCAAAACCAAATCGCAGCTACTTTTTAATCTTTACCAAATTGCAACCACATTTTGCATTGGCATTTAAGCCGAATTGTTTGTCGCCAGACACCTTAGTGGCGTTGAGGCTTAGTTTTGGGGGCAGTGGGAGGGTAAGTAGCAGGGTAGCTAAAGCTATTGAACTTTCGAATCTAACGTGCGACCGTGCAACAAATACCTGACACATTGACTATCTAACATACATTAAGTGGAGCCTGGTACTGTGTGGGTTTTCGATCTAGAGTTCTCTGCATATGAATTTAGTCGGGCAACTGGTTTATATGTGCTTGAATACCCTGTAATAAATGGTTGGCAAGTGTAGCTTGATAAGTTATTAATAGCTCGTAAGGTGTTATAAGCTGAAGAAAGCATTCTAGAACCACTAAAGCATATACATATATTTTGGATGAGCATCTATAGCAACGTTAGTACAGCGATATCTGTCTTAAGACCTTACAGATGGTAAGAACTGGAAGTATAGTTTTTATTAAAATGCAGAAATAAGCATCTATGAACTCATAATAGAATATATATTCTTGTTCAGCATCAATATATCGATGTCTGTCTTACGATCTAAGAGTTAGTAAAAGCTGGAAGACAACTTTCTATGCAGAAAAGCTATTTATATATAAGAGCAGTACAGATTTGCTTCCAGTTTTCACGATATCACAACAGCTTTGTCTATATATCACAAAATAAGCAAGTAAACCTCGTTAAATTTTGTTCAAACTTAACATAAACCTACAAAATATTATTCTAAAACGATCCTAAAAATTTCAGAAAGATGGCTTTAAAGCAGCAGTTTACAAAACTAATAACATGCCCTAGACGAGCATACATTTCTCTAGTGTTTACTTTTACACAGTATCAGTTAGTCATGCATTTGCTGTGATTTTCATTTGTATTTTATACATAATTTTTTTTTTTTTTTTGGGGTAACCCATGCAGCAGTCGCCGTCGCCGTCACAGTCGCAGTTGGAGTTGGAGTTTGAAGTTAAAGTCAAAGTTGTAGTCGGACTTGAAGTCGGAGAGTCAGAGAGTTGGCTGCTATCTACATAATTAATGCATGTCTGAGGAGGCCACACGAAACATGCAAACGCTGACATATTGACCCAATATCTAGGCAAAGGGCTTGACATTTTGTGGAAACCGAAAACAAAACGATATCACAGTATAACAAAAATATCGCGTGCCAAAGAGCCACGAGACTGTTTTTTATATACACAAACTACAATACAATTTATGCCCCTGCAACTCAGAGGTAAATAATTAAAACGAATCAAAGAAAAAACAAAAACAAAAATATGAAAACGTAAAAAAACCAAATAATTATGAACAGAAATGATGCCAAAGTAGGCAGAGATAGTTTATGTAATGCAGGCAACTGAGACAAGAAGAGAGCGAGACAGAGAAGAGAGAGAGAGAGAAAGGGAAGAATTAATGGGCAGATATGCAGGAGAATGACACAAGACAGCAAAATATCGTATTGGTCTGTGATTAATGATAGATCGTGCGGTCTCGAACAGAAATATATTTGTTTTAAATTTGTTATTAATTTATGTGAGCCACACGAAAACCCAAAAACGATGCCTAAGTTATAGTATACGATTACAAACACCGCAGAGCTTTAAAGTTTTCGTTTTTTTTCTTTTGGCTGCTAGCCAAGAGAAAGATGAATTAATTTAACATGTAGGTGAGGAGGAGATGAAGAGGAGGTGGTTGTTCTTGTAGGCTTTTAAGTAAGACATGAGAAAGTTTTGTTGGCAAAAAGCATAGGCATACACTGACTTATCTATCGAAAAATCTAATAAACTTTTCAGAATACATTTGGGTATTCTTAAAAATTTAATAGTTTTGGCTTGTAAATATTTATTTATATTTTAGTGTTTCCTTTGTGCCTATTGAGCTCATAAACCACCCAAATGGCTGCACAGACTGTGTTTAACTGATTTCCAGTTATCATGAGAATAATCATACTAAAAACTAACAAATCAGCATGACATATAATCCATAAATTATCTAATATACTACAACTACGACGACGACGAATCCATAAAATGCCATCACTTAAATGCAGGAATTTATTATGGAAGCTTAAAAGCACAATTGATAATTGCTGTCGTCTGGTTGTTTCCATCTCTCTCCATCTCTCTGGGAGACCAATTAAAACGGTTCTATTTTGTATACTATATATAATATGCATGTGTTTTTGTTGGATTTTATGACTTTGATTACGATTTCGGCGCCTCAGTCATTGGACTTTGGTTGGACAATAAAAAGCCAGAGTTGTAAATAATCCAAATGCATTGGAAAACAAATCGAGCTAAAAACTCAATTTCAATTTGAAATCAATTTTTCAACAGAGTTGTTTTCGCTTCGTGCTTGTGACACCTCAATAAAAAAGTTCCAAAACCCAGTGGGACAGAGGAAACACTGGCGCCACGAGAAAGACCTCACTCCCTCTGTCGAATTGCTGGACAAGATGCGATGAGCATGCATAAGTTAAGAGTTCCAAAAAAAAAAAACCCGAATCTCGAACTGACCCCCCGTGGTATTAAAATTAAAATTTTATTTGTTTAGCAAAGCAGCGTGACAACAACAGTAACAACAATAATAACAAATGTTGATATTTGCCCATTGGCGCATTAATCAAAATTGTAATACAAGCCCAATAACAAACAATCTAACACTTTCGAATAATTTAGGCATCCAAAAATAAAAAAAAAAACAAGAAATACTCAACTCCACAACTTCAATTTGAAATCGATTCTCGGCAAACGCAAACAAATCCAATTAATAAAATCAACAATCGTCGCTTGAGAGATTTGTTTAATATCACAAGTGGAAATCAACTTTTTACCCACGCCAAAATTTTATTTATTTATATTCTTATTTTGGTAGGCAAATTTATTAAAATTTATTACCTTTTTAGCTGAAAATTAATGGCAGTAAAAAGCGGAGTGCACTGAAGTCGCAACTACATAAAAACGTTGCTGATAATTAAGTGCAAAAAATTGTCAATCAATATTTTTTAATAAAAGTATACATATATTTTTTCATATTTTTTAAGCTGTCATAAATTGACGAGCTTCATTTACATTTGATTTTTCGTTTTATTTAACTTTGCAGCAAAGTGTAAAAGGGCTAAAATTGGTTTTTATGGCTTGACAGTGTTGCTATCTTTTTATTAAATTCTGCAGTCATTTTGTTTGATTTTTAGAAAACTATACTTCTTCAGTAAATATTTGAAATATAATGAATATTTTTCTTCATAAAATAAATATTATTTAAGCATATTAAATTATAACTTTGCAAGTTTACTAAACACACTTTTAATACATTATTATTTATTTAAAAACTTGTTTTAAAAGCTTATTCCATTAAATATTCAAATTATAAAATATTTAATTAAAAATGTGTAACTATTGCAAATTCTAAGCATAGTTTTTATATTAATTTAATTATATTACAATAGCCACGTATTTTTTTATCATTTGTCTCTTCTTTACTGCCCATTAGTTATATTTAATTAATGTTGTTAACTTTATTAGAGTATACCCATATTTGGTTTAAAGCCGCTTGTTGTGCCACCAAATTTGGTTAAATTGTTGTAGCTAATTTTATATAAAAACTTTTTACGTTTTAAAATCAAAAGACAGGCGAATATGTTAGTGTCACAAAGCTAAATTAATAAAATTGAGCCGAATGTTGATTAATTTAAGGAAACGCACATGGCCAAACACACAACAACACACACTCGCACAGTGAAGCCAATTGGTTGGGCAAAGTTGAGCGTCGCGGGTTAATTACCATGTCAAATTCAAACAAAAACAACAGCAGCAGCAGCAGCAAGAAAAGGTAGTTTATCATTACAACAACAGTAGCTATACAACAGTAACAAAGGTAGAGAAGTCAGTCAGTCAGGTAGGAAGGCAGGCAGGTAAGGTAGGCAGTTAGTAAGTACGTCAGTAGGTGGCAGTTAAAGGTCTAAGTAAAACCTTTTCTTATCATAATTACGCACAAAACGACGCTGCACAACAAGCAGCAAAGAGGAAGAGTGAAAGAGAGACAGCAGCTAGTGTGTGTGAGCGAGTTGCCACGAGTCAGTCTGTGGCGACAAATGCAAATGCCCAATTGGGTCGCAACGGCAACGGAAGTCGAGAACAGCTCGCAGTGTAGGCGGCGCCCGCATAGCAGCTGTAGTAGCTAGTAGGCGTGGCACAGGCGACCCATTGCCCCCTACACTGACCCTTAACATCTACACTGAGCAAAAAAACACAGCTTATAAAGTAACCTAGCATAATATGATTACATTTAGCACTTTGTATTTATATAATAGAAAATTGGGACAAAGAACTATTAATTTAAAATTTATGGAAAAATTTAAAAATATTTTATTATATATGCTTTCGTCACTAGAGCGAACTGCCGTCCACAGTGATATTTTAAAAGACAATTGTTTAGTTTTTGCTTTATCAGACCCAGAAAATGTTTTATAAATATTAAAATTAGCTTTACAAATAGTTTAACTGCTTTAAACTCATTGAACTCTTAAATTAAAATAAAACTTTTTTAAATATTAATAAAATATAAAAACTTTCTGTATAATTTTTAATGTTATAAAGCGAGTTGATCAGTTTCTTAAATAATATTTAATGCTCATCCAACATTAGCAAAGACAAATCTTAATTTAAAAAATTTTTTTCCTAAGTGTACGTGCACACACAAAAGTAACCTCTTGTACCTTAGAGCCCACGCTTGGCTGACGTTTCGCGTACTTAAACAGACGTCCATTTATAATCGACGGGTCAGCAGTGTGGACAGGCCGCACTTACGTACACACACAAACACATACAGACAAGCGTACGTACGTACGTCTGTCTGTCTGCACGAGTACGAACTGTCCAGTGGTCCGTTGTCTGCTTGTCTGAAGAGTCCCCGTATTATAATGAAATTATGCATACATAACATCGCCCATATATCAAATGAAGGCACTGCGCATCGTCGCAAGTGACGCCGCGTATTAAAATAATGACTTAATTTCGTTTATGCATGCGTCCATTCAAGTCATCCCATACCATTCCATACTATATCATCCCATACCCATACCATACATACCATCGCATCCATCTTTCTATCTAACTGTCTGTCTGTCTGTCTTTCTGTCTGTTTGCTCATTTCATCATAACATTGTCTAGGAATTACAAGTAGTCCCAGACGAACACTCACACTCCTGCCAGTTGCATTTGAGTTGGCGCGTTAATTGCCATTTGGATCTAGCATAGGAGTAGTAGTCGTAGTCATAGTCGACATGGAGACCATTGGCGTTATCAGCACAAAATATTCCCCATTTGATATTATGCATGACAATTGGGCGCATAGAATGCCGCATAATCAGGCAGCAAATGCTGCTCTTTATGAATGGCAGACCATAGAGAGATTGTAGAAAGTGAGTGGTTATGAATAGACTTGACTTGGAGTCAGATGGATTGCATGCAGACAGTTACAAATAACCAGATATTTAGTTGGGAAGTATAATACATACGAAGACTGATGAAAAGAAAACATATTCGGGAAGATAGAAATAGATATATTCTAAAAAAATAAGCAATATTTTTTGGTTACTTTACTTGGCAAAACGTACTTTTTAAAAGCTTCTTTATTTTTGAAACTATTTTATGTTTTCGTTTAGATATATTGGTATTACGAAGTAAACTTATTGGGTTTTTAATAAAGAACAGTATAATAATGTTAATTTTGACCATAAAAACTGCTTGTATCACATTCTATCTTCAGCTCCTAAGCCTACTTCTTACATTTCATAGATTAAGCTACAATTCATTCACCTATTTTATCTATTTAGTTACACCACTTAAATTTAGTTCCAATACTCAGACAGTTAGTTATAAGTCAAGCTCAGGCTAAAATTCATTAACTGCAACGGAATGTGCCAGCAAAAACTGGTTCATAACTTTAACATTTTTGACACAGTTGGATTCTACCGTAATGCAAGTGCCTTTAAGCTATATACATATCAGACCCAGACCCAGATACAGCTACAGATCCCAGACAGAAAAGAGCAGAGCAGTAGAGAATGGTTTGGTTACAATACAAAAGAAGTTCAAGTTGAGCTAAAAAGAAGATTGTGTCTCTCTCTCTCTCTGTTGTCACTTTTGGTATGGTTCACCCATTTCATGATGATTACCATTCATTCAACTCGGTCATTGTCTGAGCTCAAACTTAACTCAAATTCACTCGCATTTTGTTTGTTAGTCAGTCTGTCTCACTGTCTATCTGTCTGTCTGTTAGTCCATCTGTCTTTCAGTTTGGTTTTTGGTTGAGCTTCGGCACACACTCAACTGACAGCTGTCATAATTAAATTTGACGTTTTGTGGTAATTAAATATTCTCTTTTCCCCTCTCTTTCTCCCTCTCTCTCACACTCTTTCTCTCTCCTACCTGTCTGTCTATCTGTGATCTAACATACAGGTGCGTTCTTCAAGGGTTTTGAGTTTCATGCAATGCCAGCTGTGATTAGCTTTATGTTATCAAGTGCTTAAAGTTGCTGTTCATTACATAACAGCACAACAGTTAATGAAACTAGCTGGCAGTTGGGGGGGGTGGTGTGGCATAGGTTTAAGGGCCTTCTCCACCTCCTCCTCCTCCCATTTGCCACTATTTTGTTAGTATGAGCCACAAATTGAAATTACTGACGAGCGTCCGTTAACGGCTCCATTTTCTTTTGACTGCCCACACAAAATGGCTTTTACTTAAAGACCTAAACACTGAAAGCTAAGCGCAAGGGGGCCACAAGATGTGGGTGGAAGGGTATGGTAGAGTAGGGTCGGGGGTACCTTCCAACCACATTGCATTGTTTGAAGTCAACGGATGGGCGCTCCGGCTGTGCGGTTCATATGCACGCGGCCGGAAACGACCTTGGCACGTTATCGTCGACTTTTCATCACTTTCATATTCATACAATTTTCGAACCAACCACACGGCATATATAGTGGGCGTAGAAGTGAAAGAGAGGGAGAGGGGGTACGGCAGAGGACTATGAATATCTGTATAAGCAGTCGTTGGCATGTTCGGGTAAATACAGCTCCGTGTCCATGGACAACATCGTTGTCCAGTTTTGCTATGTTCGACAGACCAGGGCCCAGTCCAGCCCATTCCGCCTGCCTGCTATCTGTGTCGGAAAATCTCAACTACACAAACATACGTTATGAGTTTTCTTTTGTTACACTGGCCGCATTTTATGCACAACGTACAGCAAAGGGCAGTACACTTTTCGGTAGCACAATTTCACTGAAATCTGCTCAAATTTCCACATTTTGTTTTGACACCCGACAGGCAACACACACATTATTCTCTACAATCTTTACCTTAAAATAGAAAACACTTGAAACTTCAATAAATTTGGCTTTAAAAAGTCTAAATTTTATATTTTGAAAACTATAAAATTGAAGTTATTAAATATTTATTTGCGCATTTGAGCCAAATATGCACAAACGGCATACATAATTCCTCTTTAATTGATATCTTCCTTACTGCGGTTATGCCAGATTTGAAGCTTTCTGCTTTGCAAAATGTTTGCACAAAAATAGTTGAAATATTTTTGCTTTGACCACAATTAAAATGCCATTGAATATTTGTAACAAGAGTTTTCGCATTGCTTTTCCAAAAGCGTTGGCAGAGACCACAAAACTGTTTTACTCTATCTATCTATATCTATGCTGCTATATGGTTTGGAAAAGGGGTGTGTATGTTGGGGAGGGGTGAACCTCTAGGGAGTAGTAGTACCTGTAGCTTATAGTAGTTACTTTTAACTGTCGGCCGTTAGGCAAACAGTTATTGCGCTCGGTACTCGCCCATTAGAATGACACTGTTGCCCCAAAAAAGCAACAACTTGTCATTAGACAAATTCAATTTAATGCTGGGACACAGCCACAGCAACAAGAACAACAACAACAACTACAACTGACGACCACAACATTTTTTGGTGGGGTGATGCCATACAAATTCTATTTAATTTGACGCCCCCTAAACCCAACCATTCATATATACCCACCGCAGACATGGAAAACTCCATCTAATGTGCACATTGGCACGTTCACTTTGTTGACACAACTGTACACAGCAGCGAGTGTTCAGAGAGTGGGAGAGCAGAAGGAGGAGCAGAAGGAGGAGGAGGTTCAGCAGGCGTACAGGGTCGTAGGGGTATTCACAACATGTTGAAGTTTATTTCGAGTGGAATCGCCGCTTTGTCGTATCTCAAAGGACATTACAATGCAGATAGACCAGGACGAGTGAGTGACTGGAACGACACACAGCCAATAGAGTGTTGGGGAAGCGGGTAAGGAAATACAATACACTCACACACACATATATGCATAGACACACATGTGGCACAGTGGTGCTAGTGCTGGCATAAAGTGCAGCATTATACCAATAGACTAGTTGAACTTTAAAGTTCTAAAAACATAAATAGAGCTTTAAACATCAAGAATATTCTTTTAAAAATGTATCGCAAAAATGTCTTAGATCTTAATACATAAAATATTTTGTGAAATTGTACAATGCTACATCGAATACTGATCATCATAATATATTATTCAATATATTCAAAAAAGTGCTTTACTCAACGTTTTCCTACTCAATATACGAAAATTTTAACTAACTAAATGTTAATTTCAGTGCCGAAAAACTGAGTTTTATATTTATTGTATTTTAAATGAAATTTAGAAGCTATTTAGAAATAGTTTCATTCGTAAAGAAATTCTAAAAACATAAATACAAATGGTTTAACAACTAATTTTAAAGTTTTAAATTAAATTTAAAATTTTGAGCTTTATGGTTTTGTATATTTAAAACTTTGTTTTGTCTACAAATAAACATTGATTTCATATTATTGAACAACTAAAAAGACATTTTAAAATTTTTATAATTTTAAAGCGTTTTTACACACAAAATGTATGACCCATTTTACTTTAAATTCCTACAATATAACAATGCTGTACCACTGTGCAGCTGTTAGTTTTGCCGTGTGGCACACTAGTGTTGTTGCCCAAGCTGACGGCATTCGGCGGCGGCGGCGGCAGAGTCTCCTTTTTGGTTCAGTTAGTGGCATTGTCACGACTTCTTAATGTCATTTTATCAAAGGCGAGTCGCGGACCAAAGTGTGTGCGAGAGAGTGAGAGAGAGAGAGTGAGATAGAGAGGCGGTGTGAGTAGAAAAGGCGTTCTTTGTGCACACGTGTGTGGCAGCCGCACAACGCTGCGTATACGTGATGGGGTTATTATTGTAGCTGTCATTCTTGTAAATGTTGTACTTGTTATAGCTACTGCTGTTGTTGTTGCTATGTGTTGTTGTTGTTGTTGTTGTTGTTGTTGTTGTTGTTGTTGATGACGTGTTTCGCTGTGTTCGATATGTTTATATTTGTTGTGCGGTTTCGCGTGGTTCTGCGTGTCCCTTTAACATGTGCGTTACGTTTACATTACACACAAACACATTCACATTAATACGACTTCATAATGTGTGAGCAGTCTGGGTGTGTGTGTGCGAGTGTGTGTGTGATAAGCGTGTTCGTATCAAACGACATTTGGCGAAAATTTTATGGCGCATACCCAAAAAAAAAAAAAAAAAATGGTTTGGAACCCTCCGAAAATTTGCCATCATCCTTCCACATGTTTCTTTCGATACAGCACAGAAATTCAACGCCCGTTTTGTGTATCTTCTTTTTTTATTATGCGATTTGTTCAACTTCATTTTATTGCACACACACATACTCAGATACACTGAGCGAACTGATGTGTGTGTATTTAAAATTTAATAGCAAACATTTTTATGCGCAATCGATCGAAAGGTTTCATTACATTTTAATGAAACGAACTCTACACTCAGACATACAGACCGACCGACCTCCTTTAATGTGAGTAGAGGAGTTCTGTAAGCCTATCGAGTAGAGCGATTTTCTCGCTTTTCCCCCCACTTTTCACTCAATCGAATGTGGTTAAGTGCAGGTAGCTACAGCAGATAGCTACTTCACAAAGATGCTGTGGCCCATATAACGCATAGAGATGGCAGCGTGGCACGTTGGCAGCCTGCTAAACACTCGTGACACGACACGCTGCCAGCTCTTGGGCTAAGTTAAGTCAACTGCAAGCATACAAGTGACTTTATTGCAGTTCCAGCAAGTTATTTGACACAATTTTACTCTGTAGCAAAATCTCAGACATACCTTGCGCATTTTTATTGTATTGTCAGTTGGGTATTGGGTATGGGGGATTTCCCCCTTTCCAGCTATTAACAACTTTTACTAAAGCTCATTTTCATTCATCAGCTGCAGAAGAGCATTGAAAACCGAGCAGTACTTAGCGCAAAACTGACGACGACGTGTCCTTAACAAAGTCATAACCAGAACCTTGACATGTCATTCAGCAGTTGACATGCTTGCAGTTTCTTTTAAACACACAGCATTACATATATGTAAATATATATATATTATATTTTACCCATTTCCACTTAAACATTCAACTAACTGCGCTATACAAAATTTCATTTAGCTCGACATAAATTCACTCTATATACAATAGAGTTATGTACACGGGAGAGACAGAGAGAGAGAGAGAGAGAGAGAGAGGGAGTACGAGTGCAGAGAGTTGACATACATTTCATTTGCAACTCCACATTGTAGGGCCTACAACTCATGGACTGCTTCCCTCCTTGCCATTCTGCATGCCTTGCTCATTGGTTTTCCCGCTGGCAGCAGCTGCCAATTCGCATAAATGTCACGTACGTCAGTTTGTCATTTGTGTAAAAGATGCAGCCGCCTTCAATGGGAGAACTTTGCTGCACTTGAGTCCTTTCACAAAGTATGCTTAAATGATTGGCAGACTTAAAGTTGCCCTCTGAAGAACACTAGAGGTTCAGATACAGATTTAAAAAGCTCTTAAGCTACTTTAATTACGTATACGTAATTTTCGGTAGAGCTATTACTCATTCTTCAGCTATTTCAGCTTCTCTTAAAGCTTGAAAGATTTCAACTATTGTATAACTAAATATTACGTATACGCATATAAATAACTTTCATTTCGCTTTTCCCTTTAACAAATCGATATACCCATTTTCCAAATTTCATTATCTAAAGAGAGGTATTCGTAAAAACAGCCACCTACACTCATACACACACACACACATCCTCTTTCTCTCTCTCTCTCAGTTTGAGGCGTATGAATAACGCATACGCACTGTGAGCCGCAAACTTTTCAAACAGCTCAAATTGTTGGCATGCAGTGCACAAGCGACTAATTAAAATTTTATAACGCCCAACTCAGCAAAAAGATGTTACGTCTGAGTGTGTGTGTGTGTGTGTGGCAAATTCATAACAATTTTGTCAAAATGCTTGCCAGCTACTTAAATATTAAATGAGTTGACATATTTGGCCAGACTTAAATATATATCAGTCGAAGCATTTAGACAAGAACTTTGCTACACATTTCTTTGACTTTCTACAAGATTAAAACAGTCTTGAGAGAGTTTTAACTGATGAAACAGTTTAATTAATCGAAATTGTTAGTTTAACAAGTTGTAAAATAAAATTAAAAATCAATTAAATGCACGCAGGTACTTAATTATTAACATAAGTAATTAATAATACATGATTTGCTATTGATTTGCTTTGCTAGTTATATTTAAGTTATATTTATAGCTCAACTGAAAAGTATATAAAATTTATTTGGTTTATTTAAAGTAATGGTTAAAGCATTACACATATCGATATCATAGTACACCGCAATGGATTTTGCACGGATTTTGGCATTTAATAGCTTGTTGTTTCTTTCTTTTTTTTTTTTTATCAAATTTCAAAGCTCATTACACTTTATGTGAGTGGCTTAAGTCGTGTTGTCGCTGTTCTCGTTGCTGTTATCGATGTGACGCATTAAACGGCCTATAAACGGTGATGTCGCCGCTTCAATTGACAATTATGTTAAACAAAGTTATTAAATTACGCAAAAATAAGGCAACCAAGCGAGCAAGCCCAAAAGTCAATGGGATTACACATACGCAACGTCAGCTGAAAACGCCAGGCGACGACAAATCAATAGACTGAGAGAAATGGAGGGGAGTTTGAGGAAGACTCAGGTGTGAGTGTGTGGTGGGGCAGAACTTTCAGCTAAGCCAAGCAAATTGCATGCTGAAAATTTCCATTTAGCATAAAACTCGGTGCTATTATCACGCCAGTGTTGAGCAAGACAAAAAAATTACGCCACTCGGCACACAACACACACTACACACTAAAATATGCAGAGGGCGAATCAGGCAGGAGCTGGCAGGAGGAGTGGACCCAGTAGACGTTTTTTAATGTACCACGAGGCTGGCACAAAAGAATGTCTGCCCCATTGCCATAGACATCATAAAAATTCGTTAAAAAACAAAATATATATATATAAGTGTATATATATATATAAAACGCACGCCACAACAAAAGGCAGCAGCAAAAGATGTAGATGAAGCAGTGGTTGGGGCAGTGGCTCGACTTCCGTAAAGCTTAAGCTCTCAGGAGTCAGCGCTACGGAACCTCGTACTACTGTACGTACGCTTTTACCGGCATTTTATACCCTCTGAGGGGTATATTGGGTTTGTCAGAAGTATGTAACAGGCAGAAGGAGGCGTTTCCGACCCCATAAAGTATATATATTCTTGATCAGCATCAACAGCCGAGTCGATATAGCCATGTCCGTCTGTCCGTCTGTCCGTCTGTCCGTCTGGCCGTCTGTCCGTCTGTCCGTATGAACAAACAGATCTCAGAGATGGTAAGAGCTACAATATCCGTTTTAGTCAGTATCGACCACATATTTAGTCAGTCAATACAAGTTTGTTTCCTTTTTTGATGCCACGCCCCATTCGCCCACAATTAGCGAAAAACCAGACATAC
Source organism: Drosophila tripunctata (assembly GCA_035047385.1). NCBI lineage: Eukaryota > Metazoa > Arthropoda > Insecta > Diptera > Drosophilidae > Drosophila > Drosophila tripunctata. The sequence goes on from JAWNPS010000227.1 coordinate 263,359, forward strand.
CTCGTAAAAAATACATGTTTTTGGCGAATATCTCGGTAACTATAACACCTAGGGTCACCAATTTTGGCATGCAGGTTGCTATTCGCAATATAAAGACAATGCCATCAAAATTTTTTGGATGCCACGCCTCCTTCGCCCACCAAAAGCACAAACTTTGCAAGCGGCTGGCGCACTTATTTCTTAACGTATAGTTTTGTAACTTGGAATTTAGTTGCAGACAAATAATATCAAACGATTGTAAAAATTTCATCCAAATCGGACTATAATTAAGAAAGTTTCTCAAACAACGAAAATCGATACATTCAAGCAAGGCATAGCCACGTGCATTGCACTGAGCTGTGCACACAAGCAAAGAAAACGAAAAACGTGCGAGCGAGATAGACATACAAATATGTGTGAATGTTAAGTTCTTGCAGCAGCTACTCCAATTGGAACTCATATAATTGGAAACGAAGCTCAGAGGGTATTACACGGTCGGCATGCCCGACTGACATTTCTTTCTTGTTTGGATTACGCATACGCCACCGTTTTTCGTTAGGGGGGTGTAGAAGAGTGCTACATTGTTTTGGCCATATTTACTGTTGGCCTGGGAAAGCTGCTGCCGATGCTGCTGCCACTGCCACTGCCACTGCTGCTTGTTGTGGCGGGCGCCATAAGTAACAAATTTTATAAATTATTTAAATTTTTATTCATGCAACGCTGTAAAGTTAAGCCCGCTGACAGTTAGCTAGTTTCCTGCCCCCCCCCACCCCCACCAACAACGCACAAATTTTTGACTACAGCCGCTTTTATTCATAATTTTTTTTGTTGTTGTGCTGTTGCTTTTGGCCATATGACCTTGACTTGGCCTGGCTTTTAAATATTGATAGCAAAACAACCTTTGATCTAAGACATAACCAGAATTTTGTGCTTATGCAAATGCGTCGCTTACCAAAGGAAATCGCCAAGCAAAATGTTATGTCCAATAAAATGTAACGACGCAGCAATGTCTGTTGTAGAGCATAGTCCACAAATACCCTGTAAATAGAATAAAAATAAAATGTATAGTATAATTTTTCAAGCCAACAATTTATAAGCTAAATTCGCATTAGTTTAAAAATATTTAAATAATTATGGGTATCTGCTAGTTCATCACTTTTGCAGCTGCTTATAACATTCTTGCAAATTTTTCATCGCATGATTTATAAGCAGCTGGAAATACACAATAAAAAAGAATGTCGCAGTTTTATGAGTACCGGGTAAATGGCCATAAAATGCGAACTGTGTGTGCCACATATGAGAGAGAAAATATAAATAAATCGAACGATTATTGACAATTATAATGATATATGGGATGCATTCTTAAAACTCATAAATTGAGAGCAGCAAACCAAACGCATTCTGTGCCCCCAAAGTAGTACATTAGTCGACTGCTGAAAGGAGCAAAAAGCAGGAATGAATTATAAATGTATATATAAAACTGGAGCAATGTCGTCGTCTCCATTTTTTGCTTTTGGGTCAATTTTCTTAAGTGGGTGAACTGTGATCAGAGCTAAGGATTTTGCAAAGCAATGGCAACAGAATGTTATGAAGCGTATACGCAATAAAATGATAATTTATTGCATTTAAAGTAGCTTTTAAAAGTGCAAAGCAAAATTAAATGGCTTTCAATGGCAATTTTTCAAAGAATTGCATTAAAATAGAACAATTTTGCTACTAAATTTTGTTCAGTAACTAGTTAAAATAAGTAGTTTAAAGATTTAAGTGAGAAATTTTAAAGTCCATAACAGCTGTTTTGTCTCTTTTACACTTTCTAGTTTGTTTCCCGTTTTTAGACGCCGCCTACGACCATAAGAAACAATAAAAATTAAAAGTTATCTAGCCTCTAACTCACGTATTTTTAAACGAGTAGCTTTGTTACTTTACATACGCTTGGAGACAAATAATACCAAACAATCCTAAAAATCTCATCAAAATCGGTTTATAATCAAAAAAGTTATCATTCATAAAAAACTAAAATTTACAGCAGATGCGGCAGCCTGCTGCAACGCTGCCAACTGCATTATTCTACTTGTTCCAAATACAAACCGTAATCCACGTCTTATGCGTATGAACATTCCACAGTAACTTTAGCTCAGCTAATTATCAATTTAGTGCAATTTGTTTCGTTTGAATTCAGTTGCACTGCCAAGTACTTATGAGTACTACAACTCACACTCAAACGACACAGTTTGCTATGATTTAACAGCCTTAATTTGTACTCATATTTATGTGTGTGTGTGTGCGTGTGTGTGTGCTTTTTAAACTATTAAAAAGTTGAGTAGTCGTCTCTGGCAGAAAATAAAGCAGCCTCATCAACTGCTTAATGCTCAATGCAAACAAAACAAACAATTTTGCTTCTTGAAAGTCGTTTGTCAGTCGGTAGTCAGCACTGGAAAATTATATTTCTTGTGTTGTTGTTGTGTGTTTGTTTGTCTGTTTGTTAATAAATTAAATGTTTAATTTACTGTCCATTATGGCTAACAACTTGCTGTTTATCTGTCTTTCAGTGCGTCTTAAATGGAGTGCTATGCCAGTGCGTTTCGCAGACACTTTTTCACTGCAAAAAAACATATTAAATAAATATGTTGATTTGCTAGAGAAATTAAGAAAGTTTAACAAAATATTAAAAAAAAAAAAGGGGTGTACGATTTTTATAGGGTATATGAAATCTGTATAATTATATGGCAACCTGCTGTGTTCGGCTTAAAACAACAAAATGCATTTAAAGTTTTGTGGAACATTAAATGAAATTTATGCATTTGTTTATGTCACATTTATGCAAACCAATGACAACAATAAAAAATATTCGCATATGCCACTGACAGACTTTTTAATAAACTAGCCCGTTATTTTATTTTTGTTCTTATTGTAGTTGTTGTTGTTGTACATGAAGCTTAATTGCAACGTTTTTCATCGTTGGTTAACCCAATTGTGACCATAAATTTATGAAAAATTTATTGAATGAAAACAAACGTATGAAAATATATATGTGCAATGTAAAATAAAGCATAAACAACAAATAAAAAGCTACGTTATGTGTTTGGACATTTGGTATTTGGTAGATAATTTAAATCAATTGCTGAGAAGTGCAATTAGCGGCAAAAGATAAAAATAAATTAAAAACCGACTGCAAAACAAATGGTCCTAAAGGCCACACACAAATCCGACACGAGAAAAAAACTAGCAAGCAAGTTTTTAAAGGGTGCGCAATGCTTTTAAATACCATTTGCCACCATAATTTAAATTAAAAATTGATAAGGAAACAAAATTTTTGAATTTACTAAACAAAAATGTAGTTTTTAATATATTCTATATTTTAAAGCGCTATTTCTTAAAATATTTAATAAGGAAGGAATGTTTATTTAACTTTAAATATGTTATAAAATAAACTGCATTTAAGAGCAGCTCGAGATGTATTCCAAAATACAGATAAACATATATTTTGTTATTTTATACTAAATTATAATCGCTCTACATTTTAATTTCTTTTTTCTGTTACCCAAGCTACACCATCATATCATGCCCTCTACACTGGGCATAAAAAAGAAGAGCATAGCTCCAGTAATAGCCATTATGGACGGGGCTTATAGACTGGCACACATACAAACTTAAATATATATATATATATTAATGGCACTGGCTCCATAAATTATGGCGCATTTACTTAGCCAGATAGATAGAAAAAAGTAAAGCCAAACGTTACGAGTCGATAAATGATTGCGGTTGAGCCTTGAATCCTTTAATTTGAACCCTGAAAAACTGAGCTGCTGCTGCTGCTGCTGCAGTAGGAAGCAGAAGCCGAAGCAGAAGCAGCAGTTGAAGGCAGCAAGTCAAAGGCACATTTCACAAATGTCGAAAGCAAATAGAAACAAGAAGAAAGTATTTAGCGATGTGTGCACAACTACAAACTACTCTGTACATAATAGAAACTATTATACACTAACTCTGCTATTTCAGAAACGATTTTTAAGAAAGTTTAAAATGATATTAGTTTTTTTCCAGTTTTAAATATAAACTTCTGCTTATAATTGCCATAAACTGACCACTTAAAATTTCCTACGCATTTTTAGTGCCTGTAGGGTATCTAAAAAATAAAAACTCTAAAAAAAAGGCTAAACTAAAAAGCAGCAAACGCCAAAACACACATTAAAATGCATGTGTGTAGTCTGGGGAAATATGGCCATAGCAAATTGCTGACTGTGCCAGAGTTGAAAACTTAAAAATTGCTTCTTGCTACCCAACGCCAAAGTCCTGCTACGAGTCCAGTGCCCTTTTTTTCCAGCAGGGTTTTTAAGTAAAGAGCAGCAAAACGCAAATATCATCGAATGGAATATAATTTATGTGCTCCATTTGCAGTCGGCAGCTTTGGCAGTTCCAGTCGCACACACACACATATGCTACAGGAAGTTAGAGAAGGAACCAGAGAGCAAGAGAGGGAGAGAGAGAAAGAGATGTCTACTTGTCCCGTCCATTTGGTCATTTAGGGCATTTTTGCATATGGGATACCATTGGATACCGCTGCCAACAGTTGCCGCAGTTAGCAATTCCCCAGTCGTCTGCTGTTTCCACATTCTATTTGCTATCTCTCTCTCTTCCACTCTCTCTCTCTCTCTCTCTCTATCTCATTTCTCCTGTAGAACGCTTTGTGGCAAGGTTGCGCCTTCGACCCATAAATATCCCCGTTGGTTAGTTCTTGAACCCTTTTGGTAGTTTGAACTGTTTTTTTTTTTTTTGGTTTTCTGTTTTTTTTGTATTTGCCAAATTAAATCGTTAAATGCTTGTTAAAAACTTTGACTGCCACATTTCTATATATCTGTATATGGGCATTTCCGCGGTCACTTACACGACTTTCGTAAGCAAAATAAAATTTTAAATGTTAAATATATCAAACACTATTAAATTTTTTACAATTCACCACTAATAATTTTTTGTAGTATTTTGAGACTACTATAATTGGTAAAAAAATTGAGAGCCTCCAGTTTTTATCTTTTGAGATAAAAGCCACAAAAGAGCGGTCACTCACGCGACATCAAATATACATGACTTTAGACATCATTGCTAATAATCGGCAAACTCTGCGAATTGTGTGAAAATTTGAAACTTTAAATATTTTTGACATAAATAAGAAATATCAAGCTTTATTATTAGACTTATGATTTTTCAATATTTGGTCTGTCCTTTTTTTGCGAAGGATTCTTCTAGGTCACTCACGCGACGTCACTCACGCGACATTGTTCAAACTGCAGTTTTGTTTGCAGTTATATATACAGTTATAGTCATTACATTAGTATTTAAGCTAAGAAGATAAAGAAAAAATACAAAAAGAGTTGTCCATGAGCTGCAAACGACTAAAAAAACTCTATATTACAGAAGAAATGAAATTTTTTTTTGGACTCTTGGTTGACCTTTTCGCGGAAATGCCCATATGTAGCTGTATCTGTATATGTATCTGCAGTTGTATCTGTATCTGTAGCTCTCCTACGAGTACGAGTTATCCATATCTTTGACTGTGTTTCTGGGTAACTCGCCATTGCTTATGATTTATGTCTGCGCTTGTTTTGCAGTCTCTTCGGCAACTGGCTAACTGGGCACAGGTTGCCCGTTTGTGAAACACGTTAACGTAAATAAGGCAACAGCACACAATCCCCCCGAAAAAACGTGGCCCAAGAACCAAAAAAAAGGGTTGTATTTTTATGCGGTTTCACTACCAACATACACTGTCCTTAGGGCCCCCAAACATAAATTAAATGCACAAGGAATTAAACTAAAACTTTTGCTTCGTTTAGTCATCAATGATTGCAAAATGTCTGCAAAAGTTCCTGGGAAGCAGTTAAATACAGTTCGCGATTAGTCATGCCGAAGATTGGCTATAGAAAACAAAGAGTCGAGCAATGCTATAAATGATTCAGAGCGGCAAAGGAGAGTTCGTAAATTAAAACTGTTGAAAATATTTCATTTTATTGGATTTGTAGTTTAAGTAAAGTTTAGGAACTAAAAAATTAAATACGCTATGAAGAAATGAAACAAGGATTGTGTATATATAATTTATATAAATATCAGTTTCTTATGATTTAGGCTGTCAGAGAGTACTATGAATCATACCTGTTATACCTACTATATGATCAAGAAAACTTTAAGCTAGATTTCAATGATCTAAAAAATATGTTGCTTAAAACTGTTAAGAATTGAGCTCATACCTTATAGCTCCCTCAACAAACAGTGCTTTTAGCATACAATCCTATACAAAATTTTCCCAGTTCATTTCCTAACTTAAAAGAAGTATCTTTTCAATACACTTTTTAGTAATTCATTGTTAATGCAACAACTATAGTTTACCTTTCCTCTCATTAGCCTAACAGGCAATCAATAATGCTTAGATAATTGCCAGCTATGGAAACGCCTTATATATGATCTATTAACCATAAGGAATTCAAACATTTTCATTTTCATATTTTCTATTCGAACATTTCCATTCCCGCACATTTTAATTGATCCACCTACATTCAAAATGCCAGCCTAAATTTCCAAATTTTTTTGAAAAATACAAAAGACACACACGGACAGACAGACCGGGCGTCTATCTATCAACTGCGCATGATTAACGCCCTCACTGGATACAGTCGATTAATACATCAAGATGTTGTCTATTTTACTTTGGTGCGATAGCAAAAAAGACGAGACTTACATATGTACGCATGTTTTGTGGGCAGCAAGAGAGACGCACATACGGACAGACGGACACGACGAAAAAAAATAGTTGTCACAATAAATTTAAATAAATTGTTGACAAACGTCAATAAACATAAATTTCGAGGTGTGTGTGTGCACAAACCAAACCAAACTGTGGAGTGGAGTGTAGAGTGGACCAAGTGGACCGGGCAGACGGACCGGAAACCGCAACGCTTGCTGCCTCTCTCTCAACTCAATGCATTGCGTCAATCAAAAATGTACGAAATGGCAATCGAGCTGTGTAAGTGGTGGAGTTGTAGGAGGGAAGAGGGATAGAGGGGAGTGTGTGTGTGCGGTTGTGTTTGTGTGGCGCTTGGGTGACTAATTAGAAAAGCAGCGTCGAGTTTTGTTTATGCAAATTGTAATAATAACTCAATTAAATGTCGAGTCTTGTGCATTGTATAAGTTGAAGCGATTTGATTGCTGTCTTGATGCGGGCAACTGAACTGGCACATTGACCGATCGCTGGCCTTTTCTTTACACTCATATATGCACTCACACCCTTAGCCAACACTCAAGGGTCTCATTTTTATTGATGTCCCGTTGCTTTGTGGCAAACAATTGTAGAAATGTCGTCGACGTCATTTAATTGTAAGTGAAACTACGTTTCATGCTGTCCAATCATATGTGAGGTCAACAACCACAACAGCAACAGCAAAAGTCAACAGTCAACAGACTCAACAACATCGACAACTGACAACCAAGTGCTGTCTATATACATATGTATCTATCTATATCTATATCTATTCACAGCCACGCAGAGTCACTACAAATGAATCTAGGGCAGAGGGACAAAACACTGACTGAGGGAACTGAGAAGAGGGGAGGAGTAGAGGTAGGAAATAGGGGGTAGGGTAGGGCAGCGGCAGCGCATTTGCTGTTGTCAAAATAAAGCACACTTTAATTGACACATTTGCATTTTATTATAGCCGTTGTATAAATGCCACACTGGGAATTCCATGTTGCATGAATATTTATAATTAAGATCAATGCTCTGCTCTAATTTACACTTTTATGCGTTCGACTATATAACTATACTATAATGCACTCTATATGAACTTTGCTTTTGATTATCACACTGCCATGGTGGACCCTAGACAAGTGTGGGAAATTCTCTATTAAAGAGTTGCTATTGTTTGTGCTTTAAAAACAAAGCAAAACTACAGCAAAATGTGCAAATTAATAACGAGTAACTTCAAGTCGAGTGTGAATTTGCCAAGTTTATAGCTAAATAACATAAAGACTATCATTATATATGGTGGTTTAAAACTAGTTATTAAAGCGATATAGTGGTGTTGTAGCAGCAACAACTAGATAGTTTTCTATAAGAAATTCAACAAAATAATAACAATTTAAGAGAATTCCAATGAAGAACTATAACATATGGTTTCAAAAACCAAACTATTCCAAACATATTTGCAAGTGTTTTGAAATTAAACAAACTTTGCATTCCAAAAACAGCTTTACAACTTAATGTCCAACTCAAAGTGACTATTAGCTATATATTAGATAAACTCATGTCTTGAGTGTGTGCTGTACTTAGCAGTATAATCAGTTTAGTACTAGAAAATAAGAAAAAAAAACCATCAACAGGTAAAACACAAAAACGCAGCTGGAGTTGGCGTTGAAACTTGTGTTATTTGCCGGGTTCTGAGTGATCTCAATAGTCGTGGTCAAACAGACACAGGCAGAGACAGGCAGACAGTTAGATACTACATGTACAAAACACTGCAAAAAATATTTGTAGAGAACTAATATTTTAAAGTAAAAGCAGCAAGAGGACTTAATATTAGATATGATATATTAAATTGCAAGCTAATAAACTAGCTAAAACTAGCTAGTGATAGAAGTAATGATAAAACTCGCTAAATATTTTCGTAGCTTTTGTCTTTTTTAGGACCCCTATAACTGACTCTAAAAACTTACCCAGTTATTTCTTTTAGTGCCTACCAGACTCTACACATGACTAAGCGATCGTGGCAAGCTCCACACAATGTTTTGCATAGACTAAATAATAAAAAAAAAAAACAACAGAGAAAAAAAAGCTGTTTAGGTGGAGCTCCAGATCACCTTGCTGCCACTTAGACACACTGTTTTGCGTGTGAAATTCAATAAGTTGACGGTTTGGGGCACAAACGAAAGAGATGCAAAGATACATACACAGAAAGAGACATAAAGAGAGCGAGGGAAAGAAGCAGAAAGAGTGTTGAGAGAGGGGTTAAAGTAGAGAAGTGAAGAAATGTTGAACTGAAGCAGACCTGAACCAGGTTCATAGATGCATATCTATGTGTATTGACTAAATTGTTGAGGTTGTTCATGTTGTTGTTGTTGTTGTTGTTGCTGGGTGGGTGTGGCGCAATGTTGCACGACAAAAGCAGCATAGAGTCGTGTTGCTGTTGTTGTTGTTGTTGTTGCTGTTGTCATTGTTTAGCATGTTGTAGTTCAATTTATGATGCTTGTCGCGCTTGACTTTTGCGCAGGCGTTGAAAGCCTAACAACAACTACAACAACAGCAACAACAACAACAACATTTACTTTGTACACTACTCAACATGAACGGACTTTGTTGGCGTTCTGAAAATCAAATTGAGCTGCTTGGCTGGCTACAATTTTCCGTGTTGTTATTGCTGTTGTTGTTTGATACGATTTCGTGTTAATTTCTTTTGAACACAATGCGTCACAGAGTCACATATCGTCACAGTTAAGTGTGTATGTTTGTGTACATTTGTATATTTACAATTTCATTTAGTGTACACACATAAAGTACATATTTGGGCATGACAAGTTGCACGATCGTTTTGATATGTTGTTTACATGTCTCTTTCCGAAATTGATATGTCAATAATCAAAAATAGAAAATATTTGTCTGTCTACAGAAACAACTTTATTGTCAAATTTTTGGCTTGCAGCATAGTTTGACAGCAGCTCTTAGGGTAAAAGTAGGTAAATTTATAGCGCAACATAACATTTTGTAGGACTTTAGTTAGATTATTTCCAAATTTTGCTTAAGTATTTTGTATAATTTTTAAGTGTAATTTTTGCTTTATTCTTTTCAACTATTTAAAAATAAGTATTTGTAAAATATTTCCTGACATTTCATAGAACTTTCATGAGATTATTATTCCTAGATTATAGTAGTTTTAAGTAATACTTTTTAATAAATTTAAATCTGCTTTAAAATAACTTTTTCTTATTTCTCAGTCACATTTGATTGATTGGTCATACTTTTTTTTTATCAATTTTATATATTTTTTATAAATATTATAAACATAAATAATTTTAGAATGTACTGGAAACATTTTTCATCACTTTTAAGCTAAAGGAAAAATAAATTTGACAAGTTTCATGCTTTCAGTTTTAAAGTTTTCATTATGTAGAAAATTATGTTAATTTTTATGAATTTAAAATTTGTGTACACAGTAATGACGGGCGTTTCTAAATGAATTATGAGATGAAATTAATTAATATTTTGAAGCTATTTTTACAGCTTATACCTGTACTTTGATTTTAAATTTAAAAAAAAAATTGCTGTCCTTTCTTGAAAGTTGAAAATGATTCATTAATTGTTATTTCAATATTATATTAAACTATCAAATACTCAAAAATGTCACAGTCTTTGCTTAAAAGCAAATGATCTTTATTTAACACTAATTGAAGGCTGTGTTTTTTATATTGGCTCAATTCAATTGTTTGGCTAATTGTATTTCCATATCACATTTTCGATTGCCCTAGACTTTGATATGGAATCAAGTGTTTCAATCAATTCGCAGACCTCAATTCATAGAAATGTTCGTCAATAACAAATCCATTATCCATAGAAGGCAGCTCTTGATGATTGTGTTTTTTTGTTTTTTTTTTTTTTGCTTTTCTTGAATTGAATTGAGAATCGTGTGTTTCACACGTGTGAGTGAACACACTGCACTTGAGCTAATTCCCAAGCACATACTCGGACACATTGGCACACGCCCACACAGTCTCAGATACAACTGTCGTATCTGTAAGTCCATATATGTATCTTTGGGTTTGGTTGAGTACGGGACGGGAGCGGAACAGAGCGGCCTAATCATAGAGCTAAGGCCATTGTTCTGACAAGGCGTTAAGCAGTTGCCAGTGTCGATTATGTTTGGAGGCAATTATTTTGTTGTTTTCCGTGCCGTGGACCGAGCAACCTTGAAATTAAATATAATTATGAAAACTAAAATCGCAGCAGTCGCATTCACATTGAATGATATTTCATAAGACGCGAGAAGAGAGTTATGCCAGTTCCCCAAAGAGACGGACAGACGTGCCTCAAATGAAAAATTATTTAAGATGCCGGCACACGCATACTTCAAAAAAAAAAAAACTCAGACTACAACATCAGTCGAATCAATAAAACCAACGACCTGCCCTTTGTTGTTATTGTTACTGCTGCTCTACGGATGGGGATCTGACTAACCGAACCTTTTTTTTTTTTTTGTTTTTGTATTCCATCTGATTCTTTTTTTATATGTTTTTTTTCTTCAGTTTTTTGCCCAGGCAATTATAATTAACTTCGCGGCAAGTTTTGATTTTTTGTTTGGCCCGTCTTTACTGCTTTTTGTTACTCCCCTCTCTGTCTCTTTCATTGTTGCCCCCGGCATCTGTGGCATCTGCTCTGTCTTTGGCTTTAACTGCCTGCCACTTCATCTGCATCTGCGTTTCTTTTCGAGTCTTGGACTGATAATTTTGTTCGCACCTGATCGTGTTACTCGACTTTTGAGTTTTCTGTTTTCAGTATTCAGTTTTCTTAGTTCTTCAATTCCTTTTCATCTGTTTCTTCCTCTTCTTCTTTTTCTTGGTGCGTGAGTGTCATTAACTGCGGTTGCGCACACGCGGCCAATTCATTAGAGCTCTCGGTTCTGGCCCGATTCATTCTATGGCTATAACTTTAACTTGCTTGTGGTTATCCAATAGCTCGTTCATCTGGTTCTTGAAACCCATTTCTCAAATAACTCTCCTTCCCCTTCTCTCTCTTTTTCTCTCTCTCTCTCTAGTTTTCTAGCTCTCTTTGAACTTTCGTTTTTGGTTTTTACTTTTCGAGTCGCAATGGAAAGTACAAATCACCCAAAAACTAGTTTACTTACTCCAAATGTAATTGGAACTATCATGTGAAAGAGACTTGAATAATAGCTAGAAGGAAGTCAAATTTGGCTATTTTACAAATTGAAAGTTAAAGAAAAAGAACTTCCAGACATTATAAGTATTTTCAACTTTTAAATAAGTGACTTATATAACATTTAAATAAATCTTTTTTAATAATAAAATTTGGTTAAGAAAATCATTACAGTTTGGCTTCTAGTGAAGTTTATTTAAGTTTTTTTTTTAGTACTATATATTAAAAGCCTGAAAACATACTCTAGACTTTATTTCCTAGCTTAAAGTTTGTTTTTTATATAAATAAAATAAACTAATATAGTTTAAAAGACTTCAGTCCCTAGTTTAAGTCTCTGTTTTTATTACAACACATTATTCCTTATATTTGAAGCTTGTATGTCAATTCCTCAACTTCTTTCGGTTTGGGGGTATCAATAAAAATCAAACCCAGAGTACGTTCTGAACCCTCATTAGGCAAAGTCTTTCCCAAAAGTGCCGAAAAAGGTGTAAAGCCCATCGGAGACTTAACTTTAAATCTGCAGCTTGCAGGGTTGCGTCATAAACAGAAACCTATTGCAGCTTTTTGATAACCAAAACCAAAAGCAAACAAAGCAGAAGAAATGAACATGGAAGGTGGATAGAAGGGAAAGAAGAAGTAGCAAAAAGGGTGGGTGTTACCTTTAAAATTTACAACACTCAAAGGCCGCCGAATTTTATGACAGTGAGAAGAGTAAGAGAGAAAGCTACAGAACAGAAAATCGAAAGCTACCGGGTGAAAAAACAATGAAAATCTACACAAAAAACCAAAACAAAACAAAGGCAAACAGAAGCGAATTTGGCAACACCAAAAGAAACAACAGCAACAACAACACAAAACTGGCAGGCAGATGGGTCTGCACTTTTTGGCTAAAACTCTCCGTTTGAGTTTTTCTGTTTTTGGGAGAAAATTCAAATCACAAACTCGGTATTTATTTGCGAAGCGTAAATGATTACCACTTAAAATGTGCTCGACTGCCACCTAAAAACCAATTGTTGGAAAAAGCACAACCAACCACCAGACCAACCCTCTCCCCAAACCCCTTTCCTTGCTGCCCCCTTTGACTGCCACACAGCAGCAGCAGTAGCAGAAGTAGTAGAAGGAGTTAAAAGGACCCAACCGGCAACATATGTTTTTTATGCCTGAGCTCTCTAAGTGGATGTTAGAGCAAGACAGTTAGAGCGCAAAGCTTTTTCGCATTGTGGTGTGAGTGAACAAGGGAGTGACAGAGAGAGAGTGCATGAACTGTGTGTGTGATAGCTGCCAGAACTCGTTAGAGACCCTCATGTCCATGTGCTGATTGGGTGTATACTTAGATATGTTATATATTGTCTAAGTGGCAGCTCAGTGGCAGCCAGACGTGAGACGTGAGAGCAATCATATCGATACACCTCTAAAACATAATCGAAAATTGTAGCAAACAGCATCACAAATGTTGCGCAAATATACATAAAGTATTTCTTAATAAATATTCTTAGTTTTAGTAAAACTTTCTTTACAACTTTTTCAGAAAACTGTCCGTAAACTATTCTAAAAAGTTGATCGGTCAAAAACTTAAATTAAATAGGATTTCGGATTATTAATATATGCTTGAAGTTATCAAATAAACAATCATTTATTAAAATTGTCTTTTTTGAAATTTTAGTACCGCCGTCCTTTCTATTTGTGCTGCACAATGATCAGTCAGTAAGTCGGACAAAACGTATCGTAAAACTAATACAAAATTTTGTAATTTCAAAATTCTATTTCAAATTTTTATTATAAAATTCGTTTAAGAATTTTATCTAAATACTCTAAATTTCACACGGTTCTATTTACAACATATACTAAATTTTACAGGGTACATCATAGTCTACTACTTTGCATAATATTATACATTTATGTGCTTTGTTTTTTTGTGTCTGACAATCGGACTTGGTGCGTGTTGGTCTCAGTGGCTTTTCATATTTTGCATTGTCGCCATAATTTTCTTGGGCACTTTAAGACCCACACGATATGCGCTGTCCTCTCTCTCACTCCCTCTCTCTCTCTCTTTCTAAATGTACAAGGCAAGCAGACAAAACAAATATGTTAATGTATCTGAGAAGAGCAGGACACGTATTGGTTTCAGTCTGCAATTGTTAGGATCGCATTTAGAATGAGTGAGTTGAGTTATTCTTTGGCGTGTGTGTGTGGTATATGTGGGGGTGTTTAAGGGGGTATACGAGGGGGGGGGGGGTGTTGTGGGGGTGTAGCAGGCCTGGTACAACAAATGGGTGGCACTTGCCGGCGTCGCCTTTTTCCTGGCTTTTCTTTATGGTCGACACGGGCGCCGCCCCGCGGCGAGACAACCCCATCGGCCAAAGAATGCGGCAAATGTGGCAAGGACTGCTTGCCACCCACACATGGTGCACACGCCCTGCTGGCACATTATTTTGCCACTTCTACAACTGAATTTGAATTAGATATCGCTCTGTGTATGTGTGTGTAGCGTCTGGCGTGCGTCTTCTTTGGCAGCGTGTAAAATAATATATTTATTTTTATTGGGCGGCGGGCGAAGGGCAGAGGGAAGTGGGCAAAAGGACAGGCGAAGAAGGCGTAACCCCATTGGAACAACAACAACAACATCAACCCAAAAAAGTGTTTTGTTTTCCTTTCAATTTGTATTTTTATTATTTTCATTTGTATTATTTTTGTGTGCTCATGAATAAAAAAAAAATACAGAGAAAGGAAAAAGGGGAAAACGTCTTGGAGCGACAGCGATAGATGGCCCCAAAATTGTATAGCTTAGCCCTTTTGTTGTATCGAGAGAGAGAGAGAGAAAGAGCGAGTGGTGGGAGAGAGAGGGGAGAGTGCTGTAAGAAAGCCTCGAGAAAAAGTTAACAAATTTTCGCATGAATATTTCGTTGATTTTTCTTAAGGGTGACCGTAACAGGGACAAAGAAAGACCCAAGCCATGGGTCTGGGCCCATGTTTTGGCCATGTTGACATTGTTTGCTGCTGACAGCCAAAAAGTTTTGAGGAATTTGCTTTTAATGGACACCGACAAGAGTCAGAGAAGAGGGAGACGAGAGACGAGACGAGACGACGTCGGGCGTGAACTTGCCATTTAAATAAAGCGACAGCAGCGACGCGACTGCGCCGTCGGCAGCGGAAGTCTATTGATTTTCCTTAAAGCCGTAAGCAACAGCAACAGCAGCAGCAGCAGCAGGGCTTTAATCAAAATATTTAGTTAAAAAAAATGACTTCATCAGCATGTTTTTTGGTCTGTCTCCCACTGTCGGTGTTTCTAGAGCGGTGGATCAAAGCCGTTGTTTCGTTGGATCGTCGGACAGTTCAAAGTTCTGTAGAGAGGCGGCAACTTTCCAATTTTCACCGTGTTACCTAATTTTAATTGTCATGCCACCTGATGACGCTGCTGCTGCTGATCACCGACTACCTGGCCATTGTAGCCTTGTGTATTGCCCTCTTTTTTATTTATTTGTTATTTGTTTTGCTATTTTATTTTCCAGCTCTGTGACCTTAAAAATTCTGCCGCTCAATGGACCAGTAATCGGTTGCATTGTTGGCCCAAAGAGATGGGCTACTTACTGACTACTGCGTTATGCCTTGTAGTACTCCCACCACTCCCCTCTTAACAGACATCTCTGCCAGTGCCACAGTGCATTGTGGTTTCTCGCTTGTCTCTAGCGATTGAATGAGGCTTATGTATCGTAAAGAATTTTTTTCTGGGAATTTAATTGCCTTTTTGTTGAGCAATTGTTGTCCAGATTTTCGTTGTGGCTGAGACTGCTTTTTTTTTTTTTGGTTTTTCTGCAGTTATCCAACTGTTTGTCAAATGCACTTTGAGCTCTTGGCTCTTGGCAAATGGCCCGCAGCGTTTTTGTAGCAATTTCTATAGAGGTTTTTACGTATCCGTATCTTACATCTCCTCACACAGCAAGACATGTTTGACAAACAAGAAATTGGGCACGAAAATAATCTTACAATAGTTTCAAACACAATGGAATAGTATGTATGGAAAAACTCGATTTTTTTGAAAAAAATTGATTCTTGAAAAATTAACTTAATTTGAATGCAGAATGAACAAGATTCTTAAATAATGAACAAATTGGTATTCCGCTTGAAAATCGGTTAAGATTTGACTAAATTATGACAGTTCGAAATTTTCGAAAAAACGTCAAGGGGTAAGAATGGAAAAACTCGATTTTTTTGAAATATATTTATTTTTTTAAAGCGAACTAAATTTGAATGCAGAATGAAAAAGGTTCTAAAATAATGAACAAATTGGTATTCCGCTTGAAAATCGGTTAAGATTTGACTGAATTATTGCAGTTTGAAATTTTCGAAAAAACGTCGAGGAGGAGTGTGGAGAGTAGTTCACGCTAGGGCCGAAAACAGAAGCTAAGAGCACATGTGCTGGTCTGCCAGCTATTAGCTATTTTATTTTGGAGAAATAAATAATAATTCGATGATTGTTATGGAACGGTGTATATTACGGTCAGATGAGCTCAATTGATCTTTCTTTTCCGTTTTTAATTAAAATTTTAACAACTTATATACGTTATCTAAGCACTTTGCATATTTATATAGAGCAAACGTTAACATTGTAATGCTGCCATGTAAATGCTTTAACTTGAGCTTTGTTAGCAATGAAATCATGGCCCAGATTTATGTATGTTAACTGCTTCAATGTCAATTCCAGGTTGCACCTTTGGGATTGCGGCACTATAGTGCGATGCAGGCTTTGTTTCATGAACTGGCGCCTGATACGCACATTAACCCTAAACCTAAGGTACACCTAGTGAGACACTAGATACTAGATACTGATAGTCTGTGTGGCATGCAACCTGGTCCCCTGCTGCATATGCAGCGAGTGTAGTCGTAAAACTTCCGCTTTACCTTTTAGTTGTTTGTACTACAGAGAGACAACAGTCGCCTACATATCAACACTAGACTTCACCCCTCTAGTACTCCTTGAGGCGACTTTACTATTAGCAGTACATTTCATACATTTTGTAGTGAACATAAAATGTTGCTGTTGTTGTTTTTGGTGTAAACTGTTGACAGACACTGTAGAGGCGCAGATGGAGGCGAGTCAAATGAGCTGCAGTCGTAAAAAAGACAATTGAGCTCATATATTCTACACATAGGGACGGCGTTGACAGATCGTAAAAGGCCGTCAACTGAAAACCCGGCCAAGTGTAGAAGGCGACTACTCCCACATAAATATTAAGCCCCTTGGCCAAAAGCATCGTAAAAAACACCACCAGACTCCTAACTCCCGATAGCAGACTTCCCAAAGACCACAAGTTCAAAACACAAACAAAACAAAAAAAAATTTAAAAAAAAGAAACAAAAAAAATTGATTAATCTCATTAATAAAATGCCAACCTGCATGGTGCGTGCAATCAACGCATTGTCTACCCCATTCCACCGTACTCCTTTCCCCTACCCAAAATTCATATTCAGGGGTCGAGGTAATAAAAAACGCAATCGTAAAATATGAAGAAAAACAAGTAGAAATAGCATAGAATTCATGGCAAGTGACTTGAAGATACCCTGTAATCAAAAGAAAACAAGTATAATATATATTTTTAAAGAATAGAATTGTTTATGGTATATTTATATAAACTATATTTATTAATTTATATAATTTTTAAGGAATTTATTGATTTTTATGTCCAAAATTTACTTCGGAGACATCTTAAGTATCTAACACATAAAAAAAATACTACTACAACACACTTTACTATGCAAAATACCTGTTGATATATCACTTTCGAAATAGTTAAAGCTTAACTTTAATATCTAAAATCTATACCTACTTTTTTACTACTTTTTCCTACCGCACACACTCGTTGCAGTGTATCTTTACTAACCTACAACTACTCAGTTAACATCTCAGAGAACTATTCTTTATTACATTTTTGAGTTTTTGCTACCCAACTAGTCACATCTAATGCGTTTTATGGTCCAAGTTGGGTTAATTTTCAATGGGGTTCAAACTGTCAACACGCATAAATTTTAATAAATGTACACAACAAAAAAGTCTGACATAATTTTCATAATTTTTTTAAGTCCTCTCTCTCTCTCTATCTCTCTCTCTCTGTTGTCTCTTTTGCTGATTGTGCAATAGTTAATTAAAAAAATTTCAATAATAAAATGTGTACTCATTACGAGCATCTTATCAGTCCACATTCATCTATAAAACCTATCTAGCGAGTCTGCAAGAGACTCTTAAAACGAATTCAAGTTTGAGCCCCAGGGCTGTTGGGTGTTGGTCAGTATTGAGGGACTGTTTTTTAGTTCAGTTTGGTCAGGTGGTTTTCCATATTTTGTTAGGGCCTGTGTTTTCATTACATATGCATGTTTAGATAAGCAAATGTTGTTGTTTTTTGTGTTTTCTATTTTCATTTCATAGTTTGTATTGCTGTTTTTCACTGTTTCACTAGGCACAAGCGAATATTGCATAAATAAATAAACAAATAACTAAAAAAAAGTTAGATATGTGCGTAGATAGGAAAAAATCACGGCTTCATTTGCCGTCGCTTCAAGGTAAATGCTTTCAAATAAACATATTTTATATACATATTGCAACTGCAAAGCAAATCCAATTCAATCGAATCAAAATCGAATCGAATTCAAATGAATAATCGTATAAAAAAGATAGCATTATGCGGGTTCAAAGATGCCATTGCTGATATTATGAAAAAATATAACACAAGACTAATGATCAAATCATAAGATGTTGCGTGTATTAATTGAGCCACGATATTAAATAGTTTTCAATTTGGCTTCGACTTGCATCAGGGTCCACTGAACGAATCAAAACAAAAGCATTGCCAATAATAAAAGCTAGTTTTTAAGTAGGCCAAATAAATGCCAGAGCAATCAAACGAATCAAATTCTTTTGTGGAAAGAAGTGTGGGTAAACCTTCAGTTATTTGGGTATAAACAAATCTTTTATTTTATATTATTTTTAAGTATATTTCTAGTTTTTAGTTCTGCTTTTATGTCTCAAGCTTTAAACCAAGTTCAACTTAAAAGTTCTTCCTTTCTCAAGCCTACTCTACTTAGTTTACATATTTGTGAATGAAATCGACAAGTTTTTAGTGCGTATGAATCAATTTTCTGTTGCTTTTTGGATGCCAGCACAAGTTTCCACTCAGCGGCTTTCATTAGCTTAGTTAAACTCTATTCTTAGCCAAGTTTGTGTGTGTGAGAGTATGACCATTAAAAAGCCATAAGCTTTTCGTTTATCAAAATAACCACAAGATTTGGCTTTTATTTTGTGCGTTTCTTATTTGCCTACATCAAATTTTTCTTTTATTTTTTATTATTTTATAATCTAGCATATCAATCAATACTTGAGTTGGTTTTGCCCCAAAGATGCTTATCGGGTTAAGTTAATAAATTTCACTGTGGGGGAGTCTACACTTCCCCATAAACACTCCACCTTTAGCTAAACGTTTTGGCTACGCGTGCTGATTTTATAGACAAATATATACAATACATATAGTTTACTCATATCTTGACAGATAACTTTGTACGTTTTATGTGGCTTATGAAATCGGAAACTTTTTGTTGTCTTTGATCGCCCAGCACACAATAAAGAATCTTAAAGATTGCCCAAAATTTCATTGGTCAAGTTAATTTGTAACTTGAGTTGTGACTGGCGATAAGATCTAACAAATGCTTATGATGGCACCACGAAATATGGACAAATAGAAACAGGTTTCATTCGCGGATTTGGCATATTACTCAATGGTTTTCATATAGCCCATTGTTTGTATTGATAGACAGGCTGACAAGTCAGTTGGCAGCTCAGCAGCAGGCAATACAAGTTCTGGCTAATATACACTGTACAAAATTAGCCTAGCACAATTTAATATTCTCTACCTACTACTTCTAATACCTTTGAGTGTATCCCTATACATATGTATATATTTAATCCCATCATACACAATGCCTGCTCCACATTTTATGAGCATCATAAAGCTAGTTCAGGCCATATAAACATTAATGGGCTTTTATTTAAATAAAAGTAAGCATAGCTAAACATTTTGGTTGAGTTTCGTTGCATGCAAAATTAGCCCAGCTCAACTTATAATAGCTAATTATGTGGTTATAGTTTTATGCATTTTTAATACACAAAAACATATAACAAAGTCACCTCTGTGCTGGCCACATAAAATGTCGCTGATTAGAGCAGACGTGCGTTTTCCCCATTGTTGTTCCCGTTGTTGTTGGTCATAAACAATTTTATTGTTTAATAAAATTTATTAATAAATTTCCTGAGTATAACGGCATTAGACGTTGTCACACGCTTCAAAACGCAAATCAAAGTTTTAATAGAGGCAAATGCAGTTTATGGTTTTCTTTCAATATGGAAAAAAACCAAGGGTTAAACCAGTTCCAACCAAATTAACACTTTATAAAGTGCAGCCCAGAGGGCGATGTTGCAAACAAAACAAAAAACCAACAAAACAACAAAAAACTTTTCTTTTTTTTTCTGAAAGTTTTTTTCTTACTACATGTAAAAAGGCAGTCCCGAAATTTGAGTAAGCAAAGTAAATGAAGTAGAAACAACAAAACATTGAAGAGAAAATAACACAAAACAACAAAAAAAAATGAGTAGAGTACAAAAAGTGTATATTCAAAATGCCCGAAAATGTTAATTACTTCCTTGTTTATTCGGAGCGAGTGTGCTTGCACGTGCGTGTATGAGCAAGAGAGAGAGAGAGAGAGAGTGAGAAAGTTTCGGCTATAGCAAACTGTTGGTTGAGCTATAAGAATTATAATTATGCAAAAGATAATGAAGGAAGAAGGAGTGTAACAGCCTTGAATGCTTGAAACTAACAAGCGAAACTGATGCGCTGACTGACTAATCAGTGTGACAACTAAACGGTAAGGACTATGGCACTGAAATCGACTAACCCAAATGGTCTAAAAGCCTTTAAAAATTAATTATATCAATAAATAAATTGTATCTATCTACAAAAAATAGAAAACTATTTAGAAAACACATTTTAAGTTAAAAAAAAAAAACAATTAAATAAAATTGAGCGTTATACAAAATATTAATATATTTATTTTGTATGTTTTGTAACATAACATTTCTACAACATTTATTTATTGTATCCATTCACTTACAATTATAAAATTTAACATCAACTTTTTGATAATTTTATTATCTTTAGTATTTGTTGTAGATTTAGTACTCTGTTCTCAGTTTACAGCGCATCTATTGGTGCCATAAACCTGCCACGAATCGAGTCAGTATTTTTGACAAATGGTGTTTATTACAAGCGATTACCAAGCACTCGACTATAGATTCTATAGAACCAGGGATCGAAAATAACCGTTATCGATTCACAAAAAGTCTTTATGAAGGAAACGTCCTAAAAAATTTCCAAGGAGAACACAGAACTTATAATAGAGTTACCTTTTCAAATATGCAATAAACTTTTATTTTATAACTTTTATCATAAAAGTTATAATTAACTATTATTTTTAATTTTTATAATATAAATTGAAAATAACTATTATTTTTAACTTTTATTATAAAAGTCTTTAATAACGGTTATCAAAGACTTTTAAAATATAAATCAAAAAATAAAAATCAGTCCGAGACTTTTATTAATAAGTAAAAGTCTTTACGAAAATAAAAGTCTTGAAAAATGTAAATAAAAGTCTTTGATCTATATATCGAAGGCGAAGTTATACAGGATCATCCAAATTCGATTTTATTTTAGGTTTAAGCACTATTTATTGATATAACATCTTTTTTTTGTAATATCCTTTTAAATGTCCTTTAACCCAATATATTTTTTTTATTTATCTATATAAATAAAGTTATTATAAAAACTATTAAAATAAAAAAAGGTGTACCTTTGTTTTTGCTTAGATTGTGGCTTATAATTCCCAATTGGTTTTTGCTTTTAAACATACATATTGTCCTATTTAGTAATAGCAACTTAAATTGAATTGATTAATTGGAGTAACAATTTTATTGAGTATTACTTTATAACAATACAATGGTACTTTCAGATCTACGAAGCAACATGTCTGCAGAAAGCTTAAAAAAAATAATGTTCATTAAAACTAATAAACAAGAGTAAAACACATTCACAACTTGTTTTTTTTTTAATTTGAATTACTAACACTAGTCTACATTTGAATGTTATTTTCAAAATTTTAGCTGTCTACCCATGCCAATTACTGATTAATAATTAAAAGTCAATGCCGAGACGGTTGTTGAATATATGTATATGTTTTATAGGGTCGCGGATTCTTCTTTATAAATGTTAAAAGGTACTCCTTTTTTTCATTTTAAAATTAGATTTTATAGTAACTTTATTTATAAAGTTTATATAGATAAATAAAAAAAAAAAAAACAAGACTTAAATATTCATATATTGGGTTAAAGGACATTTGAAAGGATATTACAAAAAAAAGATGTTATATCAATAAATAGTGCTTAAACCTAAAATAAAATCGAATTTGGATGATCCTGTATAACTTCGCCTTCGATATATAGATCAAAGACTTTTATTTACATTTTTCAAGACTTTTATTTTCGTAAAGACTTTTATTTATAAGTCATTAAAATAAAAGTCTTTGACTGATTTTTATTTTAAAAGTCTTTAATAACTGTTATTAAAGACTTTTATAATAAAAGTTAAAAATAATAGTTATTTTTAATTTTTATTATTAAAAATTAAAAATAACAGTTATTTGCTGACTTTTAATATAAAAATTAAAAATAATCGTTAAAAATGATTTTTATTGATAAAAGTTATAACCGTTACGATCCCTGTATAGAACACTGCACTACAAGTTGCTTGCTTGCTGCTTGCTGTTCGCTGCTTTGCTGCCACTTCAGTGCGCTGCTGTCTTGGCCAAGTCTGCATTTGCTTAGACATGTAAGTCTATCATTAAACTTTAGCAAAAGTCAAACAAAATTAAGAAAGCAGCGTTTAAACGTCGAGAGTCTGAAGAGTGAAGACTTTGAGAGAGATGACTTGAGAGACGACGAGTTGAGAGACGACGACTCGAGAGACAGACTCGTTGAAGTTGCTCTGCTGCGCGTACTTGGTGCTAAGTAAACTGAATTAAATAGCACACATACTTACACTTGGATTCTATATACTACATGGACTTTAAGTTTAAGACCGAGTGACCAACTGTGGAAAAGTGCTGCAGCTCTGGCATGTGCGGTCGGGTTGGTTCGGGGTCAGTGGTATTGAAAGATTATCGATCGCTTGACTGCCTGCTTTTTTCAATTGAATTGTCTTCAATCCCATAGCTCGTTTTATGCGTTTTTCCCCATACAAACTATGTATATTCCCAGTTTGCTTCATTCAGCCATCTTTATCCAACTATCTCAACTCACTCCACACTCTGCTGTGCCCTCTTGCGCGTGTGTGTGTCTTGTCCTGTTCTGTCCTGTCCTGTCCTGTCTTGTTCTGGCCAGTTTCTGACTTTGCTTTGTTTGCGTTTTATTTGTTTTTTTTTCTGTTTTTCTTGCTGCTGCTTGCATTCTACTTAGGGGTGCCCTCAACACTTGCTCAACGAAATTTAATAAGCAAAGGACATGTTTAGTGTCGTCCTTCTCGTCCTGCTGCTCCTTAGGCTGTGGCCCAATCCCATGCTTGCATTGCGTGTAAGACGTCCATCAACTGAAGCAGCCGGCTCATTAAACTTGTTGTTTTTCCTCCTTTTCTTCTACTTATTCTGATATATACTTTTCTCTGTTTTGTTTTTTTTTTGAGTGCCTCATGTGTAGCTCTTTTTTGTGACTTTAAACACAAACTTTATGTTCTGCTAATATTGATTTTTCATTTATATTTCTGCTTAATTTTTGTTGAAGAAAAAGTGTGTTTCTTCAATCATTGAACTCAAATTTTATTTTATGGAACACAAGTGCAATATTTGCCAATGTTCTTCTTCGAAAGCAAAACAAATATGTATATTTATGTCACATTTATAGCAAGTTTCCAGGTTTTAGTGTAGCATAAATTATAATGAAAATTTGTGTATAAACAGTGTTTAAACATTTTAAATGGTAAAAACACTTAAACAATTTGCAAAATAAATAGTTGTGTATATTAAATAGTTACAAGAAAGCAATTTAACTTAAAGTTTGTAATAATAATACAAATTTATAGCAACGAAAATTAAATATTTACATATAATTTAAAGTTGTTTTGAATAGTTATTACAACCAGTTTGCTAGTTAAATGGAAAACACAATTAATATACAATAAAATCTATTCATATATATTGTAGAAACAGCTGTTAGCAGCATGTATGTATCTATTGTACATTCTACTACCATATATAATTAAGTTCACTCACTTTGCTCACAGGATTAGCGAGACAACAACTAGACATCTTCTCAAGCAGTTAACCAAATTGAATCCAACCCAATTGAGGCTCATACCCAAAACAGAATTCGCGACCCGATCCCGAACCCAGACACAGACCCAGACCCGTACCCTCACTCGTATCCAAGTAATGCGCTCAGGCCCAAGTGCTAAGCTTGGCCAATTTAATAAGCTCCAAAAGGGCCTCGACATAACGGCAAATGTCACAACTGACAGCTATTGCCATCTGTGTATGTGAGTTTGTCATAATTTCACGTCCATTGTCAGCATTTATTCAGCGTCGCATTCAATATGGCAAACAGCAGAATGTCGTTGGAAGCAGTTGAGCTTTTTGACCTGCTTGGCGAATCCTTCGCTTCGCTTCGCATTTTGCTTGCGTTTATTGCTGTTGTTGTTGTTGTTGTTGTTGTTGTTATTGTTGTTGTCGTTGCTCCTACTCGTTGTAATTATTTGTTTTGGCTTGCAGGGTTCATTTACTTCACACAAAAAAAGCAGCAAATCATTAGAGAAGCTTGGCAAACTACAAATTACCTAGGAATCTTAGTTATCCATAAAGTTTTTGAGTTTTTTACACCCGAAATTTGTAATATTCAAAGAAAAATCTACAGAATTATTTTTTTGAGTATTTGTTTATAAATTTTATAATATTTAATACCCAGTATTAAGGTTAGCATATAACAGTATAGATGTCTAACGAACACTCCATTGAAAATCCAGTTTGAGTATGCATTCTTCTTCCAAAAAAGCATGTTTCTTAAGATACCCAAAACATAAAGGATAAACATAAAAAATTGCTTCAAATATTCTACTAAATTTTCATTTCATTACTCTAATATATGTTCCCAATCTCTAGTTAAGCCCACTTTTGTTACTTACTTTAGCACAAACACATCATACCCTGCACTCTGTTATAGGAAAACCTAAAGAAGCGAGCACACACACACATACACGTTGACAAATCTGCATGTGTATTGTGGCCCTGTGGCAAGGGTTTTGTGTTGTGTGGCATGCCCCACATGTGTCGCCGTTTGGTTTTGTTTGTTTGTTTGCCTGTGTGCACATGTGTTTTAATTTTTGTTTGTTGTTTTTAACAACAACAATAAAAAACTGTTACACTTTGGTCGTTACCGTGTTGTCGTTGTTGTTATTGTTGTTGTTGTTGTTGTTTCATATTGTCTCTTGCGTGGGCTCAAACAATTACAAATTATGGCTGAGAAGTTCAGTGTTCGTTGCTCTCTGCCTCGTTTCGGGTTACCTTTTTTAATTGTTTTTCCTGTTGTTATTGTTAATGTTGTTGTTGTTGTTGTTAATGTTGCCTGTTGTGTGTGTAGAGTGTCGCCTTTGTTTGTTTTTAGTAGTATGCTAAAGGTTTTAAAGTGCAGCAGCAGCAAAGCGAACGCACATCAGGTCAAAGTTGAAAGCGCTCTTCCTTGAGCATACACTTTAGAATACCCAAAAGTAACCCCCAAGTTGCACTAAGTAGTTAAGGAAGCTACTTACAAATACTACATACCAAAGGTGTAGAATTACAGCACAGCTTTGCTTAAATGGGGAATATAACTGTAGCACACTTAATTTTAGCAAATCGCTATACTTAACTGGGTAAAGTTTTAAGAGAAGTTAGTTTAAAGTTGATATATTACTTGCTTAACAAATTTCTTTAAGTTTATTAGCTATTTATTTTATTTATTTATCCCGTACAATTAAAAGCATACTATATTTAATTCTCCTTTTCCTATTGTTTCTATTTAACTTTTCCTACTTTAAAAATTTTTCTTTCTTTATTCAATACCACTTTTTTCTAATTCCTGCATAACAGTTTTCTTCCCATCTCTAAAAGTTGAATATAAATTATTTATTTCAACATATTTTATTTGAATTATTTGTCACATTCTATTTACAAAAATATCTCTCGTTAAATAATTTATTTTATTTTATTTGATACCACTTTTCGTATAGCATCTACTTAAATTTCTCCAGCTTAATTATTTATCATGTTATATATAATTTTTTTCCAGTTTCTGCTTAAATTTCGCTAGCTTAATTATTTATCAAACTTTATTCAATTCCCAAATTTTTTCCGATAATCTCTACTAACATTAATTTACTCCTTTTCAGTTTATAATTTTCCCAGTTGTATCCAAAACCTGGCTGATATTTAACACTAATGAACACATTTCACAATCTAGCAGTTTTGGGGACACACAAAAAACAACCAAAACACATAATTAAGTGTAAGTTGTGTGGGTGGAAAACTGTAGAGATAGACTGTTTGATTTGCACAGTGTTACATTGAACTTTTCACCTATGTGCCATGTTGTTTATGTGCCGCCTGAAATGAAAACTGTGTCGTGCTCTCCGTTGAGATACAAATGTATCTCAATATGTGCTGACACACACACAGATACACGCATACAGAAGCAAAAGCACATAGGAAGCGCGTCTATAGTTACCAAAGCGTTCATTTCACAGATTTATTTGCCTATTTCTGTGCGCGGTACGTGACGAAAAGCGCTTTTCCTATGTATGACAAATACATAAAGAAAATGTCGCAGATAAACGAAAAAAAAAAAATACAGAAAATGTATGCCCCACAGCAACAATTTACTGAGTATATATATATATATGTATTTGTTGTATCTAGAAAAAATAGCAACAGAAAAATCGTTATGCTAAATATTGTTCCACATTCTGTCCAGACATTTGACACCAGCAAATTTGTTGTCGTCTCTTTTGCAAATATTTTTGCGAACCTTTTTTATTACATTTAAATAATTTGATTGCAAGTGCTGACAGGGTCCGGTGTTCAGCAGGGTCGGAATCGGGTCGGAATAGGGTCGGGGCGTTTAAACTTGCCCCCAATCGGAATCGGAGCCCTTTTTATATTATTATTTTGCTACAGTTTTCAATTCAATTTAATTCACTTTACGCTACGCTCTCTCCCCGTCTCGCTCTCGCTCTCTCCTCGTCTCTCTCTCACACAATCTTTAGCTTGTTGTGTGGGCGTCTCAGCTACTTTTTTTTATTTAATTTTTTTCTTTTTTTTTGCTCTTTCTTCCTGTACTCAGTTTTATTTCTTGCAGCATAAAAATTTATTATCATAATAAGCAGGCAGGCGAGAGCCCAAAAGAGACGAAGAGCTGCTGCTGCTGCTGCCGTTTCTTTCGATTTTCCCCATATGAGAATGAGAAATACTTTTTGTACATATAGATAGATATATGTTATTCTTTTTGTGCAACCCTCAAAATGTTTTTTATGGCTGTTGTGTTTTTTGTTTTGATGGAAATTCGATATTTGCAACACGTATTGAATTTTGATCAGTTGCCTAGTAAGTAATATGGCTCTAGACGGAAAACAGCAACAACAAATAACAAAAACAAAAAAACAGACAGAGATTCAGATACAGTTATTACACTTATTTATGTTGCTTTAGCCTACATTGATTTAAAGCGGTAGCCCTGGCATGGTGTGCCACCACCCCTCGTTGTTCCAGATGCGTATCTGCAAACAATTAAGAAATTGTTAAATGAATTTTACGAAAAATTCCGAAACACCGAGTTAGCATTGCCCAGGAAAACCTCTTCTGCCTCTGCCCCCGCCCCCTCTGTGTGCCTGCAACCATTTGTATCTAGATACAACAACATTTGTAGTTACGTGCAACGTAGGGTTCCACCACACGCCATGTTGTTTCTTTGTAGGTTTTGTAATTCTATTAGTTGCAAGAGCTCTACAAATGTGTTTGTGTATGTGGCACAGAGCTTTTTGACGCAAACAGCCAACGACAACCTCAATGAAAGCAAATTAAAAAAGTTTCCACCAGCACAAAGGGGGAAATGAGTCACAAAGAGGGGGGGAAGGAAACAAACAAATGAAAGTCCATTTTCACCCAGTTTTCAAATCGTTTCTCGTTTCTCGTTTTTCGGCATTCTAAACGAAATTAAGTGCAACTTTTTGGCTAAAATTGAGCTACTTTCATGGCAGCACTTCCGCCAAAACTCTAAAACTAACGAGAATCTTTCTAATTTAAAAGTAGAATATATAGAGAATAGAGCACTTAGTCTAATCATTATTGCAGCTATATAATTAGTTTTGTTTGCTACACAGCTATACACATAGCTATGACTGTGTTACTTATCAAAAAAGGGTTAATTAAATTTCAGTTGTTCTTTTAATGTGAAATTATAAAATAAGTTGCATTTTAGATATCAAAATAATAGCAAGTACTGGTGTAAAAACTCTGAGCATTGCTCTTCATATAGTAATAAGTAGTTAATAGTTTAGAACAATTATTATTATATAAAATAATAATACGAAAATTGTTCAAGCAGAAGAAATTATAATTTTGTAAGCATTTACAGTCGATAGTCTGACGTCACTATACTCGGAACTGCAAACCTATTCCCCTTGAAGTTAAACTGTTTCAAGCATATCTCTAAGTTCAATTTAGGACTGTAGGTTCGAATCTTATTTTGTTTGTATAATTTGTATAAAAAAATCTTTATTTATCCAATTTTAGAGTTAAAATCCAGTTTTCGTACTTCATTTACAACTGTTGACTTACCTTCAACACTTGCAAGGCTCAAATGTTTCTTGGCTAAGGTCGGGGTTATTGCTAGAGTCGGAAACCTTTGTCAAGTGCTCGTATCTTTTCAACATTTGCAAGTTGTTACTGTTTAGCACCAGCTACAACACTTGTTGGCATCAAATGTTGCGCCTACTGTCGGCTGTGTCTATGTCTGGGGTACAGTTAGTCAGCTCTTTTTGTGTGTATTTGCTGTTAGACGCAGCATATCGCACTTTGGTAGCACTCAAGAGTTAAGCTTGGCCATAAATGCCAAAACGTTTGTGTGTGTATTTGCTACCCTTCATACCCTTCAATGTGATGCATACAGACATGCCGTCATTTAGGCAGACAAACACTCCGCAAACTGACAGTCCAAAGCACCAGACACCACAGAGAGACTCGGCAAACCACTGTGAAACTATGCAGAGACATTTGAAGGGTGGAGGAGTGCTAGAGATGTAGGCGAAGGCAAAGGGGTTAGTAGTTGCCGCATTTGTATTTTTGGTTTTCATATATACATATATTTTATTATAAAGAAAATACAACAAAAAAAAATGATTTATCACTCTGTGAGTTACGTTTGCTCAGTTGACTTTGACAGGCCAACCAGCAGCACTCCTCGGCAACTCACATTGGTGGCAACTCTGCCAGCGGCAGGTGAGGATTACACAAACAAAAAAAAAAAAAAAGAGCAACTCATGTGCATGATGAATTAAATTAGCAAAATGAAAAAACAAAAAGCCAGCCTGAAAATACAAACATATATACAAACTCCATTTTCAATTCCAATCCCCATTCCAATTCGTATCCCCATTCCCCATTCCAATTCCAATCATCATCATGTTGTTCATCGTCACACAAAAAAGAGACACGTTATTTTTTTGAGTTTTTAAAAAAAGGTTTTTCATTTTCATTTTTGTTTTTTTTTTTGCATTTGTTCGCTTGCGAAACAGAAAAATATCTTTGTTGTCGTACATAGATGTATATATATATATATAATATATCAATATATAAATAGTTATTCACAAGAATTATCGAGAATTATTCATAGATAGTACACATTATATTTAGAGTGTGTGGGGGGAGGGGGGCATTAAATAATAACTTATGCTTTTATACAAAATAAAAAATAAATAACAGTTTTGGGCTTTTATACTGGTACAAGTGTTTCTTGCTTTCTCTCTCTCTCTCTATCTGTATCTCTTTTACTTTCTTTCTTCTTCTAACTAACTAGCTTGCTTTCTGCTACTAACTTTAGCTGGTTCTTAGTTTTAGCTATAGCTTTTCTATATATATAGTTTTTGTGTGTTTTTGCTGTGAAACTGTTTTGTTAAAAATTTGAATGACGAGTAGGCGAGTTGTTGATCAATCATAAAATATTACATTAAGTATTTGAATTTCTGGTACTTTTGCTTTGAAATAAATGCTTCAACTTTCGTACTTGCTATATAGGCAGTATTTAAACATTGTGTGTGTGTCTTTAAGTGTATATATAGCATTACATTTATATAAAGTTTATCTCATATAGTTATATAATATCAGTTTTTTTTTAGTATTTCATTTTTGTTTTGTTTTCTTTACAGTCACATACATATGTAGTATATATATTTATATATATAGTATTTTAATTTATATATTGTGTATACGCCATGTAGTATCTTTGCAAAAAGTTCATTTTGTGTAACCCATTTATTACTCAACTATCATAATTATTTTTATTATTGTTATAATTCTTATTATTATTATTACTTTTTATTACAATAATTTGGTAAGCGTAAGTGTTTAAAATGAGCTTTTAGTTAGTATTCTGTTGTTTTGCATAATTCTTTGAAGTTTTTTACCGTTTGCTAGCTAATTTTACACAAGTTACTTTCATTCTCTTCACATTTCTCTCAGTGTGTACGTGTGTGTGTGTGTGTGTTTACAAGTGTTTGTGATTATTGAATTAATTGTAGGAGACTACGTATTTGCAGTGGCATTTACTTAACATCTAGGCATAACTCTATTTTAGGCATATCAAGTTTTTCTTTTCCTATTTACAAAAGGGCAAGCACTGGGAGGAGAGCAGTTCAGAGAGCAACGCTATAGCAGTGTGGCCAGATTTTTAGACTTTTGAAAACCAATATTAATTTTCTTTCAAAAAGAATTGAATAGATAGAATAGTTTTTTTCAAACATCTTTAAGCAAATTTTGTAAGAAAATTTTGTTAGCTTCTCTTTTAAACATTTTTATCTGCTTTTATTTATTTATAAAATTTATATTCCAAATCATATGGCAACAAATAGGTAAGTTAATAAAAATTTGTAAATAATTTAACTGAATTTACATGTACTGAGTTACAAAACTATATCTGAAAGTTAAAAGTTTTCTGTTCATAAATCTTTGCACTGTTTGTTGTTGTTGCTTGGCCTGAACTGATTAAAAGCATATTAAAAAGTTATCAGAGAAATGCTCTAAACGCATTTTCAGCTAAGAAAATGAGAAAATGAAAATGAATGTAGTTGAGGAGCTCTAGAGTTTTAGTTGCTCTAAGAAGGGAGACAGAGCAGGCAGAGAGAGAGGGAGAGAGATAGAGAGGGTAACCACAAGAAACAAAAGTTACACTCGACTGGTAACTTTAGAAAACTTTTGCAGCTTGACATTGTTAGAGTTGTACAGCTCTCACTCTCTCTCTCTCTCTCTCTTTCTCACTCTCTCTCATACTGTCTGTCTTTCACTATCTGTTCTGTTGCACTGTGCTACACACAAGTCATGCAACTTGTTACATAAACAAACAAACATACATGCAACACACAGAATGCAACTGCAATTGTATCTTGTATCTTTTGGTTATGTATATGCACGTGTGTTAGTGTGTTGCAATGTACTTGGATTTATGTTTGTTTAGTGCAACTAAAATGACTTTTACACTGGCTAAACAAAATATTTGTTACGCTCTGCGCACTTCCTGCAGCTCAGCAGTCTTAAAAAGGGGGTGATTTTTAGGTCGGAAAAGTGGGTATAGAAATTTTGCAGTAGCCAGCAGTTAGCAGTGATGCCATATCAGTCATTTTTCAGACAGATTTGTTATAATTTGGCTCTTTAAAATGAGAATTGTAGATTATATATTGTATTGCTACAATAATCTAAATATGATTTACATTGCGAAGGACACTATTCAGATACAGCTCGAAATAGTTCGGAAAATTGTTTAAAAATTTTAAAATTATTTAAATGTGTAGTAAATAAGTTTCAGATAATGTTAATGTGGTTATGGATATTGTAAAAATGATATATAGTAAAGAAAAAGTATAGTTTTTCTTTTTAGCCCTTAGCCTTGTCATCTCTTTTGTATCTAACTTGTTCTGTTAGCCACAAACTCTCCATAGCCATTGCTTGCTCAACTAACTGCTCTCCTCTTTCTTTCTCTCTCTCTCTCTCTTTGCTGCCAGCTCTCACTGTCTCTGTCTTTTCACTATTTCTATTTCTTGCTCTTAATTTAACTCGCACATATTTTAGTAATTAAAATGATGCACAGGAACCAGTCCCTAAAGAAATCACTGTCAACACGGACGAAATTCCGTAACTCCATGTTCCACGCTCCATACTCCGACTCCGACTCCGCTTTGCTTCTTCTTACCCCAGCTGTAGCTATCGCTGTCTCGCTCTCACCTATACGAGATATGCCTGGACATGTGGACCCTGCTGCTGACCCGAAACACCCGCCTGCTGCTGCTGCTGCTGCTGCACATTTGACTTGTTTAGTGCAACAGCACCTAAAGTGCCTGTTGCATGTTGCTGTTGTTGTTGTTGTTGCTGCTGCTGCTGCTTGGGCTGTGGTCGCCATGTTTGTGCACGTTGCTGTTGCAGCTCGTGTTGTGGTGCTGTAGCAACGCCTGGCGGTGGCATCATCAGCATATGCTGCTCGTTGTCGAGCGTGGAGTAGTCTGAATCTATGCTCGAATAGATGTGCTCTGAAGGCGGACGCATGCCACCATGATGTTGATAATACTGTGCATGCAAATGATGTGTGCCACCAACGGAGACGCCACCGCTAACACCTGCTGCTGCTGTTGCTACCTCACCGCCTCTCCGTTGTGGCCGCGGACTGGGCGTGGCCGTGGTGGCCGTCGAGTAATTCTGCTCGGCAACTGCAGCAGCTGTGGCACTTGCACCCGCTGCCTCCGCTGGCCCACAATAGGCAGGCGGTGGTGCCTGGCGATAGAGCAGTCCCGGACTCGCCGGCTGCTTGATGCGCTCGTGATTGTGATCCAACTCCAGAGTGTAGTTATTGCCCCTATAGGTGGGATAATCCACGGGCAAAGCGTAGCGTAATTTCTCCCAGAAATGCCGATCGGAGCGACGTATGCGATGCACAGCCGATGTCTTCAGATACGGCAACAGTTCAATGTCGCTCTCTGCCTCAAAGGCCACCTCCGGTTCCTCAATGATTACCAGCTTCTGTGGCCTGCCCCGCAGAGCATCGTGCACGGATCTCCTTAACTCACAGCGTGACCATTCCGTTTGTAGAAAGTTGCGAGTCAACAAGATGACAACTCGCCGCGAGACACGACTTGCCTCCAGCAGTTGATAGTGTGTGGCATCGTGGGCAAGGTCACGATGTTGCAAACACACACGCAATGCCGGACGACCCGTTTCCAACTCACTGGCCAAATGCTGACACACAAACTCCGAGTCCTTGGCCGAGTGCAGCAGCAGAGCATCGTAGAGTTTCTCCGATTCCTCGCAACGTGGTCCAAAAACCCTGACGCCATAGTGGGCAAACAGCCAGATTCGCAGAGACTCACGAAACACGAAAACAATGATGACGACGACGAGAAGGAAGACCAGAGCCAACGCAGCTGCCAGCAAGGGTATATAGGATTCGGGTATGCCGTGCTGCAGCATCGAACCGCCCGAGTAGTAATCCGTGCAAGCCGCACCCGTCGAATTAAAGTCCAGTTCTCGCTTCTGGGTGGCAACACCGGACGACAGGACTCCGGACTCGTAGTTGTTGCTATGCGGCGAGGACATGCAATAAATGTCCTGTGCATCCTGCACTATCAACGCATTGTCTGCCACATAGGAGGTTAGAGCTTGCAGGAACTGACAACGACAACTCCACTGATTGCGACCCAGAGAAATGGCATGCAACCTCTGTCCAAAATGTGCGGCATGCAGTTGCCAGATGGGCAGTGTGACCAGACGATTGCCATCGATACGCAGCACCTCCAGTGAGACCAGTGGAGCCAAAGTGCCATTCTCAATGTTCTCCAGCTGATTGTTGTGCAGATAGAGTTCCTTTAGAGCCGAAAGTTGCTCAAATTCATAACCGTGCAACGTCTGCAGTCGATTGTCGGACAGTTGCAGCAACTGCAGCGTTGCCAGACTGGCAAACGTGCGATTCTGTATGGATGCCACCTGACTGCCATTCACATACAATGCCTTCAAGTTTTTTCTACCAATGAATGCATGATTTTTCAACACTGGAAAATTATTGCCATCCAAATACACAATGCTCGAGTCCATGGGCACACGACGTGGCAACTCCATGGTCAACTGATTGCCACAATCCACTACATTCGTGGACCAGATCTGATCATGATAACAGGTGCAATTATGTGGACACGTCATCTCGCAATCGCAGGCATCAAAGTCACAGCAGTGACACAAAGCGAAGCAATGGGATTCGTAGCGACAGAGAAAATCCTGGGGACGCAGCGAACTCAAAGGACGCACAGCGGCGCCACGGGCATGTGGCATGACGCACTCAATGTTGGGCATGTCCATGACACGGGGATGTTGACGAGTTGTTAGATTATTGATGCGTTGCAACCAATCCATGGTGCAATCGCACTCGAATGGATTTCCTCCTAAATAAAACTCTGGCAGTGGTTTAGGCGCAACAACCGGAGCAATGCGTAGTTGTTGCAACTGCAACTTGCTCAACTGATTGGCATAGAGATCCACACGCGCCAGATTTGCCTTATCCACAAAGGCATTCGGTTGCACATTGCCTATTAGATTATTATTAATAAACAGCAGCTCAATGGTATTGGGTATAGACATGGGTCCAATTTCCGTAATCCTATTGTGACTGGCATCCAGGGTCTTAACGCGTATCTCCTCCTGCAGCTTATAGTAATTCCCCAGAGCCTCTATATAATTTCCATGGATATCCAACCACTTGAGATTAGAGGGTATAAAAGCATAATCAAACCACACCAAATGATTTTCGGATAGATTCAACCAGAGCAGGGAAACCAGTGTAGCAAAGACGCCATTAATATCGGACAGAAAGTTCCTATCCAAACGTATCGCTTCCAGTTCATAGTTTTTATCAAAAGCACCACGTTCAATGCTCTGTATACGATTCTTGGCCAAATTGAGCACACTCAGACGTGGCAAGTCCGCAAACATGCCCACCGTAATGTTACCAATTTGATTATCAATGAGTCGCAAACCCGTCAACTGATGCAGATTCTTAAAGCTCTGATTGTCAAAGGTGCGTATTTGATTCTCGCCCAGATCCAAAGTACGCAACATGGCCAAATCCTGCAGAGCACGTGGCACTTCATTCAACTGATTCGAGCTAAGATCCAGTTCCTTGAGATCGGAACAGTTCTTAAACACTGCGGGTTCCACAACACTAATGAGATTATTATTCAAAGTGAGCTTCGATAACACGTAGAGTCCATTGAAGAGCTTGTCATCCAAGGTGTGCAGACGATTCTCGGCCAAATTGAGCGTATGCAGATTGTAGAGCGGCAGAAAAGCATTGTCCTCAATATGACCAATGGAATTATTCCTCAGGTTCAGAATCTGCAGGAAATACAACTCCTTGAACGTGCGATAATCAATACGGGTCAGTGCATTGTGAGCTAGATTCAGCACAATGAGACGTATAAGTCCGGCAAATGTGGTATTGTCCACATGATTTGAGGTCAACTGATTGCCCGACAAATCCACAACAAGCAGCTGTTCCAGGCGATGGAACAAACCCTTGGGCAGCTCATAGAGCTCATTGTTCTGCAGATGAATCTCACGTAGCTCCTTGCTCCCAGCAAATAGACCCTCGGGCAGTGTCTCCAGATGATTGTTGCTCAGATTGACAATTCTCAGGGAGGCCAGACCTGCCAAGGCTTCACCCGACAACTCCGAGATGTTGTTGTGCTGCAGATTGAGGTGTTGCAGGCGTCGCAACCTGGAGATGCCCCAACTTTCCGTAATGGAGCGTAGTTCATTGTGACTGGCGTCCAAGAACTGCAACTCGCTGCCACTTCCGCTGCCGGCCGAGGCGCCACTGCAATTCATGTCCGCAAATCCCAATTGTTCGGCAGTCCTAATGCGATTCCGTGTCAAATTCAGGGATTGCAGATTGCCCACCGGGCACAAGAATCCTCCAGGCAGTGCTCTTAAATTATTTTCACTCAAATCGAGTTCCGTCAACTGCTTTAGGCCGTTGAGTGAGTCTGGATAGAGTTCCAGTGACTTGGCCGGACCCCATTCGGCATTCCGTGTGCTAAGCCTCAGGGACTTCAAAGTGGTCAATCCCTCAAAGGCATTATTGGGCAACTGCAACAGTTTGCAGGACTCCAAACGTAGCGTGTCCAGAGTTTGCAGTCGGGCAAATACCGCAATGGGCAGTGTGGACTCAAAGAGATAGAGATCACTGCACTTGATGGTCAACTGACTGCTGCCATCGGCACCCTGTAAATCCAGACCCGGTTGACGTTCAATCAAACGGAGAGCACAATGAACGCCACTGCTACCGTTGTACGTCCAACTGCACTGGTTAACGGGTCCACTGTGGGCCGGAGCCGGTGAGGAGGCAACCGGCAGCGAGGCGGCCAACAGGGAAGTATAATCACTGGACAGACTAACGCCTGAGCCTAACATGGCGCTAGCAGCGCTGTTGCTGCTACCACTACTGCTACTGCTGACTGAGCTGCTTGCAGCGCTGCCTGTTTGCTGGTCCTTGGGCGCCAGAGCGGCCAACGAGACGTCGAGGAGGAGCAGCAGCAGCAGCGGGAGCAGCAGTAGCCTAGGCTCCATTCTGTTGTTGTTTTGTGTGCTGTGACTTGATTTTGATTTTCTATAGGGTATCTATGGCTTTGGACACACCGATTCAGTTTTGTGACATATTTAGTCGCTGTTTTTTTTTTTCTTTCTTTCTTTCTCACATACACACTTTATTAAATTTAATTGCTTTAATTTGAATTGGCTTTAATTTTGTATTTGCCTCACTTCACTTCACTTTAATTAATTTTCGCAAACACTTTGAACGAATTTTGATTTTTAAATATTTTTGTGGTTGAATTTATTTTTGCTCTTTAGCGTTTTGTAAGCGTTATTTCAATTGTAATTTGTGCGTGCTCCACACGTCCGTACCGTACGGCGCTCGCACTCGAACTGTTTGCTGCTTTGACAAACCAAATGTGCGTTGACTAACCGAAACCTACAATTGCCGCAACGACGAACGCGCGAGCGAGCAAACACAGCATTACACAGAGAGAGAGAGAGAGCGAGAGAGCGCCTTTTGGTGTACGAGTACGAGAGCAATATACGAAGGAGGCGCATGTGCTCGGCTTGTATGCAATAATAATGGCTACACGATGTTTGACACTCACGCTCAGTTGCGCCGCGCTCTCGTGTATCTTACGCTCTCTCTGCTCTCACTCTCTTTCAAGTTAGTTACATTTGCAGCCGCTGCTGGGTCGAATGGCGCTAGTGTGCTATTCAAAATGAAAACAATAATTGAGTGTAAAAATGTTGAGTGCGTTCTTCAATTGTTAAATCGTTACTAAATTATGGCAAAGTATTTCATTTAAAATATGACAGCTTAAATAAAAGAAGAGTTTACTTAGTAAGTAAAACTTATAATTGTGTTAAAAGCATATTTGTTGCAAGTAAAAAATAATTACAATATTTTGTTAAGCATATATTATTTTTATAATATTGTTATTTAAAGTAAAAATTGAGCTTACGCTGCGGGAGCATTTCTCCAAGTCGTATAACTTATTGCATTTTTAAATATCTAAAATTATGTTCATTAATTCTCTCCTTTAACTCACTCACTCACTAAAGCCTCGCTCTCTTGCACTCACAGTGCGCTCTCTCTTGTGCTCTTGCGCTCTTTCACTCAACACATCACTCAACACTTAGGCTAAACTGTAGTTTTGTTATTGTTGTTCTTAGCACACACACGCGCCGCCATCAGCAGCAACAGCAACAGCAGCAGCAGTCGGAACAATTTTGAAGGCGCATCCGTCAGATACGTTTCCTATTGCGAGGCAACTTCTAATTGTTGCAGCTGCAAGGCATGGCCAAGGGTTGCAGGGGAAGCGTGGCATGCAATTTTGTCAACGCTAAAAGATGTTTAACACATTGCCAGACACACTCGCACATTCATAAGAATCTTAGATCTAAGATACACACACTCTAAGATACATTAGAGCAATGCGCGAGTCTCAAGTGCCCACAAACAGTTGAGTTTATATTTAGAGTGTTTAGAATCCAGACAACAACAACACACAGCCTGGAGTTTATCTTAAGTATCTGCATCTATAGATAGCCAAAGCAGCAACAGCAAAAACAAAATAGAAAAACTGTTGAATTTTCCACATCTATTTTCCATTTTCCAACTTTTGTTTTCTTTTCGCTTGTCTTCTTAAAGGCCAAGGCCAAGTTGGCTACAACTAACTTCAAGTAGCGCTGCTTCGAGAGCATCATTTGCCACTTTTCGACATTTTGAAAAATGTATTATTTATTATTTATCATTTAGAATGTACATATATATACATATATATATATATAGGTACTATTGTATCTGCATCTGTAGCTGAACCGCCCACATAGCGTAGAACTTTTGTTTGTTGCAAGTTTTCCCTCTAATGCATTTATTATTCATGGCAACTTTTTCATTAACTGCCAAAAGAGACGCCAAAATCATCGCCCACACATGACCGGAAGATGTTTTGCGGTGCACAACGTTAGAGCGAGCAAATGCTATGAGGAGGGGGAACAGAGGGAAGTTTTCTAGTCCTTGGCTTGGCAGTCGTCAACAGGCGGCAACAAATCTACAAAGCCAAAGTAAATTGCCAAAGGTGCAGAAGGAGCAGCAGCAGCAGCAGCAGAAACAGCGCTGCTTTTCCCTTCCGCTGTAACTAAGTTAGTACGCTTTTCCAACCCCTCAAAAGCCCTCAGCCCCCAGCTCCCCCCGTCCCCCACTCCCTTTCCTCTATTACCTATTCTACTCACTTTGCTGCTGACTTCAATTCCGTCGCTACGAAAGTCTCTCGTTAGGAAGTCTCCCAGCACCAACAACACACATTGCCTTTTGTTTTTCCTACTTTTTTGCTGCTCTTTTTCCTTCTTTTTTTTTTTTTTTTGGCTGCTGCAAAAGGTGTTGGAAACTTGTTCAACTTGTTTCCCATTTTACTATTCTTTTCCTTCACACACATATATACTGGTGTATGTTGGCTATAAAAATAGCAACTACGCAAAATGCTACCTCATATTCAGTTAGCTGCAACAAGCAGCTGACAATAGTTGGTAGCAAGAATGGGAGCAGGCAAATATGTAACTTTTCACTGCCCACAGGATACTCTATTGATAACACATAGAAATTTGTTTATTGTCTTGAATTAACACTTGTTGGCACTGCAGCAATTGGTGGCAAGTAAAGGTAGAAACAAGTTTAGCACTTTATTTGCAATAGGTAAGGTAAAAGTTCACTACTTTTTACACGAGCATTGACTAAACTGAACAATACTGCTTGAAATAATAATACAAAAAAGTCCTTGAAGATTTTGTACAGGTTTGGGAAGAAAGTGCATCTTCTAAGCCCATTATTTCATATATTTATTAATAATATTTTATGTCAATAATATGTACCTAGTTTTTATAAAGTAATATTTAATTCAGAGTTTGTTTATTTGATATTTTACATACTGTTCCCAATAATATGTCAACACTAGTACATATACTCTAGAAATCCTAGACTTCCCTCTCTTACTTTGGTTAAACCTATATCAATTTCCAAATAATTTTCTACTATTAAAAAAAGATTCATTTTTCATTATGCATTTGAAAATTTTAGATACTCAATTAATAAATAAAATTACAAAATAAATTTGTTCAAATGCCATAAAAATGAAATTTTTATTAATTTTAAACTTTTTCCTATAAAAACTTTAATTTTGAGCTGCTGTAGACCGCAGATTACAGCAGTATAAAATGACATATTAATATAGCAGAGCTAGTATATTTATTATAAAGCCAACGACCCCTAGATAGTCCCTAGATAGAAGAGTCCACAAGTGTTTGCGTGTTCTGCTCTTATCTAGCAGTCCAACGGGACAACAGAGTCTGAAGACGAAGACTCTTTCGATGTGGAGTCCGAGACTCTGAGTATTATCTGTAGAAAGTATAGCTCTATTTGTGTGTAATACAAAAGAGTACTGAAAAGTCAAGGGTTATCAGCTGGTTGTCTGATAGCATAGCATAGCATAGCACTACTTCGTTGGTATTATATTTCAATTTATTGAGCAATGCAATGAAATTTTCTCTAGTAATATTTATGTTTACATAAATTGTGCATTAAATTGTGCGATAAATTTTTTGGGAAAATGCATCTCTTTGGACATGCTGATGTATGCATAAATA
This sequence comes from Drosophila tripunctata, assembly GCA_035047385.1. Lineage (NCBI taxonomy): Eukaryota > Metazoa > Arthropoda > Insecta > Diptera > Drosophilidae > Drosophila > Drosophila tripunctata. The sequence goes on from JAWNPS010000227.1 coordinate 303,842, forward strand.
ATTAGAGAGCCGGCAATAAAATGGCATTGGCAATGTTTAATTACGAAAAGTGCAACAAACGTTCAGTGAAATATTTTCGATTACAGAGCGACCTCCCTAAAGCGATTCCAATTCAATGGAGCACACACAAAGGGAGCGACAATTGTTGGATCGAGTTTAGTTTAGCTGCTATAGTTCTATATATATACGTTTCGATTCGGTTCCATTATCAAGTCTGTTGCAGTCGCCAAAAAATGGAATTTGTCATGAGGCAAGAGCTCAAAACAAATTGCGCAAATGGCAAATGCTGTCGTTGCATCCACAAACACACACACACACACATTCCTGATTCTCATCCTCATCGCCATACCCAATTCCAATCCCAATACCAATCCCAATCATATCCCTATCAAGCGATAGCCACAGAACCACCGAGTTGTTATAAAATATGCTCAGGCCAGTTTCACGACCGGACATAGAATTTTGACCAAAAATTGAACTAAAAACAAATTTCAGAGCCGTGCTGCAAAAGCGGCAGCTGAAATTGACAGGCGCTGGCATTGGAGGCACTGAGCGAAATGAAGAGGAGGAAGAGAAGCTGTGTACAACAACAGGATGCAACCAAATTGAGCAACCACAGTGGCACAGTGGTGCCATGGCAATGAAAAGTGGCATTAAATCATTTTAAACTTCAAGTTGTTGAAGCATTTCAATTCATTTGTTGGGATTTCAGACTGACTCTAAATATTTGTATTTTAAAGTAAATAAATTTTAATAAATTCATGTTAAATAAATATATACAAATCAAACCTGAAAAAACATATACATATTAAAAATGTGTAGTTGATAAAATAATAATTGCTATTTTTACTATAATTTATATTGGATTAGAAATCTTCTTACTAAATTTTGTGGTCTTGAGGGCAATACCAAAGTCTAAATTCATTTTTTAACTACATTAAAGGTTCTAAAATATATATTTTAAATAATAAAATAAAGAAGATACACTTAAACTGCACACTTCTTGCAGTAAATACTAAATTTAACTAATTAAAACAACTGAAAAATGTTTTTCAGTAACAACAAACCCGTTGAAACATTTTGTAGCTCAGTTTTACAAAACTCAATATTGTTTAAATTAATCAAGTTTTGTAACCACTGTGCACTCTGCACAGTGTGCTGCTGCACTTCACCTTGAAGCTTGAAAGCTTTTGGCAGCAAGTGTGAAGATTGCTGAACTGCTGCTGTTGAAGCTGAAGCTAAACTCTCTTGCTCTTGTTATTATTATTGTTGTAGCTCTACTTTTTCTGCCCATCTTCTGCTGCTGCTGCTGCTTCTTCTTCATCAGCTTGTTGTTATCGTTAGTGTTGTTGCAGTTGCTGTTGTTGTTGTTGAGGCTGGTCCCATGATATAAATTGCACAGCTGAGCAGGCAGCATAATCGCATGCAATTATGCCGCACACAATCACAACGCCAGAAGTTTGCGAAACTCGCCAAGCAACAACTCAGCTGGAAATGCAACAAAAGGGGGCATGCAACAGGAGCAGGAGCCCGAGTCAGAGCTGGCGAGAAGAAGACGTGGCCAACAAGCTGGCACTAACAGGTGAGTGGGTTGAGTGTATGTGTGGCAAGTTAGAGACTCCGTTGGGAGGGAGCTGAAACAACAGCAACAACAACAAGAACAACAACACCCAGAACACAACACAATGCAACAATAGAGAGCAGCGTATTGCACCATGCCACTGCACTGCACTGCCTGCCACTTGCCACTGTTTGTTGCACAATCTTGTCTAACTTTGTTTAGCCATGAAGCGACGCTGCAAGGTTTCCTGTTGCCTCACTGTTGATTTCTGCCGAGTCCTTGCCGCATTTTTTAAGGCCTATGCAGAGGGAGAGGGAGGGGGGGAGAGTGAGAGTGAGCAACTTGCACTGTTTTTCGCGCTGTTTCTCTTAATCTTTGCTCAACCATATTTTCCTCCCAATGCCTTTCTCTCTCTCCTGCTCCCTCTCTCTCTATCCTTTTCTCTCTCCATTGATTGAATGCACTGTGTCTGCTTTTTTGATCTATTGATGCCTTTGTTTTTCACTCTATTTGTTGTTGTTGTTGTTCTCTCCCATTTGAGCTTTTCCTGCCACCCTGCTTTCCACTCCCCATCCATTTGCGCATATATTGCATTTTGCGTTTTCCAATTAAACCAGAACAAGTGTCCGAGTTTTTCCAATTTCCATTCACGCTGTGAACTGAAGGTGTTACGAAACACTACACCCAGAGAAAAATCAACCTAAAATCAATAAAAACCACATTGATTCAAAAAGAAACATTAATGATAGTCTACTAAAGTTGAAAATTTTTGTTTCAATATAGAACAACCTTAGCTTAATGTTGCACAATGTTCACCATATTTATATGGAAACATTTTAGAAACAATATTGAATTCTTATTAAATTAAGATGTTTCCAAATTGAATCAATATGAACGCATTATTGACTTAAAAGTAGGTGTAGCTGATTTAAAAGAGAAACAATATAGAATTTAAAATGAAAATTATTAATATTAAATGAAAACGTTATTGAATTAAAAACGTGCAATATTAAATTAAAAACCCACATAATTAATTTTAGAATGCGAAATGCTAGACCTCCTCCCCCTCATTTACCACCCCTTTCCTTACCAATTTCTAATAAAATGTGAACGCAATATGTTTTAAAAAATTAAACAAATTTATTTCAAAATATTTTATGAATATTACAATGTATATATATATATATTTTAGCAACTATGTTATATATTTTTGTTTTACCGTTTGTTTTTTCCTTCCTTCTATCTTATTCCGAATTTTTTGCCATTTTTCGCATACTTCACTCCAGTTTAAGGTATCCCGGCCTAATGATGCTTTAAGGGCTGAAGCAACTGAATCATCTATTTCAAAAATTTCTTCTGATTCTTTTACAACAATATCTGACCATCATTTTTTTTTTGTTCTACTGTTAACATATTTTGTGTAAAGCTTGCCGGAAGGGTTCTTCTTACTATGCGGTTCCTTTGGGAACAAAGCACAAATCTCCGTGGCAATGGTTAGGAAATCGTTAGGTCTCAAGTAAATGTTTTTCAAAAATTGTATCCTCAACAATAATGTTTATGAGCTCGTCACGGTTGGAGTTTTTAAAGCTTTGCTTGTTGGCGTAAACGTCTAGCAGGGATCTTCGTTTAGCAGTTTCATCCAACAGACTTGACAAATCCTAAATATAGCAGCAATATTAAATAAAATTTTTACAAATTTATTCGCTTTATTTACTTTGTTTAGACAGCCATGAACACTTGGTGTACATATCTAGGGCAGGGGATGGCACTGAAGATGTACTTGTGCTGTGTTGAACCCATTTTCTAAAGGCCGATCTAAGGTACTCTTCTTCGTCTTCAATACCAAACTAAAAATTATTTTAAAAAAATTATTTCAAAATGCTTGAGATAATCTGCAAAACACTAATTACCTCTTCCTTTCGCCATGTAAAGAGCTTGCTTTGAACTTTCGCTAAAGTAACGATTTCGCCGTTTTCGGTGAATAAAACACCATCATTTAAATTCCATTTTCCGACATTGTTTGAAACGCACACTTTGAAAATTTACAACCAAAAATGAATCAGCTGATTAATTTACACTGTTGCGGTATTGATTTAATAGTGTTTCTTATTGATTCAATGCATTGAAATTTTAACGTCACAGATCAATGTTGTTTCAATATTGATTTAGTGTTGTGCAATATAGATTTAATAACGTTTCATTTTAGCTTTAAAATCAACATTAAAAAATGCTTAAATTAATATTGTTCAACATTGAAATAAAGTTATTTAAACATATTTTACAAAATTAATATGAAAAATCATAAAATCAAAATTGGAAATTGTTAATTTAATGTATTTCAATATTATTTTTTCCCAAAGTTGAAAACTATTGAATTAAAATGTCGCGTTTGTGATTTTAAAATGGGATTTTTGGCTCAGTGTAGATGCTATCCGTGTAGGCATTCTGTATCCTTTGACCAACTGTAAACACTAGAAAAAGTCGAGTAACCTGATTCAAAACTGCTGCAAATCGAAATTGATTGTGAAGAAAACGATACGAAAATCACTTGAATGCACTTTGATTGTATGTTAAAAAGTGTGTGGAAAATCTAGATTAATTCTCTACACTGCTGTAGGTGAAGGGTTTCGAAATTGTTTCCTTTTTTCTGCAGGGTATATCTTTGATTGTACAAAATATTTCGTAATGAAATTTTTCAAATTCTACTTTAAATTTTGCTAGACAGTTTTGTTATATATTTCTCAACTTTTCTTTCCAGTAATCATCTGCTGATTGTTAGATTTCTCGAAATGTTAACAAATCTCAGCATATCATAATAATTTATCAGCTTTGTTTTCATTTTATTATAATCTGCTATTAACTGTTGAGATTTATCTTTAGCATCTTTCTCAAGACTTCCTCTACGAATCAACTTTTCATCTTGTTGCCATTGATTACAAACACGTAACTAGCACTTAAGTCATTCATAGAAAACTGTGACGCCTTCCCCAGAAAGTGAACAGCAGCAGCAGCAGCAGTAAGAGGAAAATATTAGCTATGGCTTCTTGGAAAACTTCTACCGAAACGAGAACGCACAGTGGCTTGGAGGCATCCGAAAATAATAGCAATTACATACATATGACTGGGGCCAAGTTAATAAAAATGAAGAAAAACCAGCAGCCAGGTGAAACAAGCACACTCTTGGCCAATTGAAGAGAGACAGGAGAGTGGGAAGAGGTGAGAGGGGATAGAAGCGCAGTTGAGCGCGTTTTATAGCACTTTAAGAGCCCTAAAAGTAAGTACATTAAACAAAGTTCCCGTCGTCTCGTAGTCGGAGTCGGAGTGTGCCTTCAATTTCGACACGTGCAACTCTCGAGATACAATTTACAATTTCGAATTTTCCATTTAGTATAGCTTTAGGCTTTCCTGGAAATGCCCCGCAAGGCGTCTAAACTAGTTTACGGTAAATTGTACTACGAACTATCCGTACTACTACTTACTCTAACCCATAAATAACTCGTATTTTGTCATGCAGCTCCATAACTGAAAAAATATTTAATGATAATTGTTCAAAATGCCGAGCACGTAAGCTTAGCTCGTTAATTCCTAGAACTTCACAACTCAAAAATCGTACATATATATATATACCATATAGTACGATAAGATTTGAGCAATAACCAACAAAAAAAATACCGAGACAATTAAAGCATAATATTTTTTTTCACTGGCAGACAACGCCACACGTAACCTTGGCTGCATTTTAATCATCAAAGCGTTGCTTAGTTTTTTTTTCAGTTTTAATACCCTGTAGAAATGAGTGAAATATGTGGAGTCTTGCTTTAGGTATTTAAAAGCACAATGGTTGAGACTTTATCACTAAGTCAAGCTATTTAATATCAAACTTTATACGTAGTGAAATAAGAACTCTAATCAGTTCATTTTATTTTAGGAAAATTCTTTATAAAATTTTAAAGTTCTCTAGATAAAAATATATACTTTGGGCTATATTCCAAATGGAACTCTACTTTCTCTCTACACATAAATGTTTTCTACAAAATATTTCATAAAACCTCCTTTAAAACTATTACTTCACCAGCAGGGTATCTTCAAGACAATCATTTCCTACAAACTCTACATTTCTTTTCTTTCTTCATGCTTTTCACTGACGAATTTCAACGAGTTCGTTGCACGTGCTGCATTGCGAGCCACATCAATCAAAAATAATTTATATGAGAGCAGGGCCAAAAACAGAAAACTGAATACTGAAAACCAAAATAAAAACCAAACTCAAAGCTCGTGCTTAAACATCTGAGATAACGCTATGGTTATGGCTTATGGGTTAAAGTCATGCCTAGCTACAAATGAACAGAGCCCAGAGACATGTTGATAATACCAAAACTGAAACAAAAAAAACAAAAACAAAATGCATTTCATGGCAACCGCATTCAAAGTGTTAAGTTAAATTTTGAGTCTTTCTTTCTCTATACATTTTAATATGCAAGACAATTGCTGTTTATAATTTACGAGCTCGATTTGCCTACAAACTGTCCACAATTAATTGATTTATAGCAAAAGCGAGTAGAACGTGTTGCACGTCCAAGAAAATACTACTTAAAATATTAAAATGTTGCGAAGAAAAATAAAATTTTAAACTTGGAGAATGGTTAAATTTCTGCAGTTAAAAATTACAAAAATATTATTCAAATAATTGAAACTATTATAAGTTACTGTTAACAATTACTACAAATATTTTAAAAATATATATTTATTTCAATAGCATTATTTTCAGACTTTCCTTTAATAAAATATAATATTAAAAGTTTCCTCTATCTAAAATAAAATGTATTGGGGAGCCTTAAAAATTGTTTTAGCTTTGGTTACGCTACAGATTTTACCACAAAATGCTTTTAGCAACCTCTGCCAAAAAGGGTTAACTAAATGGAAAATCTGCAACAAATTCTGACAGCAAGCGGTAATATTCAAATTCTATTTGAAAAACCTCTTTCTGTCACAATAACAATAACCGTATAATAAAGGGAAGAAGCCAAAGGAAAGGATATTTGTGTGTTTGGTACGTGTGATTCGTGTGGCACGAACCAGAGATAAGCATTTTCAGCGCCTTAACACATGTCATCCTCGAATGTCTTGGCACCCAAACGAACCGAAAACGAACCCAAAAAAAGGGTGAAATTGTGTCTCTTAAGGTCTGGAGAGTCTGCTATTTTGAAACTGTTTTAGTCTGTTAATTCCTTTATCTTGTGGCCGCAGTGCAAATGCTGGCAGCTGTATGAAATGGAACGAGTTTATTGTGTGACTTGTTCAAAGGTACTACTATTTACAAAATATTTATGCCAAATGTCGGACGATTTTATGTACTATATGGATATAGCACAGTAATTAGATAGTCAAATAAAGTTTGAATTTTGGGCAGAAATCAATAGAACTGGGTTGGGGTTTTGGGAACACGGCAACCACCCTCCACTGAATTGACAAAAGATGCTCGGATACGTATGTATGTACGTCCATTAAATTTGTCACCCGCGGCTAAGCTAAATGTCAAATACTATATAGACACACACACTCGCACACTCGCACAACAATAACAGCATCAATTTGACACGTACAGGCGCTAATGATGGGAATGACCAGCCAACTGAGCGATCGAATCCATTTTGGACAACCGCTCAACATGCCCACAATTGAGCCTTAGACCCTCGCTATATACCCCCCTTCCCGCTCCTCTACACCCCTCGCAGTTTCCTCTTCCTTTTTGTACGACATCCTGCCGCTTTCTGTTTCCCTCTCTTCCCCTCTTCCTAATCCACAACTATCTAACAGAATCTGTGTGAGTTGACATTTCAGAGTTCGATTCGAGTCGAGTTGAGTTGAGTTGACTGCCAATTTAATTCCCATTGACAAAATGCACAATTGCTTTGGAACTCTATATCTTTCTCCCTCTCGCCCTCTCTCTCACTCTCTTTGTGTGTCCTTTGACCTATTCCCTTTCCTGTGGCGTTTCCTCCTTTTGTTCTGCATGTAATTCTGTAATTTCTGCTTGTGACACATCGTCTCCCGTCGTCGTCGCACACTTGCTATTAATTATTTTAGAAAATCGCTTGTAATAACAATAAATTTCTACAATCAACTTTGAGATTTACAACTGCTCTCGCTCTCGCTCTCTCGCTGTCTCTCTCTTACTGGCTAATTTCTTGCCAGCAACAACTGTTAAATTTTACACGACATTCAAATATTTGCCCAAAAAGCAAAAAAAAAAAAGTATCTTTACTTCTCAACGAAATGCAATCAATGCAAATGTTTAGATTGGGCTTTCAACTGTCTGTGCTCTGTACAGCGGGAGGAGGGAGGATGTGTGGGGTAGGAAACTTGCTCTTCCTCTAGTTGTACACCACTCTTCTCGCTGCGGGTTTCGACCCCGTCAAGGTCCCCAGACATGCCAAAAACCAAGCGAACCACTTTCAATTTTGACGGCATATCGATTTAATAAATTTGCGTGCGTCCCTCGCGACAATTTGATTGACAACCCACGTCCGTCTATCCGTCTTTTCGTCCGTTTGTCCGTCTGTCCATTCGTTCGTTTTTTGGCCTGATGTCATGCCATCATTCAGTCAATTGTTGCGAATCCTGTGTACACTTCGAGTGTTTTCACAGTCAGCGAACGAGAGAATTCAGCTATTGATACCTTTTCGCTTTTCGTCCCCATCAGCCCCATCAATTGTGGGGGAAATTGGTTTAATTTTGTTACAAATGTCACACAGTCTGAGGTTTCAACTCAAAAACTCGTTTGCTAACGACTCGATTTTATCTTTTCAGCCTCCTGACTTGTGGTATGATATGTTTGTTAATCGAATTTGTTTCGCATTTGAATTTTTTGAGAGTAGAAGAAGTTTGTTTTGGTTGAATTTCAATTATTTATAATTTCCTATCTTCTGATCAATTTTTTCTAATCATAACAATATATAATACAGCTGCTATATAGTCAATCTTGTATAAATTAGTTTGTAACAGGAAAAATATTTCATTTTGTTATTTCTAACGAAATTGCACATTTATTACCACTCAGAAAGATTTCCTTTCTCCAAAGCACATACTTAGATTATATTAGGTCCAATATTTCCTAAAGCTATAGCATGTTTAAAGCTACTTTGATGACAAAACATTTCAAACCCAACTTGTTTACGAATAATTTATCTTAAAATCTGCACATATTTCAATATGAATCACATTGGAGGGTTTGATTAATCTAGATAAAATAGGCAATTTCTTGGACAGCACTGGAACTAATTTGGCAGATTGCTTTATAGGACCAACCAGTCATGTAAGTACTATATATATTTAGCATGGGCTGTACGCTCAGGCAGTTATTATCAGTTGGGAATTTTGGGGTATAGCAATTGTCACTCTATGTTTGGCACCCCCTCGGAAATTTTCAACACTTGCTGGTGTGTGTTATACCCGGGCATTATCAACACTGAAAGATCTCTATTTGGCGATGCATTGCCATAGATACGATTGGATGATATGAGTAAATAATGGACGCGTAGACAGGCGTCGTCGTCGTGGTTGTCTGCTCTTTTCCATATGAAATGAATTTCAATTTTGAAAAATTGCCTTCGAATGTTTGTGTTAAAAACGGAAATGCTATTTTTCCTCTCCCCCTCAAACAACCATTGCCCTTTTGTTGTTTCTCTCTCTCTCTCTATCGCTCTCTAAGGGCTCTGAGCGTGTGCCCAAATTAGAAAGCAACTGCACAAAAGGCGTCACATTGAAGAGGGGGGTTGAGTAGAGTAGGAGTAGGGTAAGGGAGAGAGACGAGAGACGAGCGACGTTTACAACCCAAAAGTTGACACTTTAGTTTTCCACAATTTCCAAAAAAATTTTCACAATTATGTGCGGGTACACGTTTCTCTCTCCCCTCTCCGCTTTAAGCAAAACTAACGGGAAAAAGTCTGAGGTACCCGCTCAAGATGCATAGACACGTAACGACCACATAGATCAGATCACACACACACATTGCACCGACCCCTCTTGCAATTTACATATAACCCAACAATTTCATTTTTATTGCTAAATCCTTATGATGTGGGAAACTGTGTCTCAACTCCAAGTCTCGAACTCAAACTCGAACTCGACTCTATTTAGAATTTAATTATTGGTTGCATGTCGGCGCCTTTTCAATACCTTCATTACCAGGCGCCTACTATATGCTATAATAGTAACGTATTTCTATGTATTTCTGCCTGGCTTGCCATAATTAAGCGCGCCTAAATATATACCAAAAACTCTATACAAATATTCGAGTTTTAATTGCTCCCCACACACACAGTCTATTTCCATCTCAAGAGCTCTATACCTTTATCCAAACTTTCAACTTTGTTTGGCTCGTCCCGAGTGATAAACACAATTTTATTCAAATTACCCGGATGTTAGCAATTTGCTGTGCATGCTCTTTCAACTGAACAGCAGCAGCAGCAGCAGCCAAGTTGATTTATGATTATAATGTAAGGTTAAAATTTATATCAAAGAGGTCTCTAAGCCAACGCCATGCGAAATTGTTAACAAATATATACGAGTATATGTAAAAGCGGTCAAGTCGTGGGAATAGTTGAAATTACAGCTTAAACTAGTTTAATTCAATAGGAGCACAAGAGAAATATAAAGGAGTTTTCAAAGGCTAGTAGTTAAGACTTTTAGCAATTAATAAAAATGTTGAATACTACTTAAACTAAAATTTTCAGAGATTTTTGGTAACTTCAATTTTGCTAAACAAAAATATTTCAGGGTTTGTAATATTTTTAATAAATTAATATTATTGTAAAATATATAAATTCGTCGAATATATATAAATAAAAATGTTTACTTACTCGAAAATATTTTACATTCAGATCTGGGAGTTTTCGAAGAAAAAAGTGCTGAAAAGAAATAAACAAACAATATATATTATATTAAAAATTGTACAAGATACAATTTAATAGAATTTTTAGCGTTGCCTTGCATACAAAAAATTTTTTAATTCAGCTTTAAATTACCTCAAAAATAAACATTATATTTTTAAAACCTTTGGCTGAATAGTTTTAAAAATTAAATGTAGTTAAACTAAATTTTATAATTAAAACTAAAAAAAAAATATAGATATTATTTTCAAAAAATTTTGTTGAATAGTTTTCGAAGTTAAACATATTCAAATGAAACTTTGAACTTTCGCTATAACACTCTTTCTTAAAAAAACAGTGTGCTTAGTATTTTTGTTCTAGCTTGTTTAGCTAAAGATATATTTTCTAAATTATCAAATACCCAACTGCTACTCAAAAATTTTCCAATTTAAATATAACGAAAATTTCAAACTATAACTGCAAATATTTTTAGCTTTAATTTAACTTTTAGCTTCTCATTTCAGCAAATGACATCATGGTTTGCTGAAATGGCAATTGAGTTGCTGAAAATATACTATATTATTAAGTATGCAGCATAGTTAGACTGTGTTTAGTTGTTGTTTTTCGTTAGACATGGCCATAAACAAGACTGGCAAGTCATTCAGCTTCACTTTGGTCTCCAGTGGCAACCACTAAGAAGCGATTGCGAGTGAAGGAACAACCCTTTTGGCATAAGCAAAACACAAAAGCCTAAACCCAAATCAACAGCAACTTTTACAATATATTGTAGTACTATATCCCATTGAAAAGCAGAGACTTCAACTCCCCCAATAACTTGCCAGTCTACCGATCTGCCTCTCCCACCCTCCCTCTCTCTCTGTCTCTGTCTCTGATGCGGCATCGTAACTATGTACAAACAATGAACTCATAACTCAAGTGACACTTTTTAACTTGACTGCATTTCATCATGTGGCATGTGGCACATGAACGTTTGTACTTCTTCTTCATCATCGTCATCATCGTCATCGTCATCAACATCATCATCATCATCATTGTCGTCTTCGACTTGGTCTTCTTGTTCTTCATCTGTGACTCGTCGACTCGGTCTGTGCTTTTGCTGCTTGGCTTTTCTTTAGCTTTAGCTGTTGCTGTAGCTGTAGTTGCTTCTTTTTGTTATTTTCAGTTTCAACAATATTCAAATTGAGTTTTCCAGTGCAAGCAGTCAGGCAGGCAGGCAAGCATTCAGCCAACCAACGACTGTAGTCATCCATCGTCAAAGTTTTTGTTTTTTTGTTGCCTGTATTTGTTAGTTGATAAAAGGCCAGGCCATTATATGCATGGCCAAGCTGCACAATTTCAAGTGCGGTGTGTCCAGGTCGCTCGGGGTGGGCGGGGGAGGTTGAATGGGAACATATTCAAGGGAAATGTAAAGGGAGTCACAACAAATTTGTATGCATACGGCTGCTATGGCTACACCCGATCCAACTTTAGCTCCAACTACGACCCGACCTTTCAATTCAAAGTAGCTCGAGCCTTGTCTGAAATCTGAAACAAAATACCAAGCTCGAGATAGAGGCGTGCTAAGATTTCGGAGCGTGACACGATAGATAGTGTCATACGAATCGGTGAAGTATAGCGAAAGATGGAGCTACTTAAACACGATTCCAAGCTTTGATCCGCTATAACTTTAGCAATACATAAGTAATTGGCATAAGACTTTTAAAGATGATTTAAAAATCAAAAAGTATCCCTAAAAATTAAAACATTTATAAGCTACATGAAGTTCCTAGGAGTCTGGGTGCCAGTTTTGGTAGCTCTAGCTTTAAGCTTGCCAGATATCAGCTGTACATAAAGATATAGACGGCTGTATCGTGTCTTTGTTGTATCGTAACATAAACATAAACCTATTCCCAAAAACTAAAATTTATATATTCGTCAAGAAAGTCTGTGATCCAATTTTGGTAGCTCTAGCTCTTTTAGTTTGCTTGAACTCCGCAGTAAATCTAAATACAGACGTGAGTTTCGTGTCTTATTGTATCGTGTCACGCTACCATCTCCAATTCGCAGACAGGCAAAAGAATCTCTTTTTCAAATTGTCATTGACTGGTCGAAGGAGGGTTTCTTTTTTATATATATTTCTGTGTTGGGCAACTGAAAGAGCAGTAGGAGTTGGAGGAGCAGTGGGAGCGTTCACTGTCCTTCAAAGAATTTCTTTGGCTTTCTTTTACACACATATACGTAAGTACGTAGGAAAATTTCGTTGTCTCATCATGTGTCGCCAGGGCTTGTCAACCTGCAAACCGCGCCGCCGCCGCCGTCGCCGTTGCCGATGATGATGCCCTGGTCCAGCATCTCAACCCTGTTGCAAGTGCATTGAACTGACGTTGTTGCAAGGCTGATGGCGTTGATTTATGTTATATCTTCTATGGTTACATTACCCCTTTTTTCATCACACTCCTCCTCCTCCATACGCAGCCATTAAGCGCAGCTCATATGTAATAACCAGAGGGGTGGAAGGAAGAGGGGAGCGGAAGAGGGGAACACGCACAGACGCACACGTGAAAATGATTTATTAGCGGTAATTGGTGTCACATTGTTCCAAAGAAAATGAAAAGGATTGCCTGACTGCCTCCCTGACTGTCTCACTGACTGTCTCACTGACTGCCTGCTGCCATGTACTCAGTTACTGGAGAAGTTAACGCAGCAGCGAGAAGTTACCGGAGAAGTTCCCGCATTTCCCGCCCGTAGACAACGTTTGTGCGTTGTTTTAATTATCTTGATTTTAAACTTATTAAAATTGACAAATGATATTCGTAGACAAACATCGCGTTTGTCGTCTTGTAGGAAACAGGTTGTTGTTGGTTTGTCAATGACTCGCTTCCTAGAACTGTCCGTGCGTATGTGTGTACGACTCTTGATAAATCACACCACTGAGAAATGCCCCTGCAACAGTGTGCAATGAGGCATGTTCATCTGGCAACTCCAAAAGAAAAGAAACACAAAAACCAAAACCAGCATTTGGGGAATATACGTATGTTATGTACTTGACATGTTCGATGTCTGTCTAACTGGTCAGTCTGCTTGTCACCTAGGATTCTGGGCTTGGCCCTCCACACACCTTATACGAGGAATTTCCCAACTTGAAAACACACAATCACATCGATTTCCCTGCTGATAAGTGTGTGTTTCAAACCCCAAGTGTGTATTCTAAATTACTATTGTTAGAAGATACAAAAAACAAAACTATACAAGATTTTCTTTAGAAATAAAATCCTTTCAATATTTTATTCAGTTTTGAGCTAAACATAGCCTGCTTTTGTCTTTAGATAAATCTTTCTAAATTTTAAATAAAAGAAATATTATAAACTTTTTCAGCTATGCTTAAGATTCCTTAAAGCAAAGTAAAAATATATTATTATATAAATTTTATCTCAACACTCACTGCATTTTTCCAGCATATCACATTATATTTCTTGCTTTTTGATATACTTTTAATATTTTATTTAAATTTATTTATTTATTATATTTAGAACTTTTCTTTTATGTAAAAACATACAAAATTTACGACTCAGCAATTATTTTAATATTTTACTTATGATTATTATAACAATTTTTCTTTCAAAGTTTACAAAGTATTCAATGCTCATTACCTTTTCCATACATTTTTATAATTTTCACAATTTCCCATTTCCACAACTACAAATAACCCTTAACCAGCCATTTGCTTTACTGCAACATGAAGAAAAAACTCTTTTATTTCAAATTTTAGCTATACACTTTGGGGATAGGGAAAGGTGTCGTGTCCGATTTAACCCTGCTGGGGAGCACCTGCATGGGGTCCCATCATCTTGTGCTCCTTGAGGCACATGGTTACCTTGAATGCGGTATCGCAATCATTGGTGCCTTTCATATCCTTGCAGGCATTCACACCGGAGCTTATCTCATCCATTTTATCCTTCATTTGAGGCACATTCTTTAGAGTATTGAGCAAAGCATCCGCATTGAACTGTCCATTGACCATATGACCTTGTTTCTCCATCAAACACTTGCTGTAGCATTTGAGATTCTCATTTGCGGTGTTCTTCATGCCACTCGTCATGAAATCCTTTAGCTCTGCCTCTGTCAACTTTGTTTCCTCCATGCACTGTTTCATGATTTGATGGAAATTCGGATCGCACTGTCGAACCAAAAAAAATAAAACCAAATAAATCTGATAACTAAGCGTTGGAGTTGGGAGAATATTACCTGTACGAGTGCTACGGAGAGGACTACCAAAGTGGCTGAGAAGAGAGTTGCCTTCATGTTGCAAATTGAGTTTCAACTGTGACTGTGTTGAGTTTAAACAAATAACTGCTGCTTTTATGTATATATTGTCACCCCAAAAAATAATGCAATTAAAGCAATTAAAGTTTTTGCCGTCTGCACATTATTTGATTAAGCACAATACTTCAATTATTGCGCCATAGAATTACCCTTTTCAATGATACCCTGTAGGCAGCAAGGAATGAAAGAGAGGTATGACAGGAGGCAGCAAAGGAAATTGTAGTTTGAAAGGTTTAAAAAAGTTTACAGAATTTTATTGGTAGAAAAACTCTAAAATTTCCTCAACTTTTAGTCTAAAAAATCATTTTAATTTAGAAAAAAATTATTTAATTATTAACAATTAGTCAATTTAAATGCAAAAAACATTGTAGTAGCTTAAAAAATTAGGTGTTTCATTTCATTGTTTCTACAGAGTATCTATCCAGTCACTACTGCATTTTCTTCTCTCTCTCTTCTTTTTTTCTGTTTATTGTAATTATACATATTATTTGAATTAAACAGCTATATCCATAACTTTACACATTTTGCTATATAACCACCAACAAATTCAAACACACAATAGTTAAGCACAATTAGTTGTCTGCTTAAATAACAAATCAATTATTTATTTATTGTATTTTCTTGTACATATATGTGTGTTTTTGTATTTGTGTGCGGCTGGCAAATTTTAGCTTTTGTTTAAACCATTGTACAAATTATTCAATTCGTTGGACCACAGAACTATTCAAAATTTGATCTCATTTCCCCCCGAAAATTTTCACAATTTTCAATGCGCACACACAACTGACCAACAAATTTGCACATCATTTAAATATGAATTTACAGTTTTTATTAGCGGCCTCTTTAAATGCTAAAAATATTATAGATTTATATATATTTTGGGGGAGCCATACTTTAGCAAGGTCATTATGAAATAATCATCGAAATTAGCTTATCTCTGTCTCGTTTTTATTTGCGGTTTTCAAAGCTGTGTATTATTAGTTACGGAGAATTAATGCAATTATAGCAAAATCATAAAGCAAATCCAATTTAAATAGAATAATAATATTATATTAAAACTCTAATCACAATCACATGATTAGCAGGCAAAGCAATAAAGCGAAAATACCTGATCTGCCAGTTAGGAAATTATATTGTCTGTTAGCTCAATTGGTAATAAGTTTATGAAGCAAACCGGTAATAAATTCTCTGTCACTCCAGAAATGTCTTTCAACGACATTCCAATTGTTTGTATTTATATTTTATAAAATTTATTCTGCATAAACAAAATCAAGTGAGTGGAACTTTCTATGGAAACCAAACTAAAAAAACAATTAAACAAGTACAGCAGGAAATATATATAAGTTGTATAATTCTTTGGGCAAATGCAAATCAATAGCCAAACAATAAATGGAGGCAAGTGCCATTTACAGGACTACAGGAGGACTAGTAGTAGTACTCTGTAGTCCAATAGTCCTGTACTGGCGAAACCCGCATGAAAGCAATGCTGACAGTAGAAATAATTTATGCCTTTGTTATAAAATGCGCACCTGCTTTTGGCCCCTCACTACTTGCCACTTGGCACTTTCAACACGCCCATTGGACTGGGTAGAGTTGGCTTTTTAGCCAGCCAGTCAAGAAGACAAACGCCATTAAAGCCAAAGAACTGGAACTGAATGAAGTCGGTGTGTAGAAAGAGAGAAGGGAATGGAGTAGGAGCAGTAAGCGGCAAGCAGGAGGAGCCAATGGTTAAGAGTAAGAGTCGTTGACAAAAGACCGGGACAACGGGGACGAATTGGCAACGTGCTGCTGCCGGCTGCTGCTGGTGCTACTGCTGCTTGTCATTAGTCAGCCAGGATAAGCAAAAGGACATGGCCATAAAAAGGGCAAAGCCAAAAGACACAGAGACACCCAGAGCGTCTGCTATATACAAGGTGTGTCCTGTGAATGAATTGCTGAGTAACCAATAATGAAGTAAACTCTGTGTGTGCCACAGAGAGAGAGAGAGAGAGAAAGAGAGAGAGACGACTTCAAGCTGAATGTGTCATTGTGGCAGGACGACTAACTAAACGAAGTAACTGAAGAACCGAGCACAATTCACTGTCAGTTGCATTGTTTTGACCTGATTTACATGCCGAACCCAAACCGAACCGATATTAGAAATGGCCAACAGAGTTTCCTACTCTGTGGACATTTATAAATTACAATAGAACTCCAAATGGTTGGCCAACTAGCTGGCTGGCTGTCTGGCTGTCTGGCGCCTGCTTCCTGTTAAGACAGACGGCAGATGATGACAGGGCCAAAACAAAAGGCCAACGTTAATGAGCCAAGAGAATGCTGAGAAAATAGAGCCGGCAAAATTGTAAGAAAGCAGAACTGTGTCACAATGTTTTGACACAACGAATGAGATGGCGAGACACAAAAGAAAAGAGGGAGTGAAAGAGAGAGAGAAAAGAAGGGAAGGAATAGGAAGCAAGGCGTACGGCAGCAGGACACCGCCAGTTCATGTAGCTAGTTAAGCAGGCGAGAGAAAGACAAAGTTGATAAAATTAGATTTGTATGGTAAATAGTTTCGTAGCAGTTGTGGCATGCCTCACACTCCCTGCATGCCACACGCTTCCGCAGGGGCCAAAAGTTTAATAAATGTATAAAATTATTTAGCCAGTTGAATGTTCATTAACAGCTGGCGAGACAACAGCAACAACAACAGCAACAACAACTGACAACTGTGTTAGCCATGGCTTTAAGTTTGGGTCGGAACTTTTGATCAGCGCAATTGGAATTGGCAACGGGATACTTTTAAGCCATAACACTCATCATCATTCATTTTACACTTTATACCCATCTCTCTCTCACGCTCTCTCCCTCTCTCTCTCTCTTTTCACACCTACCGCATTGTATATCCCTCTCTTGGTAACTCCCGCTGCGAGAGTTTTTCAACTCGCTGCAGAAAGTGAAAATTCCTAAATGTTGACTGACCTTTAACAATGAACCTTTAACCACGTGAGTTCTTAGTCTTATTTCCTTTGCTCCCCTCCTCTTCCCTCCCCCTGTGTCTTTTCTTTTCTCTCTTTTTTTGGTTATTGTTTTTATTGTTCGCATTGTTCCAGAATTGTGTTGTATTTTAAATGTTGCAGTGGTTGCAATGCTGACCACAAAAGTGCCGGACTGCAGGAAATGAAATCAAAATTATTTTTGGCCATTGTGGCAGAGTAATTGGTTTTTCACTCAAATTTCAATACATATTTAGGTAGGGGCAAGGAAAAGCGAAAGGAAAGTGGCAGTCTGCAAAGGATATTGAATGGAAAATGGGGAGAAGTGATCATAGAAAAAGGCGCAATTCGTTATGCATAATAGGCGATAAGTAAGGAAAGAAAATTGTATGTTAATATTTGGATTATAATTACAAGAGAAAGATGGGAAAAACATACGTAAATAGCACATGAAATGACAGTAAAAGATGGAAACGGTGTGAAAGGTTTAGTTTTGAAATGAGACTATAAAAACAGAGGACAGAGTTATTAAATATATATAATAGTTATTCGTATTGTCGAATCTCTAAACTGTAGTCTTTTTCAGTCAATTATAGTTAAGAGTTTCATTGAAATATCTCAAATAACAACAAGTTTTTGTACTGAAAAGATGCTTAAGAGAACGATCATTTAGCAGCTATATTATATAGTTTTTCTATTCGAACCAAACTAGCACAGGTTATAAATAAAAATAATATGTAATGGTTAAGAAAAAGGGATATACACAGTCAGCTTAATATACATTTCTTTAGCTACAAATTAAATATAAATGCAAGCTCAATGCCAAAGTCTTACGGTCCTATGTCTTTCACAAGTATTATTTGACAAAGGAAATATTTCTACATGTAGCCTGATGATAGATATTTCCAATAAAAACGTGATGTACATTCAATTGGCTTCCATTTTCAAACATTTTACCCAGCAGTCTAACTAAGCTGACAAGCGACAGAGCAGAGGACTTCAGTTTTCAGTACTCAGAAATTTAATTTATGTAATTCACAACCAACACTTTTCGCCATTGGCAGCTGTAATTGAAAAGCGACTGAGGCTGAGGCTGAGGCAGAGGCAGAGGCTGAGCATTTTGCACAGCACTTGAAGCTATTTGGCAGTCAAAGACAGTCAAATGCTTGCGACCAAAAAAATAAAAAACCAAGAAGAAGAAGACGAAAAAATGCTGGTAAAAAAAAAAAATTAAAAAGCAAACGCACAGAGTTATTGAAATTAAACATCAGATGTCAACGGCAGGCAGCAAAACGGAAACCGAGGCACGCACAAAAGCGCAAAAGTCCTGCCACATGCATCAGCCTCAGCAGCAGCAGCAGCAAGCAAGGACAAAGAACACAAAAAAATGGCTGCCACTTGGCTGACAAGTTGCAAAGAGAGCGCAGCATTTTTTGAATGTAAAAGTTTTTTTTTTTTTTTTTTTTTTGGGCAAATATAAAGTCGATGCAAGCGCCGCTGAAAACAATTGCCCCAGCAAATGAAATCAAGCAAAAAGCAGCAAGGATCGAAGACTATATTTCCAGGGAAGGGCACACACTAAATACGAATACGAGTGCGAGTACGAGTATGACGACAAGGGCTGCGCACAAATACAATTTACATGCGTACGTGTGACAGGACAGAGAAACAGGCAGTTAGACAGACGAAGGAGGAGGGCTTGAGGATAGGAATCCGTAACATGTCCTTAAGATATTTGTATGCATACAGGCACAATGCGCTGAAATCGATATGCGGGCGCATCGTCCTCATCATCTAAGGAACTGCAGCTGGTGGTTGTAGATTCTCCGAGTCCTGGAGTTTGGAGTCTGTACTGTCTACACACTGTCTCAGGTCGCATCTTTTGACAGCCATGTGCATCGGCCCAATGAAATGAAAAATAGTGCGAAGACGGCCCACGATATCAGAAACAACAACAACAACAACAACAACAACTACAACAGCAGTAGAGCCAGCAGCTATAAGCCTGTGGCATCCACAACGGCGCAACATTGGGAGACAGTTTGCTGATATGCCCATAAACCATAACAATACCAGGGCTACAAAAATTAGCGTACAAAATTAGACAGTGTTGTAAAGAATTGGAGAATGAATATAGTAGAAATTAATGTAAAGCATTAAAGAATTTTTAGTAAAGTTTAACAGATCAAACTTTTATTAAAAATTATATATTAAATTTAAGCATTAGTTGAGAAATTACCTATAAAGAAATGTATAGAAATATTTTGTTTAAATTAAATAAAAACATTTCGTGCCAGAAAAATAATATAGTACATAGATTTCTATACAAAATATTTAAAAATTAACAAATGTTGCCAAAAATATGAATTTAATAAAAGAAAATTAAATTTTGATAAGCGGAATTTCCCCGATTCCTTAAACAAAATTTCTTTCACAGTAACTTAAATAGGTTTTACTTTAAAATGAAATTTTCCAATAATTTTTCCCCATAGTTTTCTTCATTCCACAGTTTGCTTTTTGAGAACTACAATAATTTTAGTATTAGCAGCTGCTAAATTTAACAAAAGTCCAACAGTTTTCGCAACAAAAGGGACGCAATTGTGTATAAAATCGTTTTTCCTTTGTGCTTTGTGGCATGCAGCCAGCCCTGGTGGCATGCAGTAAACGTGGCAGGGTGCTGCTGCTGGTGCTGGCTTTTGATTATATCTTGATGCTCGACGCTGTTGCTTGATTTGTTTTGCACACATTACCGACTGATTGTCTATGCCACGTCCTCGCTCGAGTGCGTATGACATTGCAGTCAAGAGTCGAGAGAGAGCCAGAGAAGTCGAGTTGAAACGAGTACTCAATACCCCAAACTTGAATAACGAATACGCATATATAGAGATGCGAGCGAGTACCCAGTTGCCTTGTTATATGCTGGTGCGTCATTCAACTTCATCTTGTGATTCGTCGTCTCCTTCCTTCTTCTTTTTTTTTGTGATTGTGCAACTTTGATAAGCAATTTTGAACGTCCTTCGTTCCACAATTGTGCGTGTGTCACCAGCACGCAGCGTGCCACATGCCTCCTCATCTGCCTCTCACTCACTTAGATAGTCATCAAATTAAGGCTGAGGCAAATCAATGCATTGCCATACCGTGCCTTGCCTTGCCTTGGCTTGCCTCAAGGGGCAACATTGCTGCCCCTTACGAGCAAATGTCTCATTGTTTTGCCAAGCCTAATTGCCAGTGAGTTTTTACTTTACTTTTCCGGACCCGTAACCGGGCAGGTGAAAACTGTTATGAGAGACGTAGCCCTTCACTCACACATACATCTGTTCTCGGTACTAAATGCAAATGAAAAACTTTTAAAATATGCCAAGACCGAAGCAAGTTGAAGTGCAGTGTTACATGAGTGTAAAATATGTTTCAGAGTTTTGATCTTGTGTTTTCCTCTCCTTTTCCTCTTCGTTTTACGGTAGCAGCAAATTGGTAACAAACACAGCTGTCGACCCTTATGGCTCATAAAGTAAAAGACAAAACGTATTTTTTTTTTTTTAGCTTGTAGCTTCTTCATTTTGGGGAAAAACACACACGTGACTTGTTGTAAGTATAAAAAACAGAGGTAAAGGTATTTTTGAGCTGTTCATGGGTGGGCCCAAAAAAAACAAAGGGTTCAAGTGAATGCCAATGCAAATATCCTTTTGTTAGTCCCATAAATATTTAGTCGTTTACGTTTTGACCACATTACAGAGCAACTGTAACTGCTACTGTAACTATGCAAGCGGTTAGCAGTTTGTCTAGAGTTTTGACTCGAATTTGAAGCATACTTCAGTGTGGTCATCATATTGTTTTCCATTCAACTTATATTTGACCCACAGACACACTTAAGCATACTTTAAATCAAGTCGGAAATGTTTTGCTTTTTAGCATCATAAAATGGGTAAAATTTCAAACGAGTTTTAAATTTGGTAAGACTTTTGGGAATAAACATAGTAAACAAAATTGTATAAAGAACAAATAGCTAAAGAATATTCATGTTCAATTATACAAAAATGTTTACAGATATTTAAATTTAAATAATTTTAATTTAATTTTAATAATTCAATTTAAATAATTTATATAGCTATATTATTTAGCTTTAACTAAGACGTTTGAGCTACAAATTCAGTGTTTATATCTGTAATTGTGGCTTAAAAGGTGAAAATAATTATATAAAAACATTTTGTGTATAGTTTATAGTTTCAGCCAAGCACAAATTTAATATCTATTTCTAGCATTAAGACTTAAAAGCTAAAAATTCCAATTATTAGAATTTCAATAAATCAAGCCATCTATCTAGCTGTTTTAAAAGTCATTTCGTTTTGTTATTTGACCACCAGCCCGGTAATCTGGTGTTCTCCGTATCATAGCTATTATTAATTGCTCTTAAAACTATCATTTAAATCAAAATGATAACCATTAAATTTCATAGCTTAATGTTGAAACTTAAATCACACTTTTATCACAACAGTTGCCACAGTTATGTGGTAATTTATTAGCTTAAAATGCAGTTTACTCACAAAATAAAACATAAATATTCAGCAGATCAGTGCAAAACTGGCACAACAAACTACACTGCACTACAGTACAATACACTACACTACACATCTGCTTTATATGCAACTCTTAGTCTGCCTGTCAAGAGCTAAATATATATATAAATGTGTTGGTATGTATTTCCATTCTTTGAGCTGATTACGATTGCGAATTGCAAATCGATGCCGACAACGATGACGATGACGATGATATAAACGTAAAAACCGCACGGTAGGAAATTTGAATAAAATGCAATAAGACAAAAGAAATGAAGACAAACACATGCATGATAATTTGTACCCATCGCAGTGTATGTACTTGTCGGCACTTTGGCCATCTCCCTCCATCCCCCCCAACACCCTCTATTTCCCCTTGACTTACCCGTATAGAATAGTTATCCCTTCTTCCTGTATGCAAAACTTGTAGACGCAGCTCGTGCGTGTAACTCGTCGTGATGATGATACACTAAAAATACAAATAAAAATAAAAATAAAAGTAATAACAACAACAACAACAACAGAAAGAAGAAGAAGCAGAAAAACAACAACTACAACACGTACAACAACAACAACAACCAAATGCTAAACACAATCCAAGCCACAAAATACATCAAAATGATGTGGTTAAAACCAATGCAAAAAAAAAAAAAAAACGAGTTTGGAAAAGCGGTTAAGAGGTGTCTGCGGGTTGTGCTGAAGAGACAACACTACAAACACACACTCTATATACCTTCTACACTCTTTATACACACACTCTATTCATGGTACAATGAACTACAATCGATGTGCATTGACTACACCTATTTGAGGTGCATATATACCAACGTGTTGTTCCTGTTGTTAGCTGCAAAAAACTCAGCGAAGAGAATTTTAAAAGCAAAACAGCAAAGTTTATTGCAGTTTTAAGATAAAATGTACACTTAAAATATAGAAAGAAATGCTTTAAATTTAAATAAATGCTGTATGAGTTTTGATAACTATAGAAGAAAAGAAACTAAAATAGGTAAGGTAATACTTTCATTAAGAAAAGAGGTCCTTCTTTTTGATAAATCGTTGCCAGGGCAAGCATAAAATATAGATATTCAAATCAAATTAAATTTAGTTGGGATATATAGATGATAAAACTGTTTACATAATGTGTGAGTTTAGTTGAGATATTTGGAATGCTTTTCAAGTTATGCGATTCTAAAAACAGACCTTCCCGATTTGTGGTCTCTAAAACATAAACAGATCAGCAAACCATATTTTGTGACTCAAATTCTATTAGTGACTGAAATTTAACTGCTCATACAGATATTGGAACATTTGCTGATTAAGAATATATATATTGGTATATGTTCAAAAAGTTTACAACATTTTAAAAGATATTTTTGCTAAAAGTCATTATGAAGTAAATGTTAAAAAAAGGAACTTATTGATGCATAACATTAAAACAGCTGTTAATTGTAACTAATTTAACTATAAACATAACTAGTACTTATGTCCAACAAATGCAGCTGAAACTTGTAGAAATTATTGAAATTAAGCTAATTAATTATGTTGTACTCCAACAGGGGTATAATTTTTGAAAGAGCCCAAAATGAGCACATTGCAAATACGTACAACAAACAGCAGGTTTATTGCCGCAATTGCAAGCCAGTAGTTCAACTAATGGCAGTTGTCTCACATAGTAGGTTCGGTTTTGGGGTGGACTTGTAGAGAGTTTTGGGATGGAGGGGGTTGGGGGTGTTTTTTGGGTTGTAGTATGACTGAATTGGTGCTGAGAGCTGGCAAGTGCAACTGTCTGACCTTACGAGCTGTAAATTATGCATCTATGCATAATTTATAACTTATGTGTGGCCCAAGCAACCCATCAACCCCCCCAACCCCCTTATACAGATATACAGATGCACAGACAGTGATTAGGAATAGACACACACACACACGCACATATATATAAACCTATTATTAACATTGTAGTGTTCGACTCGGATGCAGTATTTGGGGTACTTGTCCAGTCGTGTGGACAATTGCAATTGCTTGGCAGTAATTTTCAATTTAATTATAGTAATACGCACACACATATACACTATGTGTGTGTGTGTGTATATACGCACACTTGAGCAGTCACAGTTACTTGGCTAAGTGCAGATTTGAACGCATTTGCACTTAAGCCAAAAGTTTTATGGCTTGACTTTGCCTTTAGGGCGTCATGTGTTTACGATACGATTTCGTAGGCTGAGTTTCTGCGTGAGCTGCGTGCGTCGTGCTTACAGTTTGCAGCTAGAGATGTCGTGACACGAGCTATCAGTATACTAAAAATGCTTCTAAAGGAAAGCATACTTTAAGAAATAGATAATGTCCACATTCTGCAAGTATATCAACTACTAGTAGCTTCAGTACTTGGCATTATCTATATCTGCTGTAAATTATATCCATAAAAATTAGCTAGTTATATAATTTTATTGAAATTAGTCCAGTGCTAAAAAATATGAGATTTGAAAATAGATATAGGATACCGATATCCCAATTTAACAAATCAGTATTGGACATTTCGTACTCAAAACATACAAATAAACCTATAAAAATATATATTTATAGAACATATGATCTCAAATATACTTATTTCTACGAAGAAACAATCTAGTTATACTTTAACATAATACTTTGTGTAAATAATAATAGTTTATTTCTTTATAAAGCAGTTTTTCCAATAATTTTATTTCCACATGAAATAATGCGTCTAAATTTAAACAGCATTTTTTTAATTTTTAAAAATATTTTCCTGCTAAGCATATCTCCCTTTTATCTGACAGTTTCTAGCACAGTTTATGTTCAAAAAGCTCTTCAAAATTTCGTGTCACGCTGCCAGCTCTAAGGCAGAGTGCAAAGTGGCAAATGCTGAGCGATTGCCAGTGCGTAAATCAGATGCAAATGTCGAGTCCAAGTGCTTGTAATGCACTGACAGCATTGTCCTGCCCTACCTAGACAGCCTCTCTTCGTCCGTGTGTCCGTTTGTCCGTCTATCCCTCTATGCCCATTGTCCTGCACCAATTGTCCTGTTGTGCTGTTTGTTCTGTTCAGTGTCCGTTTGTCTGTGGCTTGCATTTCGCCATATTAATTATGCGGTAAGTACGGGAGCTGGCACTTAACCAATGCACCTCCCTCCCATCATGCATATGTATTGAAGGTATTGAAGGTATGGAACATTCCCTTGTTTTATCTTCCTACCGCAATCCAATTGACTTTACCTATACTAGTTTTTGGCCTGGTTAAACTTGTAGTTACCATTTTCGCACGTAGCTCTGTCTGTAGCTGTCCAGAGAACTTATCCATAACACATATCGGCAAATGAGTAAAGCGAGAAAAGGATGGAGAGAACTCACTCGTAAAATGATGGTCACGTAGATTGTACGTGCTGTTGATTTGATGGTCAGTTAATTATTATTTTTTGTGTTTATAGAGTTCAGGTTTGTGTGGTACTACTACTATACACACACCTCTAGCTACCACTACCTGTGAGTGTGTTGCCCATAATATGCAGAACGATATACATCGCAAATCATAGAAAAGGGGTTTGCTGACTCAAGGTTAGATTATGACCAGACCAGGACCAGAAAGCTTGGGTTATAAAGTGTCCCATAAAACTGACTGAAAGTGACTAACGAAAAAAAAAAAATGCAGAGAGATGTGCTCACTATGATATGATAGAGTGCAAGAGCATAAGATACTTATAAAAAAAAAAATGTAGAGACTACAGATAGGGTAAACATAATATTATACGTGTGAATGAGAACATGCTCAACCAGATTAAATGATGCACACACGGATAGCACAGCACTATAATTTAATATAAAATCTTAAATAGAGAAGCGAGCTTTAAGCTGGCAGGCTGCCTGCTAAAAGCAGTAGAAGATACTGTACTATAAATTAAATTTAATAGAAAAACTATAACTAAATTAATATGCCTAATGGGAAAAAATATCAATTCATTTAAAATTTTAAATTAAATTAAGCAGTGTTCTAGACGCGTATTTTTGTAAGTAATGTTAAAGAAATTTATATGATTTAAACTAAAAAAATCATTAAAGTGGTAAATCATTTTATTTAAGAAATAAAACTAAATACCAAAAATACCCAATTTAAATATTATAAAATTTAAAATATAAATTACAAAACTGTCTATGCAGAAACTTAACACTTCACTCATTAAATTATTTTTTACTAACTTTAAAAAAATATCAACAGCTAATAGAACTTTAACTCAGCTAAGCTCTGAACTTTAAATACTTCCAAAAAGTATCTAGACACCTAAAAAAATAGTATTAAAACAAATCTTTCATTATTTCTTACCTAACATTAAGAACAACATTACAATAAACTGGCTAAAATCTCAAGAGATCTGTAGCGCACATCTATTACCAGGGCTTAAAAACTCATTAGTGTTTTCAAATCCTAAAAAAAAACTTTGCCTATTACAATAACTTCCTGGTTCAGCAGCCGTAACTGTGAATGAACCTTAACCTACCATCAGGCAAAGCAGCTAAACACTTGCTTCCTACTTATGATTAACAAAGTTTTTCTTTTTTTTTATGGCAGAGCAACTTTAATTTGGCCAAAAATATTAGTGCTCTTGTTGTTGCTGTTGTTTTGGTATCCTGCGTCAATGCAACGGCTATTAAGGCCCACAGATTAATGCCACAAAATTCATTGGGCCGCAACGTTGTAATGAGATGAAGATGATGATGATGAAACCGAAAACACCAAACCACCAGAGCCACTGAACCCCCAATACGTCCATACGTTCGTTTCCTTCTGACCAGTGTCCAATATTAATCAATTCTATATGGAGCGCTCACCATAACAATCTCCAACTGGTTATCCTTGTAGCCAGCAAACAACAACAACAACAACAACAACAACAACAATAAGAATAACGAGTTACAACAACAAGTCGAAACTCATTTCGTGTTGCGACTTTTGATTATGATGATTATTACGCGTAATCGCCGCTACATGTGCTACATGCAGCGCCATCTCACCTCACCTCACCACACCTTGCCACCTCAACTTGCCACGCCTGACGCGTCGCTTATTGATGAAGTACGAAACAAAGTTGAAGCTGACGCTGCCCCACGGCAACATGCCTGGGACACCTGTGTGTATATTATTATTACACATCACAAACATGAGCATCATCGGCATATGTACGAGTATAGAGTACAGCAGTAGGGTCGAAGCAGCAGAAACCTGGAATCGGAATTGGAATTGGAACTCGGGTTTCGTACCGAGCAGTCCAAACTTATGATGCACACACACACGCTGTAAGTGGCCACTAATGTGGGCCTAAAGTTATGCTACATACACACTGCAGGGCAATCAATTAGAAACTGTAGAGCACATATCTAAAAAGCATAAAGATATAAGTTACGAATGGCAAGGAAATGAAAATTATATAATCTTTCAGTTCCAAGAACTTTTCTATTAATAAAGTCGGCACAATACTAGTTCGTCCCATTGATAAATATGGTAAAACAAGATATTATTTTATTGCTCTACCCAAATTAAATTATTTTTTAATGAAATTTGTAAGAAATCTTCGATTTAATGCTGAAATAATTTAAAAAAACGCAGCTGAAAGCATTTTTATTTAAAAAAGAAACAATTTAGTTTATTATTCTTTATAACTAAATAGCTTTTTTTATGTATCAAAAGAATGTAACTAAATATGAGGTGAAATATTGTATTAATTAATTTATATTAACTATAAGACCGATTCTAGAAACGAATCTGGATGAGTTTTAGATTTTATTCATACAAAAAATCCAGTGTGCCCATAAAATTTGTTCTAGTTCTTTCAAATATTCCTCAATGTTTAGTAAAAACTTAGTGCGATTGAAATTACTAAGTTTAACACTTCATTCCATCGATGTCTTGACACTTAACCCCTAATTCCAACTAACGCCATAGAGTGAAATACTTTTAACAATCTTAAATCATTAATTTAGTGCATTACAAACTGTAATTTGCTGGGCTTAAAACCTTTAAGAAAACCAAAAAAAAAAAAAAAATTAAACATCTTTGCCTGCCTCTTGCTGTTGGCAATCAAATGATCATCAGTGTTGGCTAAGAAGTCGCAACAATGTACTATGTATGTGTGTGGAAGCTCAAGAGCAGACTCAGTGAACGGCTGACGTAACAACGAGTTAACAAGATAATGACAGTAGCGGCGTCGCACCGGACGAGTCGTTCAGTGAGCCACAACCCCACAGCTGGACAGGCGGACAGACGTACGAACAGAACTGTGAGCTCAACCTGGACTGTGTGCCTACAGTGTGGACTCTGTGTGGAGTGGGTTACTCCTCTCAGCGGCTAAAGCTCTCAACTCTCTACTCTCTACTCCACTAAGACGTAGCGTCGCGTCGCGTTGAATCGTCCCGCTCTGTTATTTAGCTGGGTGTGTATTGTGTTGGCTTTGAGTGACGTGCCGTGCGCATAAGTGACTGATGGCCGGCAACGTACGTACGTACGCCCAGCCCCTTTCTTTATGCTGCTGCTGCTGCTCTGCTGCTGGCCAAAGACCATAATCAAGTATGCTAAAAAGACGCGCAGCCCAAAAGGAAATTGAAATGAAATATGCACATACAAAAGCACATACATACATAGTATATTCGCGTTTACTCTTTCATGGTATTTCGCACCTGGAGCGGCGGCTGCGACGGCGGCGCTCAACTTGTTAAGCACAGCGTCGTTAACACTTAAGACTGTTGTTGTTGTTGTTGGCCAACTTGTTGTACTTTTGTTGCTGCTGGCCCGCTGTTTGGCTTGCATTGCCAACAAGCTCATTAGTTTCATAATTAGCTTTCGTTATGCTTTTCGTGTATTAATTAGAAGTTATTGCAGCCCTGTTCGAGGCGCCGTGCCACAAAAGAGCACTCAACACCCCAAGCAGCGCTGGACACACACTTCCCGTCTCTGTCTTTTTTCTTCATTTAGTCTCTCCTTCGTTCTTTAAGCACTGCACAAACACGCAATGCTGTCAACTTGGATTCTTTTTCTTAAGAGTTGTGTTGTTTTATGTTGTAATGTGGAGTACAAAGTCTCAAACAATACTTTTGCTTACAAATTTCCTTTAGAATTCATCAATGAATTCACTACTGCACTCATAACTCAGTCAAAATTTGATTGATTTTCAAGAATATCTAGTTTTTTGTTATTTAATAATCCAATTGATATTGCATTTAAGTTTAGTTTACTCTACTAAATATTATTTTTTCGGAAAAATTTCAAATTGGCGTTTTTTCGAAAAATTCGAATTCTCAAAATTAAGTAAAAACTCAAGCGATTCTAAAGCAAAATATCAAGTTTTTCATTATATAGCAGCACTAAATGTATTTGAATACGTTAGTTAAGTTTAGTGTGTTAATATTGCTCTCTCAGAGCACTAAAAAGTTGCCAGCACTGAGCACTGCACTTTTACGGACATAACAAAAAGAGAGAAAGAGAATAAACAGGCGCATATCGAATTAGATTTACTCACTCTTGTTTTTGTTCTTTATCTAACTACTATTATATAGTTTTTTTTCCACTTTGGTTTTCCTGTTTTTATTACTTTGTAGCCACGACTAATGCGCAGATAATGAAGCTGCGGCTTTGATCGATTTGATAACAATTTAATTTCTAGTGCACGCACCACGCTTTTTTGCCTGTCTCTTTCTTTCCTATTGTTTTAAGTAACTGACGAGAGAGATTTACACAAGATGAATGCAATGCGGTGTGCAAGGCACGTAGGCAGATTAGATGAAGAAGAGCGCAACGACTAAACTTAAAGTAAACGAGAGAGAGAGAGAGAGAGAGAGAGAGCAGCACAGCTACATACATATATGTAAAGGCTAATGGCAGCGAGAAAAAGTTTTACAGCGCCAATGAGAGTGAATAGGGAGAGAGCAAACGAAAGCTTTTGGGATCAACAGTTAATGCAAACATCAGCACAGCCAGTGCAAAGCTCTGTGCCAACAACAAAATCAATGTGCAACTTTTGTCATTCGCAATTGTTGTTGGCAGAACGAAATGAACGAAAGCGAAATTCGTATTGGTTACTGTAAACAGTGTGTGCGTGTGTGTGAGTGTTGGAGTAACTGAATTTTGTGCATTTGCAAAGCAAATGGCAGAAGAATATTGATATTTTAGTGAGGTTATGTAGAACCGTATACGTGTGTGTATATAGAAAACTGTTGAATTAGTATGTTATAAATATGCATATGTGTGTTTTGAAGACTTACCTCTTAATAGTTTTGGTTTATAAAAAAAATATCTCCCTGCACTTGCACAAATTTTCACAGAAAAAAAAGCAAAAAAAAAACACAAATTTTCACAGAAAAAAAAGAACTTTTCACCCATTTGACACTGAACTTCACTTCACTTATATTCACTGATCTTCACTTCACTTCACTTCACTTCACTACACTTCACTTCACTTATATTCACTGATCTTCACTAAGCTTTCCTTGTGATGAAATAGCTCAAGCTTCAAATCACATCCGTATTGGTGTTTGGCAGGCTTATCACTTAATAACTATGTATTGAAAATACATATTTATGTAACACTACACTTGCACAAATTTCCACAGAAAAAAAAAACAAAAAAAGACACAAATTTTCACAGAAAAAAAAAGAACTTTTCACCCATTTGACACTCAAATCACATTTGATCACTGAACTTCACTTCATTTCACTGATCTTTACTTCACTTCACTTATATTCACTAAGCTTTCCTTGTGATGAAATAGCTCAAGCTTCAAGTCACATCCGTATTGGTGTATAGAAGGCTTATCACTTGCACAAATTTTCACAGAAAAAAAAAAACAAAAAAAGACACAAATTTTCACAGAAAAAAAAGAACTTTTCACCCATTTGACACTGAACTTCACTTCACTTCACTACACTTCACTTCACTTCACTGATATTCACTTCACTTCACTTCACTTATATTCACTGATCTTCACTAAGCTTTTCTTGTGATGAAATAGCTCAAGCTTCAAATCACATCCGTATTGGTGTATAGAAGGCTTATCAATTGCACAAATTTTCACAGAAAAAAAAAACAAAAAAAGACACAAATTTTCACAGAAAAAAAAGAACTTTTCACCCATTTGACACTGAACTTCACTTCACTTCACTTCACTCATATTCACTGATCTTCACTTCACTTCACACACATTCACTCATATTCACTGATCTTCACTCAAATTCACTCAGCTTTACTAAGCTTTCCTTGTGATGAAATAGCTCAAGCTACACTCACTTCACTTAAGACACACAAAAAAAAAACACTACACTTTTCACTTGACACTTAATTATGTTTTAAAAACATATATCACTACACTTGCACCACTGTTCAAAACAAAACTGCACTTGCACAAATTTGCACAGAAAAAAAAGACAAAAAAAAGTCACATGTTTTTACACAAGAAAAAACCAGCACTTTTCATCCTTTTCACTTGTGATGGAATTATCACTATACAAATAACCACATGTGTACGCTGCAGGCTTTCCACTAAATAAATATGTATATTCTAAAAACATATAACACTTAATTTTCACAATTGTTTGAAACGCAATAGAACACTGCAGGTGCACAATTTTTTCACGCAAAAAAAAACGGCGCCGCCATTTTGGCACTCGGCTTCACTTTTGATTTTCAACTTCACTAAAACTTCTATTCTGACGAAATAGCAAAAGCTACAAGTGATATTTATACTTTTGTATGTTTTGCAGGCTTAGCACTCAATAATTATGTAATTAAAATACATATATCACTCCACTTTCACATTTTTTCACCCGAAAAAAAACTTTGCACTATTTTGGCACGCGCCCGCACTTGTGGCGAAATAGCAAAAACTGCAAGTGAGGTGTGACCAAAGCGCATGCCAAAATAATTGCCCAATTAATATACTAAATGACAGCAATCGATCACGCTAATATACTAGAAGTGTGATCGATAATCGGCAGCTTTGATACTTTTTAGTTGTTGTGTGGATCTTAAGCATTCGGTTGAGCTGCAACTGAAAATTTTATTTGTTACGTGTTGTTGTTGTTGCTATTTGCCGTTTGCTGTTTGCTGTTTGCTGTTTTTTTTTTGCCTGTTTGTAAAACATAATAAACATGGAATATATGTAACTGCAGTGTATATATGTACAATAGTGGTATTGTGTAATAAAAGAAAAATGCTGAGTAAACCTTATTAAAAAGGGATAACGGCACACGAGAAGCAACGCTAATGACAATGCCTGCAAGGATGAACGGAATGAATGTGCGAATGAATGAACGAATTGTTGTTGTTGTTGCTCTTGTGGGCTGGGAGTGCGCTCTACACGTGTGTGAGAGAGTGGGAGAGTGTGAGAGAATTGTGCAAACACACACGTCACTCAGCCACGACATCCTTCCGCTGCGGCGGTGTGAGTGAGACAGGCAGAGGCTCAACGCCGTTAATGACCAAGAACAGCAGCAACGACCTCAACCTCAGCAAGTGCTGGCACTTTAGCGTTTTTATAGCTAAAATTAAGAAATCGGTAAGTTAGAGAACTGCAAAAATATGTAAAATGTTTATAATTAATATGCAAGTCTATATAAACAAAAAAAAAACCCAAAAAGTTATTATTAATTAAATTAAATTATTTAGAATTACAATAAATTGAATTAATTATCATAAATATTACAAATAATTGTTGTGGATGTAAATATTAAGTTTTAAGCCAAATTTACAAGTTTTAGAACTACACTTCGTTATTGTCTTTAGTTCACATATTGTACTTCTTGTATTTAAAAGTTTCTAATTTGGTAGACCCAGAAATAAATGCCATTTTTAACAAACTAGCTATTAAAGTGCTTGAAAAGTTAGCCAACACTGAGCACATACACATAAATCCCTGCATACAACTCTTCAGATTCGTTATGACGATTTTATTACGTGTATTCTCAACTCAATTGATGCTGCAATGTCATACGTCAGCAGAAGGTGCGCCAAATCAACGCACAGGACTCGTCCAGGATAAGCAGTCATTACACTAGGCAACATGAAAATTTGGTACAACTTTGTTAGCTAATTGCTAAAAGTTATGCAACTCTTAAAGGGTTACAGTAATGGGTTACAGATATGCTTAGCGTTCATATAAAAAATTTGAAGATTCTGTAATTAAAATTAAATAGTTTTTAACTTGTATGCTTTATATCTGAAAAAAACTTCTATTTATATGGAAAAAATATTGGAAAGCATATAGAATTTGCGCTATTTAGTTTATATACATATATTATATATTCCTGATTAGCATCACAAGCTGAGTCGATGTAAGCCATCTGCCTGGTTTTCCGTCCGTCTGTCCATATAAACTAACAGATCTCTTCGATATTAAGAGCTACAATCACCATTTTAGACAGAATGAACTA
The DNA here is from genome assembly GCA_035047385.1 of Drosophila tripunctata. Classification (NCBI taxonomy): domain Eukaryota; kingdom Metazoa; phylum Arthropoda; class Insecta; order Diptera; family Drosophilidae; genus Drosophila; species Drosophila tripunctata. Next base: position 337,548 of record JAWNPS010000227.1, read on the forward strand.
CAATAACCCTTAAGGACACAAATTTTAGCAAGTAATCTTCTAGATAGAACTTAAAGACAATGTCGCAAAACTTGCCTCTTGTTGACTAGTGTAGTTTGTTAAACTTACACACGTAAGTAATGTAAAAACTGCAGCATAATGTTTATTTGCCTGGGCAATGGAAATTTATGTGTTTCCAGCAGCGTCTGGAAAAGGCATTAAACAGAAACAGAAAAAACTTTTGGCCCAAGACTTAAATTTGTGCCAAAAGGGTTGCTTGGTCGAACCGACCGACCGACTGACAACCCCGGCACCGCTTGAATGTCTTTGGAAACTCGCTGCCCCCACGCTGACTTGGGACAAATCTGGTGTGGCCAATGCAACTTAATTAAATTTGAAAATACTTTTCTGTTGGACCAGGGCTCAAGAATTATGATGCAAAATGTTTGTTGCTGTTAATTACGAAATTGTAAAACTCAAAGTTCAAATTGCAATTTGTATTCATTTGTGTGAAGCCGCCATTAAATTTTGTTAAGCGCCGTCGTGAAATTATAAATTAATGCGGGCAGGGGGTGGGTGTAACGTACGAACAGACAGACCGACGTACGTACGTACGTACGTCTGTATGTACATTGCGAAGTTTGGGTGTTGTGTGCGGCTGCGGGCGTGTCTGTCACAACGGACACCTCCGGAATAACCCAAACCAATGTAAAGCCACATAATTTAAATGCATTTCCTTCGGCGCATTAATTTCCTAAGCTTTTTTGCATACCAGAAAATCGCGCTCAAAACTGCGTTGAATGTAATCCCATGAGCTTTAAAGTCACGTGTGTGTGTGTGCGCCCCTGGCACTTTACACTGACGAGGGCTGGCGAGACTGACGCAACAAAAGCAATGTCGACATCGACGTCATTCTTGTTGTTGTTGTTGTATTCGCATGTAATAAATGTATTTGTTTATCCCCTCTACTAATTTTTACAGCATTTCACAAACAAAAAGCTGCCGAAACTAGAGTGGGAGAATCGGAAGAGAGGAGTGGGACAGATTCACAGTCAGCTCTATTTGTTTATCCAACGAGCTTTGCGTAAAGTTTTTTGTAATATAAATTGTCCTGCGGCTGGGCACGAGGCCAAAAACTCTATGGTATAGCATAGTACAGTGGACCCACCTACCAATTTATTGCAGGCTGCGTATTTTTCAAATATGCAGCACAGTGTGAGAGCATGTGCAACGCGCAACATAGCACAAATAGCTGAAGGTCGCTTTAACTCAGCAACTTTCACTTGAAATTACAGTCAAATATTGCTATTAACTGCTTTAAATATTAAAAAGCAAATGAAAATGTACATACATATTTGTTTTTCAAACAAAAAACACGTGCAGCAGCTGAAAAGTTCTATTAAAACCAGTTTTGTTTGTTATTTATATCATGCCAGTGCGCTATTCAGCGGTCCTGTGGCGCAATGGATAACGCGTCTGACTACGGATCAGAAGATTCCAGGTTCGACTCCTGGCAGGATCGATGGACTTTTTTGGCTTTTTTAAATTCATACAAGCAAGCTAACATTTTTAAAAACTTATTTCGAAAGCGATACATAATTTTTTAAGTTAAGAGCATTTGATTTTAAAAAAAAACACAAAAAATTTGCTTTCGCCCAACGTGGGGCTCGAACCCACGACCCTGAGATTAAGAGTCTCATGCTCTACCGACTGAGCTAGCCGGGCAGTTGTCTCTGCGATCGCCAATAATTTATGAAAGCTGCAAAGCGCACAGCTACATATCTATTTGTGTTTAGTTAGCAAATATTGCTTGGAAACACATGTTTTATTTTTAGATTTTGTACTGGTTTCGTTTTTATAGATCTTTGAGTGCTAACAAGCTTTTCGTATACTACATATACGAAATACCTTTTGGCATTCATTCATAAAATATTGTAACAAATGATTGTTTTAACTCGTTGTAAGATCATCAAAGACAGGGAAGTAGTACTATGCATGGGTTACGGTGTAAATAGCCCAGCGGCCAGAAATTCCATTATTCCATTACCGAGCAGAGCACAACTTTACCTTTTCTGCTGTTCCGCTTCTCAGGGCAACTTATAGTATGTGTAACTGTAGCATTGTAGAAAAATGTTTATTCATAATCATTTGTTACGCTTAATTGTTGTCTTTGCGGTTTACCTCATGGCTGCTTTTGTCTGTTCCGACCGCAAATTGTTTTTAAATTCGTTTCTCTCTCTTCTCAGTCTCGGTCACAGTCTCGGGTGTCGATTCTTTAGTCTGCGGCATGCGGCAAATTACAAAAGCCAAATGGGTAGCCTGAGAATTTTTGATTATTGTCATTATATATTGAACTAAACTGAACTGAACTGAGAGCAATGCCCAAAAAACCAAATCCATTTGTAGATATACATGTACATTCGTAACTATGTATACTCTGTAGAAATTTTGTATAAGAAGAGGGGAGTTTTCTTTTGTTATGACGTTTTTTCTTTTGAAACATGCTTTTATAAGAAATATTACTGTTTTAATATAAATTTATAATATTTTGGAAACATGTGCAGTAGAACTGTTATTATTTTAATTTAAATTTATATATATTATGTAAGAAAAGTATTGAATTTAACATTTATTGATACTCATTTATATTTGGGTGTTATGCTGAGTGTTAAAACACTTTCATACAAATAAAAATGAGTTTACAAGCAGATGATTCTACAGGGATTTGAACTCGGTTCTGTTGCGAGCTTTGCAAAGCTTGCGGCAACTCAGCACACTGAGCCACGGCCCTACCGAACTGCACATTACTTTCTGCATACTGTGCCTCCGTTGTTAGCGATGCAGTCTTCATTTTCAAACCTTACAGCAGTTCGATTCAAGTTAATTTACATTTACTAGGTATTTGGCAGTCTATCAGTTCCTCATAGCTTTAATTTGTGTGGAGTCATGTGTGCAGCGGCGTGGCGTTGTTCTTTCTCGGAGATATTTTTCCCACCGAAACACCGAACGAACTCCTCCATTTCGCTGCCTTTTTATATGACTATTTGCTGTTTATTTTTGTTGAAATTTTTAAATCCGCACGCGTTCAGATTTTGCCTTTTCTCCCACTCCGCCTACTGACAGTTCCTTTCGCTGACTGTTGTTGTTGTTTTATTATCCTTTTGCTGGCACTTTTTTTTATGAGTTAAGCCAGACGCGGCTTATCTATGTGACAATGCGGTAGGCACTAGTAAACTGAAATGCCAACGATTTCATTGGATTGGTTGAGGGGTGCAGCGGGCAGAAATAGGGTGCTACAGAGTGATGCTGGGTGTATGGCAATTGCCTTTATTGCACAGCCTGATGGAAGAAGGCAACCCAACTGCCGTTTCATTCATAAATAAATTAAATAAAAATATTTTTTCAAGCCGCAAGCCATGCAACAATAACAAATAAGGCGGCCTCACAAAAATAACAACAACAACAACAGCAACGGCAAGAAATCTGCATAATGAAGCGTAATACGCAAATGGTATAGAGTTCTGATTGGGGTGTACGTACGTATGTACGTCGTATATCCAGCGGAGTAAGGTGGAAAATAAAGTGCGGTTAATGCATGGCAGCAGCACAATTGAATGATTTAAGGCAGCAACAGCGTTATTATGCGGAAAGGCCCCAAAGCTAGCAGAAATCAGTTGATATGACTTTAAAGTCTGTAAGACTTGAGCTACAGGTGGAATTACGTCTTAAAAACAATTATAGAAGCGCGAAAACGAAGGATTGAAGGATTTTCTATTTGTTAATAAGAAATCTTATATCATTAGACCATGTAATCTGTTGAATGCGCTGGCAAGAGTATTCTAGGCAGTAATTATACGTATTTCTTATATCCTAAACAGGTGTATCTCAGAGTTTATAAGAGCTTGAGCTACTAAATTTGACTTGTAGATGCAACAAGACTGCCAGCACATCAAATTTGGTTTTTCTTGTCTTCACGACTTCACTGTCGCTGCCAAACGTATAATTAGAATATTAGAATAGAAATTAGAATACAACTCTGCAAAAATTTGAAATACCTCTATAAAACTCATAAGATATGAATCTGGCATATAAGCCTTCGAAATTTGGTTAATATCTAAGAACTTTATCATACAGAATATATCATTTAAAAAAAAATAATGTTGCCTGAAACGAATACAGATTAGTGGAAGATTAGTTTTTAGATTTTGTTCAAACTCGAGTAAAATATAGCCTAATGCTATGGACACCCTGTAAAAAGGAAATGTGTTTTCTCTTCAGGATTCGAGCTTATATCACCATTATCCGACTTACCGCCATTGCTATAGCTTCAGTATAAATACAGAGTCTTATATGACCCACTTCCACACAAGTACACGGTCTTTTACAATCAGCTCACTCTACTATAGCCTTTTCTACTAGGTTCGCATTCAATTAAACGTTCAATAAGTTGCACATAAATATTCGAATCAGCTTTTACAAAAGATTTGTGTTACAAAGTTCAGAGTGGCAAAGAGAAAGCGAGAGAGAGAGAGGGGGCATTACTGCCCAGTAAAATTCGTCACACCGCCCCTTCCCAACAACTTTGCTTCCTCAACTCGTTATGGTGGCTCATTGGCAGCATTTGTTTGGGCGTGTTAAAAGTTAAAATAAATCAAAGAGCCATAAATTTTCGCCGCTTTTGGCAATATGGGGAATTCGATACGTTCATCAAATGTAAAAGGGTTCAAGCGATGCGTTTGCTATCTATCAATAAATGTCTCTATATATATGCAGAGGGAGGGGTCTATACGCCCACATACATATACATTTTATTAGACCATAGCAAAGGAAGCAGACGACGACGACGCATCCTTTTGGCCTGCTCAAATTTAGCACACTTGTCAAACCGAAAAAATGTAGAAAAAAACATCAAGATGGAATTGTTTGCTGGGCTATAGATGAAAACTTAATGCTCTATATATTTTTAAAAATATATAAAAATACATATTAAATTTTATGGATAAAAAACTAAAAAATAAAAAAAACCAATTTGGCGGTTTTATGTTCTATGAATTTAGTAAGGCACATACAATTCCCATGCGTTACATATTTTTCAGTAGAGTTTAACTACCTTCTAGTTAGAGTATAACACATAGACCCACAGTAGACGCACCCAAAACATGTAGAGCGCCCCCCAAAAGAGTGCCGCTTATGAAAAATATGGCGCAAAGGGGTTAAATGACGTATGCATTGCAGCTATTTGTCTTCTCTACGTTATTCTTTTTTTGGGGAGCTACTAGAAGTTTGATACCCTTCCGGCATACCCACACCATCCACACGTTATTTGCCTTTCGATGTCTTAGTTACCAAAGCGGAAATGCCAAATTTATCATAGGCATTGGCCGGACTCTGTTTGCATTTTATGAGTGGCCCCTACATATACAAATATATGTAGTATATGTATGGTGTGGTGCTATATCATTGAGCCAAATTTTTTGATCAATAACGGTTGAGAGGTAAGAGGGCAATAGAACCTCAAATAAATGTTGGGTCATTTGCAGTTTTAAGTGTTGGATAACTTCAGATTTGCAAAGTGCCATCGAATGAGTGAGCAAATAAACTGAGTAAATATTTGGGAATTTGAGGGAACACTCAGAAAAAAAAGAGCAGAAAGACAAACTGTAAACGAAATTTGTTTAATAAAATATTTTTTAAAATTACCCAGACATTTTTGGAAGCAAAAATGTCATATTTTTATAAATAGTAAGTTAAATATGTTTAGTCAAATATTTTTCCAGCATTCCTAGAGTTTTTTTTAAATCAAAATCGCATACATATATTAATACTGAAAAAATATGTTTAATAAAACATTTTTAAAATTTTCCCAAAATTTTTTCTGAAAGAAAAATTTCATACAAATATAATTAGTAAATAAAATATCTTAAATATAATATTTTTCAAACTTAACTAGAGTTTTTTAACAGTGCTCATTGCTGCTATTAAGCCGCCTGATAGCAGCCAAATATCACTCAAGTCAAACTGATGAATGTTGCTAATTTTAGTGAATATTTCATTTAAATTATACCTAAGCAGAATTTAAGTAAATAGGCCAAAGTAAATGCTAGTTTTTGGGGGATGTGGAAAACAAAACCCTCACAGCACTCCAATAAAATGTATATATTTTACGATTGTCTGATTATCAGAGCAACCGCAAAACAATTTAATACTAAAACCCAAGTCACATGCCACGGCACGCGTCTCAGTTTCCCCCTTTTAGATATATTTGCAATTCCCAATTCCAATTCCAAATCCAACTCCAATTTCTAAGTCTAACGACCAACCACATGCATGATAAATGCACAAAATCTGCAACAAAGTGTTGGAAACACGCACTTCTCTATATAGAGAAATATAGGTAGGGGTATACGATCGGAGCATAGCATTACAAAACTGATGCGCCCCCTTGACAAATGGTTTGTAGAACTCAAGAGATGTGAAGATTAACATTGTTCGAAGGGATTTTATCGAAACAAATTTGAGCAGGTATACAGAGAGAGGGTCATCAGCTGTTGCACTCGAACAAAGCCAAACCTCAATAGTTATAACAATAATATGAAAAACCACCCGTAAAAATGCATAAATATTTAATGTGGCAAAAGGATAATTTCGAAAAGCCATTAATATGCCATGGACATTAACGTGCTGTGTTGTGACAGCCAGTCAAATGAGCCACAACCAAAAGGTTAGAGACCTGGTGGTAGTAACACGCTCATACAAAAGGTGCGGGATAGGGCAGGAAGTGCAAGCTGCAAGTACCGTTCAGTACAGGACACGGCTGCACAACTACTGACAACTGCCTGCACAGCCGTCATTTACATGTAATGCCATAGATCGATGTATTCCTGGAATCTGTTGACGGCAAATGTTGCCCACAACATAAATCAACAGCTACTTTTAGCTTTAAAAATTGTCAGCAGAGTTCTAGTGGGAAAAAGTTGTAGTTAACGTTGTTAGTTATGGATAGTATAAGATTTAAAGTAGAGTTTCGTTGACAAGTTTTATAGCATCTTGAAACTTGCTTGTAGAAAAAATAAATGGTTGTAACTAGAAGAAAATATACAAGTATTATAATACTTAAAACTCCCAATTAAAAATATAAATTATGGAAGGAATAAAATATAAATATAAAATTAAAGGTAAATCACTTGACATATTCTAGTATTTCTATTATTATTTTTTTAATCATTTAAAAAATATATATTATATTTAAAAATGGAAAAATATAAAAAGAAATTTATAAATTAAAACTACAAGTCTGAAACTTAATAAAACTCCCACTAAAATATTTCCGCAAAAGAAATACCAAACAAAATTCACCAATAGTTTGAACTGATGACTTCCCAGTCCCTTTATGTTGGTGTTGACCTGGATTAACAATGTTTGCCAACAAAGAGAATCTCAGTTGCAACCACAAATCGCATAAAACCAAAAATAAGCTGAAATGTGAATGCCAAATTGAAAATCCAATTTGATAAATAGAAAACAATAAAAACTAGGAAAACCCGTTGCCCCATACGTACGTAACCTAACCAAATAATAACGCATTTGCACAAATTTAGAGCACAAATTAGCAATATGCCTGAATTTATGAAATATGTGCAAATCGTGACAACAATAATACACCAAAAGCTGAAACAGACACTGTGCAATATTAACCCCAGCGCCGCAACATTTGTTGCAACTGCCCTTAAAAATCCCACTGGGTGTGGGGGAGTATTACTTCCCGCAATAGGAAGAGAATTGGGAAACAGCTGAGTAACTAAAACTGAAGCCAATATAGAGCACAATAAAAACTGGGCTTGGTCCAGGCATACAAAAAAGCGTCAGTCAATAATATTATGTAGCTGAAAGAAAGGGCTGCCCGTGCCAGTTGCAGAGGGTGGCTAGCGGGTGGTTCAGTTTTTGGACCGTTGAAAAACGGGGGGCGTTGCGAGTGTCATAAGTGCATAAAATGTTGTTTTGTGTTCTGCACAAAAGCGAAGCGAAAAGTTTAATTTTCTTTAGGCAAGTGCCAGTGCCACGTAACCAAATCCGTTTAGTTTCAAAAACATTAAGTAAGAAGCGATAAGGGGATCGAAAAGCAACTTTAAGATACCCTGTAGAAGGAACTGCAACAACAATTCCAATGAAATTTTTAGAATATGTAGTTTAAAGAATTCTATAGTTAATATGCCAAAATTAGCTATACTGGCAACTTTATGTAATTAAAAAATGTCATTGCTTAAAATTCAAGTCATAATTTTGCGTTTCTACTAAAGAAAGTATGCACATTTTAACATATTATTTGCCAAGGAACTATATCATTAATTCTTATGAAATTTTCAGAATTTAAAGCTTAAGAATTTGTATAGTTAATAACCAAAAATTAGGCCTCCAATTTACAAAATGTGAATAATACACAATTTTCTGTAAAAGATGAAATGCTGCCTCTCGCAATTTACATTCCCAGTTTGCAAAAGTATGCCCATTTTAGCATATCATATATCAGAGGGTATGTCATATAATGAAAAAATACTATAATAAATGTAACAAATGACGCACACGGTATCTCGGCAAAAAAAAAAAAAGAAAATGGGGTAGTGCGAGCCGGTTACTCGAAGCGGGCGTTTGGCATTTTAGATGAATGCCCAGCGGGCGCTATATGAGAAGCAGAACGTCTATAGCAATATATATGTATATATGGTATAGAGTATTGGAATATGCACTTATTTGACTAATGTCTTTAATAAAAAAATTATACACGTCGCAAATAAAGTACAAAAAGCAACGAAAGTGAAAAATTGGCAGTCGGAAAAGGAAAACGAGAGCAAAAGCGAGAGTCAGTTGCAAGAAGGGTAATAGGAACTTGGAAATACTTTGTAATACTTTGCGGCTTACAGAAATTTAGCATTTCATTAGGCAGAGCCACCCCCAATAGCAAATTTTTTAGAGGCCACCCTAAAATTTTTTAATATTTACTAATATTGACAATACTTACGTTTTTTTCTTTTCTTTTTTTGACTGCCGGGAGGGTTGAGCCCAATGGGCCATGGTAACCAGAAACTTTGACATATTTATAGTTGAAAATGGTATTGCACTGAGTTGGCGATATGCTACGTTGAGGGGTAAGGGGAAGAGCTAAAAACCCAACCTTGACAATTGTTGTAAAGTGGTGGAAATATACCTCCCCATGGATATATGATGGTGGTGGTGTGCGGTGTTGCTCTGCGGTGCCTTGTGAACTGCTTTTGGGATTTATAATACAACATTTCGTTTTTTCAAGTGCTCGACCGCCGTTCGAGTCCCCTGGTGACTTATTAAGGGTTGCATTTAGCGGGCTTTGTGTCATTTTATATATGCAAATTGGATTAAAAACGTAACGCATTTTACAATGCCATATCTGTCCAGTTGCGTTTACTAAATTAGCATTCATCTTATTGGCATAATGCCAGGCTATAATATATATGTATATATAGAGATACTACTATGTCTACTACAATTGTCAATGCGATTTATTAACTGGGAAATGCCTTTGATGTGTCACACACATTTTCCATTGCGCATTTCATTTTTCCATTGGTTTGCTGATTGCCCCCGATGGGGGGTGGAGAGTGGGTAAGCCTATCAAGCGATTAAATTTCCTCAGTTTCTAACTCTGATTTGATTAGACATTTTGTTTATGGTTGCTAAGCTATTGTATTACAATTAAATATTGACTGTTTGCAGCAAAACAGACAAGGGTTGATATTACTCAAAAGATAGTGGTATTCCTTAACTAACGGTTAGTAGACAATTTTCAAATACATTTTAAGAACTGTTATAGTTAAATAAATAATTAGTTTTCATTGCTTATAATTGTAATTTCTTTAAATATTTTTAAAGTATTATTTTTCGATATATTTCTATTAAATTATTATTTTAGTTCTTTATTATAATTTATTATAGTTTAAAGCTATTTTGTTATAACTTCTAAGCATAAAATACAAATAATAAATGCATGACCTTTTATTATGTTTATATTTAAGTGCAGCAATAACATTAAATAATCTCTGACATCAAGCACTCTACTATATATATCGATATTTTATAAGCAAAAACCCAAGAGATATTAGTGTAGTGTGTCATTAAGTCAGAAATCAAAGTGTAATTTTGTACTCTGAAATGCATTGGGCGTGCTCTTGTTGTATTGAGAATGTAGAATCGATTCGTTGATTATGGTCATCATGTGGTGCCATATGATTAGCTTAATTTAACAGTTGCACGTATCACATTTATTTGTAATGCTAAGAGAATCGAAGATTGAGGCGATTGACATAACGAAAGCAATTTGTGTGTGCCTAAAAAATAAATGTCATAACTAAGAATATCAACAAAATAGATATGACGTGTTTGTGTGTGTGTTTAGTCATGGAACTGTTTCCAGTTGGACAGTTGGACTATTAAACTAATTTCTAGTTGTCACTGACAAGCACGCACACACGTCCTGGCTTGGAATTCAGGACCTTTCGGTCTCTCTCTCCCTACCAAAGCAAATCAAACATAGCATACTGGCAAGTGGAGAGTAGGCCTATAAGAAACAAGAAGCAGAGAGATATTTCAACTATGGTTAACTTTGAATTTGTAACAGGACAGTGGCGTGGGAGAAATTTAAGTTAAGGGGGATTGCTGTTTAAAGTAAATGAGTATTGAAAATAAAGTCTAGTAAATTAAGAAAATTTTGGAAACAACAGAAAATAAATTCTGAGGAATTATTTTTAATATTTAATGTATTATGTTGTTATAAAATGTTAAAAAGAGTTTTATATTAAAGCCTATGAAATTTGAAAAATTTAAAATAGCGGAAAGAAATTTCAAAAAATTGTTTAATAAAGTATCAGCTTTATTTTAGTATGGAAAAACAGATTCAAATGTTAAATTGAGGTTTAGAGAATTAAAAAAATATTGAAAAAGATAGAAAATAAATTGTAAAAAAATTCATCAATAAAATATTAGATTTATTTTAGTATAATATGTTGTTCAAAATTCACAACCAATAGCAAATCGCAGCTGTTTTGCCTAAATTATAGTAGTTCAAAGCTTAAACAACGGTTTGTAAAGAAATTTTTAGTTTATAACGGCTTATTAAACCCCTCTATAACAGCACACCACTGTGCTGCAGACGTTGCACTATGTTGTAACATACTGTAGCATTCAGAGTGAATGCAGAATAAATGCTGCTGATGTGTCGCCTCTGCTGACCCTGGGCTCACTCTTTCCACTCTCAGTGTTGACTTGCAAATGAAGTTGACTTTTGTTGCAGGATGTGAGCCGACCAAATGGACAGGTGGACGTCTAGAGAGATACCTGAGTCTGTCTGTCTCTTTCTCTGCCTCTGTCTCTTGCCTCGTAGGCATTTTTGGGCTTTTGCATTGCACAAATTCCATATTTACTGTCAATGTTAATTGCTCAGAATTGCACTAAAGTGTTGACTTTTGAGACGCACAGGAAACTTGCGTTCCACATGCCACATGCCGCATGCCACAATAGTGAGCCGACTCTGACTCTCTTGCAATTTGCACAACTATTTAATGACAAGCTAGCTAGCTATAGTAGATACATATGTATGTGTATGTGTAGCATATATTTCGTACAGCACTTCCAATTATCCAATTGTTTGTACACTCTTCTCGAAAAATGTTTTTACTTTGCCAACCATGCCACACGATACAACTGCACTCATGCAACTTGAGGCATCTGTCTGAATTTGAAATGAATTACATTTTTCAGTTGCATTTATTGAAGCTCTGTCATGCCTAAAGTTGTCTATTCTCACGCAATCTTGCAGAGCATTGAGGGTGGTCCAAGCAAACTCATTAAATAGTAGTGGCACTTTTATGAAATTTGGTAGAAATATAGAATTGAAAGCATATATAATAGAAGAGTTGCAATAGGTGGACTATCAGCTATAGTTGTTAAAGAAATAATAGAATAAAAAGTTGGTGTAGTAGGAACATTGAATACTCTCTTCTATTCTTTGCTCAGTGGGAAATGAAATAATTTGTAGAAATTGTTCTTAACAATTCACACTGTACTCTTGATGGAATCTCTTTCCGGGGAATCATTTTGGGTACTTAAGGCACAAAACAGCACACATGTCGGCTTAAGCATCCATTCTATGGGTTCGGCTTTGGTTTCAGGTTCAGGACAACTTGGTTCAAGACATGTGGCGCACATTTCACATTGTCAAATGTCGCCTTAGTCTCATCTTACGAGCTGTGTTAATTATACTAATTGCACTAAATCACTTGAGAAATTCAAAAAGAGAAAAGGAGCAACGAGAAAAGAAAAACCATACGGAAAAAAGTAGTCTGTTAAAAAATAGCTAAAATTAGGGCGTAGCTACTAAGTTGTACAGCACCAATCCTCGCTGTGAGAACAAAAATCGTTGGGTAATCCTAGCATGAGGTACGAGTGTATTAAAATAAATTACAAAATCTTAGCAGGGATAATACCCAAAGAAATGAAACTGATTCTACTTTTTCAAATTAAAATAATTAATGATACAAGTCTTAGGCAAAATGAAACGCCTACAAATACTTGCGAGGTGTTTATGGCAACAGTATGTGACTGAAGTATCTGTCTGCAGTGTTTGATAAATTGGTAAAAGTTGCAGTAGTGTTTGGGAGAGCAGAAAGTAGAGTTTGTAGTCACAGGGAAAAGTCAAAAGTGAAGGGAAATAACGTATGGAATATTGAACGTAAGAGTATTGAATAGTCCAAGAAACATGTAGAATATTGTAGAAGTTCTTAAACTAAATGTTAAATATTGATATATATTTTGTTAAATAATTTTTTTGAAAAATACTTGAAGTTTTCGAAGCTTTCAAGTATATTTTTCTATAAGAATTGAAGGACTTTTTAAGCTAAATGTGAAATATTAAAGTGCAGCTTTTCAAACAATTGTTCGCCAAATTTTTTTGGAGTTTTTGAAGTTTTCTCGAATTTTTTTTATTAAAATTGAAATATAAAATTAAGTAATAATAGGGAATACTTCAAGAAGCATACAAAATATTGAAGAAATCCTTAAACTAAATGTTGATTATTAATATACAGTTCTTCACAAAATTGATTGCATAATATTTTTGGAGTTTTTGAAGTTTCCTTGAATATTTTGCTATTAGAATTAAATAATATATTATTTCTATAAATTTATATGTATACAAATTGTGAATTTTATTAGAAAAACGCTAAAAATTCATTTAAAATAATTTTCTTTGTATATTTTTCATTTGAGCAATGGTTTAACGACCTGCCTTTACACGATAATCATATGTTATATGCAAATATCTCAACATTAGTTAATGAGCAACTTTATGCACGTCACTTTTGAAGCAGTTTTGCGCTGGGCTTTGTTGTAAATCAATATCCCAAAAGTTGACAGACTGCTACTCACAAGTGTTGCCAAGGACTTGGGATGCAATCCTTTTGGGGGGGTAGATAGGCAAGTGAAGCTGTGACCAGAGCTTCTTGATTGGGATTGCACTGCTGCTTAATGTATACTTGAAGTCGAACAACAATTGTGCCTGCATGTGCATCAAGAAGAACCACAACCACTGAATGGGTACACAGCTTGTTCACAAGTCCACACACACACAACCTGTTGGGTGGTATGAGTTTGTGGAGTATGTCGTGCGTTTTTCGCAGAATTTATACCAATTTGTGCGCAATGTTAATAACGGTAAAAGGCCTATAACAATAACCCACATCAATACGACGGCACGTAGTCGCCGCACGTGGTAAAGCCAACAGGACTTTGGCCCCGCTGTGCTGCAAACAAGGTGAGTAGGTAAGCCGGGGAATGCAATCAGCAAAGATGTGAATGTATGCTTGCATGCATGCAACGCACCACTCACACACAACCAACCACCCACCCACACCACATACCCCCATATACAGCGACAGTGTTCATCTGGATTGCATGCAACCCTTACACAGACATACCCAACCTCCCCACCCAAAAATACAAGGGGCATTGTAAGCCGACAAACGCGTGTCCAAAACACACGCGCGGCATCTTTGACGGTCTCGGAAATTGTGTAGTGAGTGCTCATAGTGCTTACTGCTGGGTATTGGGTAGTGGGTACTGGGTACTCAGTACTCCATCTTTTACTCTTTCTCTCATTAAATTTGTGCATTGACTTTGCACATGCCCAAAAACGGGCATCGTCTTTGCTGTTGCTGCTGCGGCTGCTGCTATTTGCACAAGTGTTTCATCCTCTGCGCTTTGAACAACAATAAAAGAGATTAATAGATGTGGCAGACAGGGGAAGCGGTAGTAAGTATAGTATAGCATTGTATGGCAGATAGATAGATGGGGGTATGAACTGTGCCTGTTGCCCAGTCACATACAATAATTGGTGCCTAAAAGGCTTGCATATTTGTCTGCAATGGGGTAGCTCAGCTCTGCCAGCACAAAAGGACTCGTCCAACATGGTTCGTCCTCTCGCTAGAATGATCGATCTGCAAAATATTTCAATTTAATGAATTGCGTGCAGAGTGCGTGCGTGCGAAAAGGGTTGAGTGGCACCCACGCACAGTGTGCTTAACGCTAGCGAAAAATGTAAAATAAAACCAAGAGTTTTAAAGACTGTTGCTTACAACAAATTGAATTTAAGCTATTAAAATATGACATAAAAAGGCGTTTACTAAATAATCAAAAATTTTACACAAGTTAATTGTTGAAAAACAACTCAAAAATATTTAAAAATATATATTATTTTATTTCTATTTTTAACTAAAAATTTAATCAGGCATAACTTAAAAAACTTGCAAAAATAAACTCAAAATTATTTAAAAATACCTATTATTATTTTTATTTCTAACTTATAATCTAATCAGGAAATAGTCAAAAAACTTACATAAACACAAATAAAAATTTTTTAAAATTATTTTTTTATAATGCTGTTCAGTTTTGTCTTTAAAAACTTTGCAGTGTTTAATTTGCCTTGTTTGTAATAATAAGACCAACAATTTTAGCTTTATTTATAATTTATGTATTTCTTTATTATTAGCTAAACAGTATTACATATAATTTATATCTCATTTGTTAAATTAACATTTCTATTGTTTAAAATGAAACCCACTGTTTATTGTATATGGTTTTGGGGTGGTTGGGTAATCGGAGCTTTATACTCTCTTGGCGAGGTTTAAGTCTAGGCATTAACTGTAACTTTAACATGCTTATCGCTATTAATGAGCAAATATGCAGCTCAAATATGCCATCGTCCATGGTGATGGTGATGATGTTACTGAATCCTTGGTGGTTGTTGTGGTCTGTCAATCAAACTGATGGAGTAAAAGGGAGCACATCACAGCACGCAAAAAAAGGGTTGCGCCCAAAAGCCAAATGCCTCAAGTGCTACTCGACACTGATAAGAAGATGTTGCAGGCATTATCGGTAGACGCGACTATATGTCAATCGTCTTTGAATTGCCAGACAATCTTGCAGGATTTCTCAATTGTCAGATATGACAGTTAAATGTTGACGCTCGAGTGAATTTTACCTTGGCAAAACGCATTTTTAATTCGACTTTTTTTGGCCGTTTTACCACTTTCCACCACTTGGCACATAATTTAGTCATTTCATTTGAAATGCTCGGGTTGTTCCGTCCGTCCAGAGAGAGAGAGAGAGAGAGAGAGTGAGTGAGAAGACAGACTCTGGGTTGGCACTATGCGCGATCTGTCAAATGTCAAATGCATGTCAAAGGCAACATGTCACAGCCATTTCCTACGCTTCTCTCTCTCTTCTCTCTCCCTTACACTTTTTGTTGTACTTTTATATTTTTGATATTTCGTGTTTTTTTTTGTATATATCCAGGCGTTAAATGTATTGGACAGCAACGCGACTCCTCTGTCTGGGTTATGGTCTCTCTGTACTCGATTCTTCTGGTCCCTCGTCCCTGTTCGCTGGAACGTTGTCTGGTTTCGGTTTTTTTTTTTTTTTTTTTTTTTGTAACCTTCTCTCCTCTTTGTGGGGTGGTTGATTGTCATTTTTTGCGTTGCGGCAATTTGCGGCTTTTGATTAAAAAATACATACACCAAAAACTCGTCGAGGGAATAATGCGAATGTTTTGTTGTTACTTCTATCCCCTCTCCTCCCCTTTCCTCTTTTTACACTTACTCCTCTTCATTTTCCAGAGCAAATGACTTTTTCTTTTGTCAGTATTGTTCGTGCTCTATGCGGCATGAATATTGTGTCGTAGTTTAATTTGCCGTATGACCAAAACACTCATAGCTACAAATTTGATGTACTCATTTTTTAGCATTATTCATAAACAACAAGTATTCAATAGAACTTCGCCACTCGAATTTATGAACATTTTTCTAACAAATTTTTGAGTTCTTACGTTCATAATTCAGTCAAAACTGAACCGATTTTCCAGCGGAATATCAATTGTTTTTTTTTCTTTATTTCGCATGCCAATTGATTCTACATTTAAATTTAGTTCGTTTTCCTAAATTTAATTTTTTCGAAAAAATTTAAGATTTTGCATACCTACCCCTTGACGTTTTTTCAAAAATTTTGAAATCTCATAATTCAGTCAAAACTGAACCGATTTTTAAACGGAATACCAATTTGTTCATTATTTTTCATGCCAATTGATTCTTCATTTAAATTTAGTTCGTTTTCCTAAATTTAATTTTTTCGAAAAAATTTCAGATTTTGCATACCTACCCCTTGTCGTTTTTTCAAAAATTTTGAACTCTCATAATTCAGTCAAAACTGAACCGATTTTTAAACGGAATACCAATTTGTTCATTATTTTTCATGCCAATTGATTCTTCATTTAAATTTAGTTCGTTTTCCTAAATTTAATTTTTTCGAAAAAATTTCAGATTTTGCATACCTACCCCTTGTCGTTTTTTCAAAAATTTTGAACTCTCATAATTCAGTCAAAACTGAACCGATTTTTAAACGGAATACCAATTTGTTCATTATTTTTCATGCCAATTGATTCTTCATTTAAATTTAGTTCGTTTTCCTAAATTTAATTTTTTCGAAAAAATTTCAGATTTTGCATACCTACCCCTTGTCGTTTTTTCAAAAATTTTGAACTCTCATAATTCAGTCAAAACTGAACCGATTTTTAAACGGAATACCAATTTGTTCATTATTTTTCATGCCAATTGATTCTTCATTTAAATTTAGTTCGTTTTCCTAAATTTAATTTTTTCGAAAAAATTTCAGATTTTGCATACCTACCCCTTGTCGTTTTTTTAAAAATTTTGAACTCTCATAATTCAGTCAAAACTGAACCGATTTTTAAACGGAATACCAATTTGTTCATTATTTTTCATGCCAATTGATTCTTCATTTAAATTTAGTTCGTTTTCCTAAATTTATTTTTTTCGAAAAAATTATTATTTTCCATATTTACCCCTTGTCGGTTTTTCAAAAATTTTTAACTCTCATAATTCAGTCAAAACTGAACCGATTTTTAAACGAAATACCAATTTGTTCATTATTCTTCATGTCAATTGATTCTAAATTTAAATTAAGTTCAGTGTACAAATTTCAAAATTAAAGATAATTTTTTGAAACCATTTTCCTAAATTTCAAACTCTTATAACTCTGTCAACACTTGATAGATTTTCAACTGAAATATATTTATTACTTACCTAATTACTGCTTAAAAGTTCCACAAGTTAATGCTGTATATTACTTTTAACTTCATTGCTCCTTTCTTAGTTCCCCCTGCAGCTCGACAACACTGATTTTTACTTTGTTGAGTACCCTTAGAAACTGCACTCTTATTAATAAACATTGATGATGTTTAACCATGTGATCATATTTTACATGCCATTTGCTGTTGTCATTGTCGTCGCAGCTGTTATGATTTTTACTCCCTCTCGAAACGTAACCTCCGCCCCTACGATTTTAAGGCCTGTCAATGCTCTAATTGCTCCTACCACAAAACGTCCGTAACTCAACTCGTCTCGCAATGTGATGGGCACAACAACACCAGCAAAAAAAAGTGGGAAATCACAACCATTTTGCTAAGCGATAGATGGCCCAGAAGCAGACCAGGAATCGAAACTCCCTTTTTTTCTGGTCTGGTGTTTGAGTTATCGTCAGCTCTGGATGGGCATTCTCGATGCATTCGAGTGTAACGCGAACTTTTTTTTGCGAAATGCAGAACCAGAATCAGTATGAGAAATGGTATGGTATGGTATGGAATGGAACGTTGTCGCGTGCACGGCCGGAACTGACACAGGAAGCGTCGTACATCAGGCGAACGCGTTGACAATGCATTTGTGGGTGAACGGAACAAGGACCCCAAAATGGAACAGACTAGGGCTATATACGCAGTTGAATGTGTCTATGAGGGGAGTACTGTAGTCCTATAGTTGCTTATAGGCATTGCGGCATTATTAGCTGTCAGTAAACGGAATTGTCGCGACAGGACTCGACGCTTTTTCTTACTTTTGGCCCGAGCAACATTTTAACATAATTGGCCTTTATGACATAAAGGCCGCATTGCCTTTACCCCTACCAGTACCAGTGCCACACCCGCTGTCTCCCCTCCCTTCTGCTCACTGTCCAACTCGATGTGGCAATCACTTTTTACTACCCGCTAGCCAATTTTGTATCTGCAACTTTGCGCTTGAATGCATGCAACAAACCCAATTCACCTCCATCTTCACAAACTACTTTCATCAGTCTGTTGTCCTTCCCCCCGAAAAAAAATAAACCAGAGTCAGACCACTTTGCGTGGCTGCACTTTTCCAAGTTAATTTCGCAATAACACAGAGAAAAAGTTGAAATGCAATAGAGCAGAAGAGCACTAAGCTATTGTATACCCTGTAAATGGTAGTTTTAACACGAAGAATTGGATGTTTCTCTAACTTATGGTGGGTTCACACTGTGTCACAGTATTAACTATCAAGCTAAGTTTGGGTTGTAATCCCAAACAGCATTAGAACCTATCAAACACACATAATTTTTACATTTATGATTTGTTTCTATTTTATTTTGAAGCACTTAAAGAAACAATTTTGACAGTGTGACTCTCAGCCGTGACTACAGTGTGAACCTACCATAAAGAGCATAATATTCAATCATTTCAGCTGATATTTAACATAGAAATAGACAAAAAATCTAAACTATCTAGTGTTTTTCGTACTTCTATTTCTAACAATTTCACTGATCATTGCACAACACAAACGGATAGAGTAGCCATACTAAAATTTCCCAAAAAAGCACCAAAGGTCAAATAGTCCAGTGAACTAATATACCCCACAATCAGTAGTTTATATTGAGAGTGTATGGGCAAAAAGAAAATACATTTGCCTCGTTTTTTGCGCAGAAAATGGCTTGGAAAATATTTTTCAATCACTTTAATTGTAAGCAGACAGGGGCAACGCAGAAGGGGAGCTGGTTATGAAGTAGTAGGGGTCAAATTGCACTGCTTTAAGTTAGAGTATTGTTTGGGGACTAGGCATATGTTGTGAGCTTCCCGCTCCCGCGTATCGTTTCCTCTACCCCTTGAACCGGCTTGCTCTGCCGTTCGTTTTCCATAAACAAACTCCGGCAAGAGCAATGCAAATTTAATGTTGTCAAGCTGTCGTATCATGCTGAAATATGCCACCCCATATCTACTCACCTCCCCCCTGCTACTCCCATATGAGGACAGAGAGCTGAGCTTCGCCCCGCCTTCGATTCAATGTTGTTTGGGGTTGTAGTCATATGTCCAAACGCTCAAGACGTAATATGAAGCGAGTCGGCAACTCTGTCCTCCACATGGCGCATGCAAGACTTACTTAGATATGTATATATATTGGAGAGGGTTATGAGGGTTATAGCTTACTTATTTTAAGATAATGCCGGCAAGTAACAAAGGACTAAGGACTGCAAAATATAAACGGGCAAAAAATAAAGGGTACAAATTTCCTGTGCTTTCGTTTGCGTGTCACAACGCCTGACAGTGCACAGAGTGTCAACTCCTCACCGCCTCACTGCCCCTCCCTACCCCCCTTACAATGCATATGAGACCTGGTTATTATCGCCTGCAATATTATACCCCATTCGGAGCCCCCTACCCAACCCTAGTCATATGTGCGCTTATATAACTGCCGGGCATTTGTAATAAAACTCAAGCGCATAATTGTTTGCCATATTTCTAAACTATGGCAGGGGGAAACGGCTCCCCATTGCATACTTCCTTCTTTTTTTTTTTGTTTTTAAGGGGTGCAAACCCTGGCCAATTTATGAGGCAGGTGGAATTTTTAAGTAGTGTGTTGGTCTCGTTTTCATTCTCGGGTTTTTCTTCTAGTTGCGCTGATTTTCAACTTGATTGCTTTTGGCATTTTTGATGAGTCTGCGTTTTTTTTTTACTGCTCATATTGTGTGGTTAAATGGCATCTAGGAAGTAGATTTGTGCAGCTTTTTAAAATACTTTTACATATTATTTAATAATAGAAGTGTAGTACAATAATTTAGCTAATTATCTATACCGTAAAGTAGCGGCTTATATGTAACAGTAGGCTACTTTCATAAAGTCATAAACTTTAGCTGGTTAAAAAATTTGAAATGAAAACTTTGAATATCTAGAATCTGGAGACATTTGAAACTATTGGTAAAGCAAATAAATTTGTAAAAAAAGATAAGAATATTTTAAATGAAGAGAAAAGTTAATATAGAAAATTCTACATAGCTCTAATATTTTATAAAAATAAAAAACAAAATTTTAATTAAATGTACAACATGTATTTTAACAAAAAATTTTAAGTAACTTGTACAAAATCAACTTAGAATTCACAATTGAATTGACTGCAGTTAATTTAATACAAATTTATTACCCTCCTAAACTTTTCCCAATACCCTAAGTTGAGACATTTGAAATTAAGGTATAAAATCAGCCTGCCTCACTTGCCACAAGTGGCAATTCCTGTGCAAATAATGTTGTTAAAACTCACTCAACAGATTTCAACGCCCGAGGGCTTATCAATTGCAACCACGCCCACTCCCTTCTATGAAAACCTGACAACTGGCAACAGCAGCAGCAGCTTGGGGCATGCAGCAATATGGCGAAATGTCTTATCCCTTTTGGCAGCTTGTGCAATTATGAGCATATTTGACGCATGCCCAAGTTTGACTACCTTTTTACACAGCAAAAAAGAAAGAAAAAAAAATACTCAATCTGAGCCAATCAATGGCGTTACGCATACGCCGCGTAAGCCGCGTTAGCAGCCAAGTGGCATGGCAACAAGTACACTGTGTGCACTCCACAGCCAAAGAAACAGACCAAAGTCAGATCCAAACTACAGCACCTTGCTATTCATTACGCTGACGTCCTTGTTGCGGTGTTGTCTGTAGGCGTGCCACGCCCCTCGCCTCTTAGCGACACTTGGATCGGTCCGCCTTTTATCCTTTAGAGTTTGACAGCAGCTTCAGCATTGGAAAAGCTGCTTTATATGCACATGGCGTATTCATCAAAGTGGTTTTTATATTACGTGATATTTTCGGTGCCTCTTTCGCTTCAGTTTTTTTTTTTTATATATTTTCTCCTTATTTTCCCCACACTTATTTTTCTTTTCTTTTTTTTTTTTTGTGTCTCTTTTTTGCGCCAAACAACAAAAATTTGTTGACAATATTTTCTGTGCTGAAAAACTTTTCACACTTGTGGGTGCGTCTTTCAGTTTTTTGTTTCTTTCTTGTTATTGTTGTTATCTTATTTTGCTTTAACGAAATCATAAATATTCAAAACACATTTAAAATTCTTTCTTTTTGCAACATAATTGGGTTTTAATCATCGTCATTCAACAAAAAAGAAACAAAATGGAAGCTCTGTCAACATTTTTATGAGCTCACATTTTGTTTTATTGGACTGCCAATCAGTAATTTAATGTTAAGCTCATTCCGGGAGTGATCAATGCTGACAAATGAGGATGAAATTCTGACATAGACAAGCTACAAAGACTGTCAAGAGAAAATAATGAAAGTGTTTTGACATTTCACTAAGAAAAATGTATTAAAGTAATGCTCAACAGTAGAATTTTGAATCTAAGTTATGCTTGATTGAAACTGAAATTTTTAAAGCATACTTCTAGGAGCTGATGTAAATTTATAGAAAGTTATTTTCGAGTTTTTATAGAAATTAAATTAAAGCCATATAGTTTTTTAGAAATTTAAAATATGTTTTTATTTTTAAAATAGTAATATAAATCACATATTACTTTTTTGAAAATCCATAAAATACAATTGAACTTTGTTGAATTTCTGACGCATAACTGCAATTTACAGGATATCAATGCAGACTTACTGTAGCTGTAATCTGTAATGCTATGCCATATATAGATGCTCTTCTACATCGGCTTGTCTGTGGCTGAGTGGCTTATCACCTGTTCCATGTGTCAGCAAAGCTGCCAGCTTCATGGCAACGGGTCCACAATGTATCAACCTTAAAATTGACTTTCATTTCGCTTGCAGCTTTGAGGTCGCATCCATGCACCTGCTCTTGTCAAATGTGTATGTATGTTTGTGTGTGTGTGTGTGGTATATATAGGTATCTACAGTATGTATGTTTAGCAGAGTAAGGACCAAGCAGCAAGGACCTAGGACCCACAGCAACACCATGAGCACTAGGATGCGCGCAACGCATGCGGTTTTTTGATTGAAATTGGAGATTGCGCCTGAGCTGTATTTGCAGTTGGCAGCGGAAATTTGACTACGTCGTGATATGCGACCAGACAATTTAATACCCTCTACACCTTCACCATTCGCCCCTCATCTCAACTACTTTCAGCTACGCCGAAAAATGCCCCACGGCAAAACTCAAATGCGGTGGCATCTTTCGTTGCCGGTTTACCGGTCTATGTATGTCTGTGTGTGTCGCCTTTTGGGGCCAAGTGTAAAGTGGCAAGTGTCAGGACAGCAAGAAATTAGTTTTGAATGCTTTTCTGTAAAGTAATAACACGCAGTGACAAAATTGAGCTTATTCCGAAGGAATACAGGTCGGGTAAGCAATGGAAAAGCACTGCGTTAAATACATAATGTAAATGTAGTGTTTAGAAAATTATAAGAAATTTATAACATAAGAAACTATGAGTTTAGATATTAATTAAGTAGGAATAAAGTATTTAAAAATTAATAAAAAATATAAATATTGCATAATATATTAAATTATATATTTCAGATTCTGTACTTCATATTATTATACAGCAGTTTAAGGCAGCAATATGTTTATTTTTAAAAATTATCATTGCTCCATAATCCTGTTTTTAGTTTATGTTAAAACTATCTTTCTAGAAAGTTTGTAATATATTTTACCTTAACCAATTTCATAGAATTTCCTATGTCACAATATTTCCATCATCTTAAGAAAGTTCCACTGTATATTCATTAATCTCTGACAGGCATCTAGTACAAACAATTTGCCTTGCTACGTCTATTTATGAAGTACTCATTCTCACACTCCATACAAAGTGAACACTTTGCAAATTAATAATGCACGCAAGTAAATTAATTTAAAATCATATTTATAGCATTTTAGTTAATTAAATACGCAAAAATGTGCCCATTTCCATGAGGCAAAGCACACGCTCTTCTCACGTCTCTATGTCTCTCTGCTCGTCTAGGTGAAAGTGTCAACTGCACGAGTGTGTTGACTGTTCACGTTGTTGTGTCTGTCTGTCGCAAGTTTTTCTCCTCTGTCTCTCTCTCTGTCTTACACACACACAGCATAGCTACACACCTCTTTTACGCCTTGGTTGCCGACTGCTTGCCGCGACATTTATGAACTTTATGAAGTCTGTTCCATAAATCATCTTACACACACACACACGGCAGAGCTAACATTCTGCTTAGGCGAATTTAATGAAACAAAAAAAAATTGAAGCGATTTCGTAGGGCAAAGTAGCTAAAGGCGAACCTAAGATACTCTTATATCTGGCAAAAATATAGGAATTTTGCAAAAATTGATCGGATAAAATTTTATAGAATTTTATTTAATATTATATTTTAAAGACTAGTCAAATAAAAGTAGAATTTGGTCCTTCACAAAATTGGTTATGTGAAATTAGAATAATTCTGAATCTAATAAAAGTTTCTAAGATATTTAAAAGCAAAAACAACAATAAAATTTATAGACTTTCACATTAATAATGTTTAAATTATATAACACAAATTTTGAAAAATTTGAAATTCAAAAAAAAAACTATTTTAAATTTTGCTGAATTTATAGAAAATTCCTAAAACTCTTTAAAAATATGAATATTTCTCTTTTCTAATACAGACTAAAAAGGACCTAACTTATTGCATAAGCAACATTCTACGACGACTTCTTTATAGGGTATAGCATTGCAGCATTTGGCAACTCTGGAAGTTTCTCGCTTAAGTTGTCTGCACGAAAGCGAAAGATGAAATCATGCGGTCGCTGCAGAGATGTTTTTTTCCTCTCTATTTAGGTGTTATGCGAAAGCAAGGTAAATGAAGGAAGCATGGCAGAGCAAAGGGAATCATGTGTACAGAATGGTTGGACAGGTGGATGGGTAGCTCCACTGTCTGTCTGTCTGACTGGCTGGCTATCTACAGAGTGCGGTTGCAACATGTGTGCCATATAGTAACATAGAATACACATTGCCACATGGCGCATCTACAGACTAACAACTTTGACTGTTTGTTTGCAGCTTCTTTCTTTGTTTTTATTTATTTTTCTTATTCTACGTTTCATACATATTTTGTGTGTGTATTTTTGTTTTTGTTGTGATTTTCTTGAAGTTGGTATATTATTTTGCGCTTATTTCTAATTTTTTGCGCATTATCTTGGGTTTTTGGATTTTTTGTTTGTTATTTTTATTTATTTTTACCGTGATTTATGCAATATATTATTTCGCTGCAAAGTTAATGTGGCGCATTATGGAGCCACATAGTTTCCAAGTTACGCTTGGATTATGCTAAGTAATGCCCTGCGGATAAAGTAATGCCCTCTCCACTCCCCTCTTGCCCCTATAGTCTAGTCAATAAAGTGCAGAAAAAGAATACACAGCGCATATAAAACAATTTGCCTACCAAAAGGGCCGAAACCATTTTGGACAGCAATTTAAAATTGTTTATAAAATAGCAGCAGACCTCTGGCCCCCTTAGCTTCAACCCCCCTGCCCCTTTGCTCGCACTCTCGCACACATATGAGCATAAAACTTGCATGGATCTTGGGCCGCGACAAAGATGCGGCTACCACGGCCACAATAGCTCCCCGAGGTCAGCATTAAATTCTGTTGTTGGCCTATATAAGAATGAATGGAATGGAAGGGAACAGGTGGGGGGAAGGTTTAGTGGGAGCTGGAGCAGCCTAACTACACCATGGGGACAGCAATTGATGATAGTCTAAGGCTAAAGATATGTATGTATGTAGCCAATGCGAATGCTGCAGGATATAAAAGGACTTAGTCGCATGTTAACGCAACGCCTACGCAAATCCATAACAACAACAGCAACTGCCAATTCCCTCCCCCCCACCTCTCCACTCCACTCTTCTTTCGTTGCATTGCAGCTGCCGGGTGGCCCAAGGGGTCCAGGGTTGTCTGGTAATGCGACTTATGCCTCCCCAAAGTCATCGTGCCGGCTTCCTGCTCCTGTCTAGCTTTCATTATGAAGTCATAAACGCACATGCAGGCAGCACCAAAAAAAATACTAAAAAATTGGGGAGACTGCGGGGTGGTCTTGGGGTTTACTTGTGTTTTTTTAGCACATGTAAAAATACTTGTTATCGAAATATACAACACAAAGAATGTAAGGAATGCGAAATACCCTTAAATTGGAGTTTGAGTGTAAATGAAGGAAGAGTTAGGTGTGTAGATAAATAAATAGATGAAGATAAAAATAAATATAAGAGTAAGGATAAAGATAAAATAAAGATAAAAACAAAAATAATGCTGAATGTTTAGCCGAAGATAAAAAAAATAAAGATAAAAGTAAAGATAAACGTAACGACAAAGATGAAGATTGAGATAAATATAAATATAAACATAAAAATAAAGATAAAGATAAAAATAAAGATAATATAAAGATAAAGGTAAAGGTAAAGACAGAGATAGAGATAAAGTGTAGGATATTGACAGAAATTAAGTTGGGTAAGGCTGAGGATAAAAATAAAGATAGATTTAAACATAGATACAAAAAAAAGATATAGATAAAGATAAATATAATGGGGAAGATGCATATCAAGACTAAGAATTAAGTATAGATAATGCTAAAGAAATGTAAAAGGAATGTGGTGTAGTTTACGACTAGACAACTAGACATATTTCAACTAGACATATTGCACATCAAAATTCAGATCTACACTGCCAGAAAGAGTATCCCAAAAAAAAAAAAAAAAGAAATAATAGGGTGAGAGGCGAAACAAAAAAATTAAACAAGAAGATGTGGACAATTTTCGGGCAGTGCCTCGAGCTTAAACTGTTATTACTAGGCGGCTGTGGGGCTGCTGTTTATGAGTTGTAAAGCCTTAGTCAGACAATAGCCTCCTGCAACAACAACAACAACAACAACGGGAACAACAACAAGAACAGGAGCAAGGACCAGAGCACATGCAAGTTAAGCCCTAGGACATATTACGTAGACAGTGTGAAGGCATTGCCCGGTCTAGTTTGTTATTTTAAAGGGCCTTAAGGGCAGTCACATGAGTCAAGGGGGATGGGTTGGAGTGGGAAGTGGTTGGAGAAACTGTGGAACTCACGTAGTTGTCAATGGTCTATGGTACTAGCTTCTTATGCCTGGCTGCATTTTGTATTTATGTGCTTTTTTGCCGCTCGTAATATGTGTCAGGCTTTGCCAAGACCCAAAGAGGCAGGGAATTCTAGCTGCCTTTGCTAGGTAAGCATTGTAAATTGTGCAAATTTCTTGTACGTAAAAGCAGCCTCTATTAAATGTTATTTTTAAGCATTGTTGCCATAGCATATTAAGACATAACAAATATATAGTACTCTAGGAAAATAACTACAATACAAAATTGTAAAATAAGTCTTGAGTTGCCTATGTAAAGTGTGCATTTATTTTACTAGAATAACACACTTATTACCTTAGCTTAGATTTCGCCGTTAAGTTTACTAATTAAACTACTGTACTGTATATTATACATTATAAAAACCCCAATTTAACTGCCCTGTATATGCATCTCTTGTTTCATTGGCCTGCTACTGTATCTTTTCAAGTAGCTGTAGCCCCTTTTCCATTATATCTCACTGAAGTGTCTGTAAGCTGAAACCCAATTGTTGTGCCACACCCCCCTGTACTGCTCTCCCCATATTTGATTTCACAATTTTTAATGCCTTGGGGGTGTTAAACTAATTGAAAGGCTCTGAGTAGTAGTGCCCGAAACTTGTTAGCTCAAATTTCGCGAAGACACGCGTCAATTAAACTGAAGTGCATGTAAAATGTGTTTTAAAAGTCTGGCCAATATTGTTTTACCCTCCACTACATTTGATTTGGCACAAAGAAACGCGTTAACGAATGGACTCAACACGGTTTTCACTGAACTCAGCACGTGCCGTCGACTTAAGAGCTTGTTAAGCATTCGATTTTATGGCAGCACTTTAAGTTTCAATGCCCAGAAGTTGTATTGATTTGATAAAAAAAACGAATGCTAAACTAGATGATGCTCAGTAGCATGGCATAACTAGTACAGCATACCCATTAGAGGGTATAAAAAAAAAGAAGTGTGGACAGTTTACAACACATTTTTGGCATACTTCACACAATCTACTGATGAAGTCAACTGGAAAACTCGCATTGCTTTGATGTTCCAAACAGCAATTGCAATGTGTACACCCACTATACACCCACTAGACTCACATTCATATAGAGTAAGAGAAAAGGAATAAGCACAAAGCATGCCATTTGCTAAATGTCCTTTGGCACATTTCAAAGCGCAACTTCAAAGCCCAAAAATGACCTTTGTGTGTGGCCAAAATCTGCGGCCAGGTGGCAACATCGTCTTTACAAAATTTTCTTAAACACATATATATGTATATATATATATATTTTGGTACATAAAAGGCGCCACTAAATAGTAATTTAGTAAATTAGTTTGTTTTTCCAACTAGACCACAATTGTAGAGGTAATGGCAGAGTAAAAGCAGCAGTCGCTGCCCGAAGTTTTCGCAGTGCATTAAAATTTTCGCAATTACTCTAAAAGGATTTCAATTAGCGACTGAAATCATGTTCAACTCAATGAAAATGTACTAGACAATGTATTAATAATAATAATAGCCATCATAATTATCATAAAAACAAAGCCAATTAACATAATGTCATGAAAATGCAATTAACATTCAAATAAAAAACAACAACAAAATATCACAACATTATGTAATAATGCAGAAATTAATGAAGCGCGTGTATAAATAACAAATGGCACAAAAAATTTAGATAACAGTTACAATAAAACGTTATTAATTAATATATGTATGTAAGCATGCAGTATAAAATTGGTTTTCATATTAAAAAATGATATATAGTATAGTGAACAGTATAATCAAGATATTTTTAGTGACAAAATGCAAAACAAATTATTATTTTGTTGCATTTCCGCGGGGCAACAAATAATTTCAGTTGATAATTTTGTCAGTTGAGAGACACAAAAAAAAAAAAATACTAAGCTAGAAATTATGCATTATTAGGCTAATCGCTAAAGTAATTAAAATGAAATTACAGTGAAGCAACGTTAGAGTGAAATGGTTGAAAAGTATATTAGTTTGTTATTAAATAGAACTATCACTAAATTATTGTTTTATAGGCTTTAAAATTATAATTATGTGTCTATTAAATTCTATATTCTACATATTAAATTAATTACTTCATTTCTTAACTTATATTTGTAAACCTAAAGCTTATTGCAGCTATAAAAAACTAATATTTAAATAAATCATTCAATGACTAACTACACCATATAGTACATACAGTGTAAGCACATTAGCCAATGCATTGGCAATGACAATGACAATGATAAAGTCGACAACAGTTACCACTGTACGCTGTGTACTGAGCGTAACCAACTGCTGATAATCATTGCACAAGTGTTTGATTGACAAATGCAGTTACAAACTGAACAGTTGGTATAAAAGTGCAGTTTTAGTAGCTTGACATTAGTTAGTATCACTGAAACTAGAGCAAAATGAAGGTAACATTCGCTGCAACACTGCTGCTTAGCTGTCTAACTGGTGTTTTGCTGGTAATATTTATATATAAAAATACATGTTTTATATAAAACTAATAACCAGCTTTTGTGCATAGGCCAGCGATGCGGAGAAAGCAGCCAAAATTTTGGACACTTGCATGTCTGAGAATGGTGTGACGGCACAGGACTTAACCGATCTGAGATCGGGCAACTTGAAGCCGGAGGATGCCAAGGATAACATCAAGTGTGCCACACAGTGTGTCTTTGTCAAGTTTGGCTTTATGGATGATAAGGGCAAACTACTTAATGATCAGATTCTTGCTTATTTCCCCGACGAGAAGTTTAAGTCAAAGATCAATGAGGCCATTACCGCATGCGGCAATGTGTCTGGAGCAAATCCTTGTGATACCGCTTTCCAAATGATGTCCTGCTTTGAGAAGCATGCCAGCAACGCCATGACTCTGTAGAGTTCATGCACAACATTCAGTCACTACAGCAGTTTATCACAGTTTAATAAATAAATTTTATACAGCAAATTCAAGCGAGTTGCTTACTCTTTGCAGTAGAAATCTATAGTTTATTATATGATCAAATTTTATATTTGCATTTTTACTATTGCTAAGAACTTAAATTTTTAAGTTCTTTTGCAATTTGTATGCCTTTTAAAAAGTTCAGCTGTACAACAGATTACCATTTATATTCATGGCATTTATTTAAATAAAACTACACCTAGGTTGCCTATAAAAGGGCAAAGTTAACTATAGCAAGTAATCAGTTTTAAAAATGAGATCTAACTTTGCTTTCATATTGATGCTTGGCTGTCTACTCGCGCCAATAATGGTGAGTTATTCCGAAGTGCTCAAAGCTATATAATTTAACAAGTACTTTTATATCCTTTTTAGGCCGAAATAAGTATGGTGAAAATAACGCATCCGCATTTGTCTGAATGTTTGTCGAATCAGTCGGTTACTTTGAATGAAATAAAGCAAGTGGTTGTCGATGCCAACTATGAGGCATCTGGAAATCTGAGATGTGCTATTAAGTGCACCCTGGAGCACATTGGAATTGTGGATGAAATGGGTCACCTTGATATCGAAGAAATCGGAAAATTATTTCATGATCCCATCATTCAGTACTACATTCAAGATTATTTGACTTATTGTCATGAGGAGAGAGAGGGCAATGGAACAACGCCATGTGATAAAGCATATTCTGCGTACAAATGCTTTGGCACCTTTGCGGCCGATTTTGTTAAACGCACTCATCCTATCTTACGTTATCATTTATCTGATTTGGAATAAATTTCTGTAATTTGTTTTATATTTGAAACTTAATAAATGGATTTTGTGTAATCAGTAAACTTAATGTTTAATTATAACTTGAGAGGTTTTGAAGTTCAAAAGTTAATATTGCCTAAAGCCTGTGATCTATATTCAGTACTTTGGTAATATAGAAACTTTAAGACTTTCTAAAATTCAGTTAAATAATTTTAGTTTAAAGCCTAACTATCACTCAAAATTTTCATCTATATTCAGCACTTTGTTTATATAGTGAAATTCAGAGTCCAACTGGCAATTCGTTGAGTTGAATGATCTTATGATCTCGCTGATAAATCAGTTAACGAAGTTAATCGTTCAGAAATTTGGGCTACTTCAAACCAATTTATTGATAGAATTTAAACTGTTCGAAAGTTCTAAAGTTACTTAAATTTTTTAAAAAATATATGCACTTAAAAACCCATTAAATTCTTAAAGAATTTGATATACTTTTAATTGATATACTTCTATTCATCTAATTTTCCTATAATAATTTGATACATATATTTAAAATTTGAAACCTTATGCATTCCTTACGTAATGTATTATACAGTTCAACCCAATTAGAATTTTAACATAAATTATAACTAGAAAATTGTTATAAAAATCAGAAATCTAATATATATTC
Organism: Drosophila tripunctata; assembly: GCA_035047385.1. Taxonomy (NCBI): domain Eukaryota; kingdom Metazoa; phylum Arthropoda; class Insecta; order Diptera; family Drosophilidae; genus Drosophila; species Drosophila tripunctata. The sequence goes on from JAWNPS010000227.1 coordinate 368,644, forward strand.
ATAGCTTTTATTTGTCTAACAAATTTAAGCCTGCTATATAAAGCTAAAACTAAAGAAAACTTGTCAGTTTCCAAAATGAAGTCGTTCATAGCATTTGCTTTGCTACTAACCTGTCTACTTGTGCCAATAATGGTGAGTTATCCCCAAGTGCACATAAATATTTTTAACTATAAACTTGTATATCCTTTTAGGCCGAAATTAACTTTCTTAAAATAACAAATCCGCGTTTGACTGAATGCTTAACTGAACGTTCTGTTACATTGGATCAAGTGCAAGCAGCGGCTATGAGTGGTTACTATAAAGCAACTGATGATGTAAAGTGCGCCATCAAATGCACTCTGGAGAACATTGGAATTGTGAATGAAACGGGTCTAATTGAAATAAATGATATCAAAAATTTATTTCATGATCCCCTTATTCAGCGTTATTTGGAACGTGTTTCGACAAATTGTGATAAGAGAAGAGATAGCGAAGGCCCTACTCCATGTGATAAAGCATATTCTGCATACAGATGCTTTGGAATCGTTGTTATCAGTTTTCTTGGTGTGAATTACTATCCACTTGGAAAATAAAACAACAATTTTTGTAATCTGCTTAAGATGCATATTTAAATAAATGGAATTTCTGTAATTTCAACGTTTTTCTGTTAAGAATTAGGCTTTTTTTCTAGATATAATATTGCGTCAAACTCAACATATTGTGAAGCCGAGGTAATATATCTATATTCGGCTGTCTGTTCTTAACTTTAAATTGCCCAGATTGAATAACTATAAATATCATATTGCTGTCATTGGAACACTCGGTTGGAAATACTTAGTATCAGAGACAAAGACCATCTTTCAAGTGGTAATCTGTTTTAGTTCTGAGTGTTAACAAGTTTTAAAGCTAATACTATCTATAACTTCGTATTTAAATATTTAGTACTACGCTAAGCTTAGAAAAATGACTGCTATAGACCAGAACTACAAATTATTTGAGTAGTTTCAACTATATAATTATTAGGAATTTCATCAAAACACGAAAATATGTGATTCACCTTTCCATAATTTTATATGCTTCAAAGAAACGTTGAAAATTTCTATATTTACATTTGTATGACGCTTAAATAATGCATTAAATATTATTTATTCAAAACCTACTAAATTACTAATGAAGTTACTAAACTTTTAAAGTTAATTTATTAAATTTTCTTGGAATTACGTGATATATATTTCAAATTTTAAACCTTTGACACCCAGAACAAACTGTATTTTACGGTTCAGAATATTTTGTACAAAAATTGATGAGCTTTTGCATATTCATAGCTGCTATATGCCTCTCACAGCATCAGCACCATCTATATAAGCTGAAAATCGACTAAGAAAATACATCAATTTACAAAATGAAGTCGTTCGTGGCAGTGACTTTGCTTGTAGTGTGTCTACTAGAGCCGATAGTAGTAAGTTATACCTAAATGGTGACTAAAAATATATTAATTTGGTGACTAAATTTTTGTCCTTATAGGCACACAAGATCTTAAACAGGATCGTACATCCTCATTTGACCGAATGTATATATGATCATGATACTACACCAGACGCTTTGCTAGAGTTAATTAAGGGAGGTAATAATGATGATGATGTTGATATTCACACAAAGTGTGCTTTGAAATGCGCTCTTAAGTATGTCGGATTTGTTGATGATCTGGGTCAGCTGCAAGTACAACAAATACTGGATGTCTTTGAAGATAACACTGTGTTGGAAATGTTAAGTGGTCTTTTGAATTCATGTTATAAGCCAGCTGGCGCATCTTCTTGTGATACGGCACTCTTAACAGTCAGATGTCTCCAGGAGGCTTTTTATTCCGATGAAGAGTAGTACAGAAAGTAATTTATAAATTCTGTGAAGGAATATGGGTGGCTTAATCTGAATAAATCACTTGATTTAGCAAAATTGAAACAGATAATAACATAAATCCTATTTATATATTGTGTGGTTAAATATTTGGTCTTAAAAGTTTGAATTTTTCAATATATGTATGTATAAGAAACAGCTTTTATTTTGGTCCTTTTACAGCGTTCAACAGATGGCGCCAGTGTGCTCCAGAATCGCTCATAACTTAGAATTTGAAAGCCACATTCAGTAGCTTCTGTAAAATGTGAACAATTTAATTATTTCCGAACGCTTCTTCAAGTCAAACAGAATGCTCATAAAATCATAGCCACAGGCAACAATTTCAATCGAATTGGCAGGGCCAGAGGACACTTTGATATTGTTATTGTTGCTATTTACTGTTGTTCTTCTTGTTGTTATCGGTTGGGCGCAAGGCATACAAAGTTTTTGATAAATAGACAAAACGCCGTTTTGCCAGCAGCCTGCCTTGCCTGCTGGTTCGTCCGACTGTCTGTCTATCTGTCTGTTGTGGACAGTTAGCTATACAGTTCGCCATTTTCCATGGCCATGTTCTATTATTGTAACGAAGAATTTTTAATTTGTGCATTGTAAAAATATTTATTGAAACCGAAAAACGCCAAAAGGCACTGAAAACTTGGCTTGAACGAACATGGAAGGCGAGTACGCAAAAAAAAGGGCCAAGAAAAACAAGGCAAAAACGGCATCTAGCAGCAAGATTTTATTGGCAACTTATACTAACTTTAATGGCAGACCTTTAATGTGGAATAATTTTGCATTTCACAACACTGCTCAGAATGGCTGAGTTTGCAAACATGCTTAACATTAATACAATGAAAAATGTTTTTTATTTGCTTTAATAGCTTTTTTAAAATTAAACCGAATTCAATAAAAAACTTATTTTTATTAAGAAATGCCTTGTGCCACTAAATTACATATATATTATTAAATTTTCTATACATTTAATGAAATTTTAAAACTTTTTCCAAACAACAATTTTTTTAATTTTAAAAATTCTTAAAGATTTTTAAAATTCAATTGATTTTAAAGCATATACACTTGATTTAAGCTCTAAATTGCCTGTGTAGCTAAATTTGTACATATTTTTTGCTGACTAGTGTTATAAGATGCACATTCAATAGTAACAGTAGTACTATAAGTATAGCAAAAGTATAAATTAGTCGAGGGTTCTGTAAAGAGAGCAAATCACGATGGGTCAACCCTTTAGCATTGGCAGTCAGTAATAGCCAGTGAAACCAGTGGACAAACAAATTGAATGAAATCAACTCGTTAAAAAGTAAATAACTCTGATGAATGGCTGAAGTACACAAAGCACCAACTGCAAAAAAAAAAAAAAAAAAAATACAGTTCAGGTTCAGGTAGTAGCCCCCAAGGTAGGAGCGGCTACTGCTGCTTCTGCCAGTCAATTGAAAATGAAATACAAATAAAAATGCAAACAACGGGACCCTCCAAACGCATTGCCTATCCACATTCACATACAAATGCTGGCCTAAGCAGACAGTCGGACAGTTGGACACTCAGACAGTCGGACAGTCGGACAGTCAGACATGCCTGCTAACCAGGAGCATCGTAGACATCCTGGCAGCTCGGCAAAACCGGCAGGATATGCCGCTGACGACGTCTGGACTTGGTTGAGGAAATTAGTCGTAGAGTAGAGTGAACTGCAGTAGGAGGAATGCTGCTTACAATGTGGCATTGCATATACTACATAACATACATACAAAAGAAATTGAAAATGTTGAAAATGTCTAAAAGGAAATGGGCTGTAAGGCTGTAAGCAGCCGCAAGGAAAAAAAACTGACTCCAAACTGCAGTCAGCTGAGTGTCCCAGCCAGCGACTGTTTTGCCATTTTCACATTCATCGATGAACTTTCAATAACAAAACTTTTCCTTTTGACTACCTTCCCTTATATATATATATACAGTACTTATATTCTTTAACTTTTTTTTATTTTGGCTTTCAAGGATATGACATTGAATTGCAGCTTGGCAACAAACTGAAGTGTTCTGCAAAAGAAAAAGACTGAAAAAAAACCCAAGTTTTGTAGCCAAAGAAAGTTTTTATTTCAAAAGACCATATATGCCTGATTAGTAGTAGTAGGCGATTGGTTCCGTTTCTATGAATATCTTTATAGAGAAGAGTTCCAAGTAGACAAATAGACTGGCGAATTCAAGTGGCAAAATCTTAGCTTGCCGGAAATGTATAATAAAGTTTATGTAAAGTTCATTTTATAAATAAGATTTACTGTTTTCAGAAGTTTTCATTTAGTCAAAAAAATCTACAAAAATTCTGCAGATATCAGTTTATACTTTGAACATAATTCAGATTATGTATATTCTTAGTTGAAAATAAAGTAATTTATAGTGTATAATATAAACAAATAATAAAGAAGATTTTAGCACTCAAAACTTCAAATAGATATGCATAAATATGAGTTGCTGCAGCTCTTAGATTCAGTTTGACATATGCACATACATATGTATATATTTAATCGCTCTTGATTGCACACCTCATAAAGTTAATTACATTCCTGCAGCAAAAGCTGTAAACAAATCGCATCATTGACATTCCATACGCACCTTGGCAACAAAACTTTTTGCAGCTGCTGTTGACAATTGGCAATAATGGAGTTAGAAACTGGGAAACTGGTAGCTGAGAGTTGTATGCTTAAAGTTTCTGTTGGCAGTCAGTCATCTTTAGTGGAAGCTGAGTTTATTAAAAGCTAAATAGTGAGGTTGTTGCCTGATGCTGATGCTACAGGAAATATGCATAAACGGAACCAACAAACCAGGCAGAGAGAGAGAGAGAGAGGAACTCAGTCTCAGTTCCAATACCAATTGCAAACGCACACAATCTCGCACAAAAACCCCATGACCCAAGTCAAAACCCATTCAACAACAGTTTCGCATAATTGTAAATTCAAGTGGAAATGAATGAATTTACGCTGAACTCGACAGAAAATACCAACAAGCAAATGCGAATATTGCTGGAGAGCTCTACTATTCCCCATTCCCACTCGTTCTCTCTCTCTTTCTCTTGTTATTCCTTTTCCTGCAGCTCTGTGCACAACAAGGTAGCCATAAACAGGTAACAGGTAGCGATAACCTTACTGCCATTGCCATTGCTAACGGTTACGTTTCCCAATGGCGCCCCAAAAACTCTTCAACTCCCAACTCCATTTTGCAATCTCGTCTCTCTGTCTCCCATACCCAAAACAACATGGCGTCGCTGTCCCAGTCGTAGTCGCGTTGCTGAGAATCACGTTGCCTGCATATTTTCATTCATTCATTTCAACGTCAACGTCTGACGACGACTCCAAAGTTATGGAATGCATAACGATTCGTACACTTTACCGCTCTCTCTCCCTTTCTCTCTTTCTCTCTTCACCATTTTGTTTTCCGCATTTTTCTGAAGTTGAGCATTATAATATTATCACCCAATCTGTAACCTATTGAAGCCAACACCATCAACTTAAGAATAAGCTTAAGCAGTACAATGAACTAAGTTGAGTTGATATGATGATATGTTTTTGATTATATGTCTATGTGGCAAATAGTGTGTAGAGTTTATATTATAGGGTAAGATTTCTGGACTATTAAACTGCATGTAGAACTGCAAATTCTCTTCTTTGGAAATATATTAATAGACATTATAAAACAAAAACGATCCATTGGTACTGATTCCCGCATAAAAAGTAGAAGAATTAATTCTATTTACTTATGTGTTTTATTGGAGGCTTTAATTTATTTGCAATTTTTATATATATCTTTTCTTTCAAACTTTAAGAGTATTTAAACTTTGCTATACCTTGTAGCTACCGACATAATGTTTTCGTATTTTTTTTGTATTATTTATATATGAGTACCACTCTCTTCCCGCAAGAGAACAGCATTTGAATGTTGTGCTGCTTGTCGTTGCTTTTTGCCCTTCAAGTATTTACGCCTTTATTTATTTAACATTTCAATTGCATATTTTCGCACAAAAGCGCGTGCCGCTCCAGTGTCAATGGCTTTAACCATGGTTTGTCCACACAAAAGGGTTAGCGATGGGTTAGAGGTTGGATTCAGCTTCGAATTGGGTTTCAGATTCATGTGGTCGAGTCTGGGGGTTATTGCCATGGAGTTTTGCACGTTTTGTGTAGGCGTGATCCATGCGAAAGCGTTGCACTCCACACTACGTGTTGCAGTGTTGCCCGATGCGGGAGAAAAGGGTTGCTGCCACAGCGGGGCCAAAGCCATCCAAGTTAAAGAGTCTTCAAGACGCTAAGAAATCAGAAAAGTGCCTGTCAGCAGCAGCTATAGACTTACTACTCATATAATATAATTGAAAGAAGTTTGGGAGGTAAAAATAAGGTAAAATTAAAAATAAATTAGAATTTGTTCGGCTTTAGGGAAACAGGAATTCATGAATACTATTAAAAAACTTTCGAAATTTTATTCGATTTCTTAGCTAATGTATTTCGATATTTATTTCAAATACTTGCCATATAACATAGCTATAGAAATCAATTAATCAAAGTCTGCTTGATGTCTTTGAAGCGAAGTTCAAACATTATAACTATGATAAGACTCTTAAAAGTGTTTATCTATGAGACATTGTGTCTATAGCAGACACCCACGCCTCCTTGCTCTACCAAAAACGATGGCAACATATATCATTCAGTCTCATTCCATATATGAATTGGGTACAATTTCCGCAGCCGCCTGAAAGTATGTGACATAAAATGCGTTTTTCTACGTTTTTGGTTGCTTTTAGCTGGAATTCGGCTGCTGCTGCTGCTGCTGCTGGTGACATCAATTGTTATTGTTGGGCAAACAAAAGCCATTGGCAAATCCAAATACATTTGCCTACCAGACTGATACCGACGAGTATCTATAAGTGCGAATATGTAGTATCTAACATATAGTAGGATGTAGTATCGTAGTATGTCTGCATGTCATTGAAGATAAAGTAGCTCAGGACGTTCCCTTGAAGATTGATGGTTGCCAGTCCAAATGATACCTGATTGAGTGTATGAGGCTAACACACACACACAGACTCACACACTTACCCACACTCTGCTGCTTCTACTACTACGCTTCGGTGTGTGTGTGTGTGCATATGTTCCCCAGACACTTTTCTTCTCGTGCCTTTAGTGTACCTCTTACCTTTAAGTGTCATTTTGTGTTCTCGACACGCATTTTTGTCGAGCGTTGCTCAAAAAGTTTTTGATGTTCGAGACACGCGCTGGCAAAAATGTTTTGCCTGCTGTTTGATATGCTGACACTGAGTGTGATAAATGGTGACAAGTTTGTAGGCCAATTTGCTAACTAAACCAAACTAACAGCCGCCTGGCTGGCACACCAACTGCACTACACAAGCTGCTGCAAGTTCTTAAGTTGGCTTTTTTACATACCTACATATACCCGTTACAAGTGGAGTTTGGGGTATACAGGGTGGAAGTTGTAGTGCTTGTGTAATATATAGTATTAAACTAGCGTATACTATCTTTCTATATATTTTAAACGTACCACTAAATCGAACCAGTATAAAAATTACCTATTAAAAGTTATACGAAACTCTACAATACATAACGGGTATCTACTAGTCGGTTATCGAGAGTTGCTTATAGCATTCTAGCTTGTATTTTGCTCTATGCTCAATCAGCGCTCAGTCATTTGGCTGTTGGCCAAAGTGAGGGCCACGCGCACTGCGCCTTGGCTGAGAGATCATCAATTGTGCGCACAATTAGTTCCTCGGGTCAAAACTGAAATGCTGTGTTGTGTAACATTTTAGCCATCATCAGAGCAGCAACAACAGCAGCTACAACAACAACAACAACTTGAAGCTTATTTCACAGTTGACTTGACTCAAGTTGCGCTTTTCTAACGGTTCCGCTGCTGCTGCTGCTGCTGCTGTTAACGTGGCTCCTTGACTTTAGCCCCGCAGCGTTTGTCGTAATTTTCGCGCCATCAATTTGAAATTACTTGTAGAGAGCATTTTGCAATCCGCTCTACACCCAAAGATTACATGCTTCATTTCGCCAAAACGAACTGCAGCTGGCCAGTGTGCAACAACAGCTTTTCTATCTAGACTACCAGATATCTATGCACCAGTTAAGAGTTTGCCAGTTGGCCAGCTGAGCTAGCTGCTTGGCTGGAATGCAGATCAGTTTTGCATAAGTAGCGCAAATGTTATGCATTTTAAAGCCCATTCAATTGGCAATTCTGCCAACTAACCGTAACTTTGTTGCAAGCTGTAAGTGACGTAATTATCGATAAATAGCTAAATGTAGCATTATCATAGCCACTTATCGAATCAGAGAAGCACGCGTGACACTCACATTTGAGCCTTTTGCCTTTTGCACTGGATCCACTGTGTTAAAGGGGCGTTCCCTTAGCAGGTAGGCTGCAGCTGTAAAGTGTGAAGTACTTTAAAGATAACTATTGAGGTTTATAGACTGATCATCGCGGTACACAAATGGCAAGTGCTAGGGGCTTGAATGTTATAATTTGCTGTGAAAGTTTATTGAGGACTTGTCTATGCAGCCAGAAGTTTACATAAATCTACAGATCGTCTGCAAAAGTATAGTTTCAAAATCGTATGTAAGCTAAACTATATAAATAATAAATTTGTACTGCTCAAGAAATACTATAAAACATAATACCATAGTTCAATTTCAAATATAATAACCTCTTATCTATCAAACAATTCTTTTTCCTCAATTTCTTAGTCAAAAAGACAACGAATGCTTTAACTCTTTTGACAAATTTAACTTTATTACTTCTGCTTACTAAGCATAGTTTATATTTCATAGTTTTTCATAGTGTTTTAATAAAGTATAATAAACAAATATTTGTTTAAAATGTTCTTAGTTACATGCCGCATTATGGCGTTTGCCAAGAGCTAAGCTGCTGCTGCTGTTGTTGCTGCTCTCTCTTAGTGTCTCAGCATAATTCTTAGCTAAAGAAGTCAGAATTAATGCTACCAGCTAAGGGTATGACAGGCCAGTGAACCAACCACCCAGCTCAACTCTTTCTCCATCTAGTTGACCCCTTAAAAAAAGAAAGAAAAACTGCATTCATCTGGCCAGGCACACAATGCTCGCACATAGTACAAACAGTGGGATCTCGGGAGACTGGCAGTAGGTCTGCCAAATGGAAATGGAAATGGGAATGCTTGTGGAAATGGAAATGGTTCTGGGACAGAGTCCGTTATGGGTTATACTTGAAAGCACACACTTTACGCTCGCGACTACTTTTTACTTTTCTTTAACATTATTTTGCACTTTTCAATTAAAAAGTGTGCGCCATTCGCCGTTTTCGCCTTTCTTCATGCCATTCCCATTCCCATTCTCATTTCCCACGCAGTCAGCGCCTGCAGCAGCCTGGGGTATGTGTGTGTCTGTGTTGGGGTAGACTGTGTACTGTGGCGCTAGGGCGAAAGTAACCCCAAAAGCTGATAAAAACCAAAGTAACCAGGCACGCAGGCAAGCAGCTAGCCAGCTAGCAAACCAGCTGCCATAATTATAATTTCTTAATGCAAATAAGACAAAAAAAAAACAACCTGCTGCTGATTTTCCACTTCCTCTATATGTGTGGGAGATTGTGTGTGTGTGGGCCAAAAAGTTTTACTCATTTGTCTCAATGCTCTTACTAAATTACTAAATGTATACTTCGATACCTTACATAAAACAGATCTTTTTCCGTGTCTAAAATATGATTTCATAGCAGTTCTTTTCTATCAAATTTAGAAATATTTATTATATTATAAATTATTTGAAAATTTTTTTTAGAAAAAAAGAAATATTTAGAAATGTTTCAAGTCTTAAATATATAAAAATAAATATAAATAAATATATATCATTAACTAAATCTATCAATAGATCAAAATATTTATAAAACTTTAACAATAAATAGTGCAAAAAAATTCTTTAAAAATTTTTATACAATTTTACAGGGTAGCTGCTAGTCTGCTAAAACTCTACGTTTATTGCTGTGATGCCAAAGGGCAACCGAATAGGGTTAAAAATAAAAAGAAAATTCAGAGTATCCTCTGCTGCTGCTGCGGCTGCTACCTGCACCCCAATTCAGCAGCTTCGTAGCTCCCTTGCTCCACCCTTCTGCCCCCTTCTACACTTCCTTCAGTGGATGGCGCTATATCCTTTATGTCCTGGTCATTGTGGCCGGCTGCAGTGCAAATAAACATGCATAGTTTATGAATGAAATGAAAAGCGGCTATGGTAACCGACCAATGCACAAATACTCTTACTTATTTAAGCGCTTGGCTTTTCAGCACGCAGTGGGCTTACATGGCGTATAATTAATATTAAATGTTATACTTATAAATTAAATAAAAATGTGAAGCGAACAAGTAATGAAAGCAACAAAAAAAAAACGCAAAAAAAAAGCGAAAAGAAAAGAAAAGAAAACACAATAGTAGAATGAAACGTTGGCTCTTGTGCAGAATTCTTGCAGGATTGATGACTATGGCCGTCAAGTTTATTGCCAGCGACACGTACATACACACACACTCACTCGCACACACACACCCTCTTGTTATAAATGTGTGTTTGCCAAGTTTGACTTGAACTGGGAAACTGAGCTAGCACCACTTCCGCTGTGCGGAAAAATGCTTTTGATTTGATTTTCACCAAATGTCAACTTGACGTCACGTCGCCAGCAAACGGACGTCGTCGTCGCCGTCGCCGTCGCCGTCGCCGTCGCAGTTGCCGTCGCCGTTGACGCCAAAGTCGACGCTGGCATTGTCGCCGCCTTTGTTGTGCCCGTTACAACTGCATGATTTATTGTTTTGATGAAATTGCGTGTAAACAATTTAGTGGCTGGTTGGCGCTAACCCAACCCCCTTTCCCCCCACCACTCCACCTTCTTTTATGCCTTAAGACAGCACCCGCAAAACTCTCTTCTCTTTGCGCTTTAAGTTTATGAACTTTTCAAAACAGTTGATTTAAGGTTAAATATAACCATATTTCATGACCAACTTCTTCAACTTCGTCGTCTACCCACACATTTCCCGACTGAGCCATTCGTGTAGCTTGTTTAAATACTTCTATCATAAATGTCAGTACATAATGTTGGTTTTTGCCAAATTCCGGCTCACTCTCTTGTGTGTTTAATGCAGTTCATCTGGCGGGAAAATCAATAAAGACAAATTTTGAGTTTGGTTGGAAATCTTTGGCGTATGTAGGTATAAGTGAAGTATATTAAGCTATAGTAAGACCATATTCTTATAGATTTATATCGAAAATTTTTATATACTTATTCAATTGTATTTCCACTTAATAATACCATTAGTTCTATATTTTCAAATAATTTTGACACACTAATTCGTTTGATTTTTTAAATTTTGTGAAAAAAATAATTAAAAATATTTTGGGGGGGCAAAAAATATGTGGGTTTTTTTTTGGGGGAAAAAAAATAAAAAAAAAAAAAAAAAAGGAAGGGAGGGTTTAAAATTTAGTATATAGAGCAACTGAACATAATCAAGCTATAGTATGACTGTATATCAGAGAATTTCACTAAAGAAAGTCTCAATTTTACTTTGAACCATTTTTTACTCTAAAAAATATGGTCACACTTTAAAGCTGAATTATAAATAAGTTGCAAAATTAAAGTGTTTTTTTTTTAAATCATTTTTATCAATACATTCCAAGCGAACTGCATTCCGCAATCTTATCGGTTGTTTTTACGATGTGCTTTGAGCACATTCCTTGGCATTTGATGCGCTTTAGGAAATGAACTAAAATGTGATATTGGAATTCCAATGCACGAGAAGAGAAAGAGAAAGAGTTTGGCATTAAACAATTGCAAAGTTGTAAAGTCTTGACCACAAATCCACACACATACACACACGCAGCAGTTAAAACCACACAAAATGGCACACGTCTTGGCCAAGTGAAGTGTTTGGTTAGAGTAGGGCAAACTACACTCTATGCTATAGTTAACACTTAGCTAGAGGTTAACTTATATGGCCAATTCGCCAAAGTGCACGCACTATCGGTTGCAATTTTGAATTGCAATAAATAAATGCCATAACAATAAGTAAAACCAACTAATATCCGATTACAGACTTGGCTAAGGCCAAAGTGGAAATGTAGCGTGAAAAGCTGCAAGCCAATTCAGACAGTTTCCCCATATAGCTACATACACCCACAACTCCCACAACTGTCAAGTGCTAGTGTGTACGAATGTGTGTAGCATCATTTTGCCAAACATGAAACAAATGCATAAGTAAATACCAGAAACGAGTGACTTTCAATATCCTTGCAGGCTTATTGCTTACAGCAAATTTCACGCCAAGAAGAGTCATGTGGCAGCAGCAAAAACAGAGACTGAGACAGAAGGAGAGAGTGTGAGAGCGAGGGGGCATAGAGAAAATGGGAATGCATTTACACATTTGCCAACATAAACACAAAATTCAAACGCAAACACACAAACCCAACAGACAGTTGCAAACATGCAACATACAAATATGCGTACAGCAGCAGCAGCAGCAGTTGCATCCCCTTTTTCTTACCCTGAGTGCAGAAATTGGAAGCAGCACAACATTGGGGGTATTCAGTGGCAGTTGGAGCATGACAGAGAACGTCTAAAGCATTTCAATGCTAGATTCGGTTTCGGTCTAGCTTCATTCTAAAGGCAAATACACAGAGCAAAATGTTGTAGTAATTAGCTAAAGAGCTTGCTTTGCTAGCATACAATTAAAATATATAAATTTAGCTATGATAAACAATTTAAGACATAGTTTAAATTCCATAAAATACTTGCCTAATTTTTCTCGCAGTGTAGCAGCCGTATCTGGGAGTCATGTCTGAGTGCGTTGCCTAGAACGCATTTACGTTTATTGCATTTGTAAATTATTCACACAAGGATATTAAATGCAAATTGTGATATAGAAGGCACTCAGCAGCCACAAACATACATACGATATAGATATGTTACTATACTATCTGTTAGATACCCCAATAACCAACAAATACTCATATTATTGTCACACAATCCACAATACTTGAACATTTTTTTTGCTGCATGTCCACTTTGGTGGACTGCAAAATGCAAATATGAAACGCAACGAATCGCATTTTATATATTTAATACCATTAACGAGTTCAACAGCTCATGTGAATCGTATTACCAGAGAGTCCAGAGTTTCGAGTTGAGTTTAGCAATCCGAGTCAGTCACTCAACAAATTGGCAAAGGTAACTAACAAGGCACAAAGCAGCTCTTTGATTGAATACCAATTTGCGTGGCAGCAAACGAGCAAAAGAATTTCCAGTACAATATATATATAAATTTTTCAAATTTAATCTGCATTATGTGTAGTTTAGAAATGCTATTCCTATAATTATATTTATATGTGCAAAATTTCCTTTTGCCCTTTTACAGTTGTTTGTCTGAAGTTCGCTTTAAAATGTTGTTCTTAACTTGAAATTAGATTTGCATGTTATGCTCGCTGGCACCTTTTTGTGCCAAAACAAAACTTTGTCCACATGCCCAAACTAAAGTATCTAAACAAAAGTGTAATGTCAAATGGTTTTAGTGCACAGCATCAGGATCGGCATCAGGATGAGGAACAGGAACAGGAAGTGAATGTGGAAGTGGCAGAGAAACCTGCATACAAGTTGAATTTCGTTAGTAAAATTAAACTTTATGAACTTTTTGTGCAGGTTTTACAGTTTAGGTTTTTGCTTCGTTTTACATGCTTTTGACAGCCTTCTGCTGTATTCGTGTAATTGGCCCAAGGTTAATTGGCAGTCAGCCAACTTATTAGTTGATAATGCCATACAGTAATACTTGCCATACAAAGATGTGTCTTATAAATTTGCAAATACTTGAAAATACTCTTAGCGAAATTGTTTTAAAATAAATTAATACGAAAGAGTTAAATTATATTTTTTATATAAAATATATAAAATATTTTAAATACAATTCTAAATATTCTGAAACTTTATTTAATATTTTCAAATATAATAAATATCATTTGTAAAATACAATTATTATAAATTAATTCAACTATTAAATTAGTTAAATTATATTTTTAATTGTCCTAAGATTTTTATGACAAACGTCGTCTCAGCTTATGACTAATTTCTTTTTATTGCTAAATAAAAACTATCTGCTATTATAGCAGCTACTATAGCGCTATTTTCAAACACATTGAAAATCACTTTCTGTCCATTTCACATGTTTATCTAATTGTTAATATGATAATTGCACGATTTACCATTTGCAATGAGGAGAACATTGACATCTGTTTACCAAAATAAGAGTATTTACCAATAAAGTCTCTTAATAATAGCCATTAAGTGACAATTACATACTCTGCAATTTTCAGCACCTTAGAAATTCAAATTGCTGCCCACTTAGCCGTAGCTCAGGACACAAATATACAATTATATATTCTGGATATTTTCTTTGTGGGTATAAATACCCGAAACATTTTGTATTTAGTCTCGCAGTCAAGATGTTTAAGGTGAAAGAGTTACTGCTATCGCCGGATAGCTTTGAGAATCCCATTTTTCGAATGCATTTGCATTGCTTTAGCTGGTATGGCTATGTGGCATCCACAGACCAATCGCATCCTTGGTTTTCGCTAATTCGTTGCACCATCTTTACTGCTTCCATTTGGATAAGTTGTGCCCTGATGCTCACTCGCGTATTTCTCTCCGGTTCATATGAGAATCTAAGTGATGGTGCCACCAGTTGGGCCACGGCAGTTCAGTATTTTGCTGTATCAATTGCCACACTCAATGCGTATGTGCAACGGAAACGTGAGTACACTGAGAGAAAAGGAAATATGCAGAAATTTAGATTAATTTTTTAATGGAGAAAGGTATAATATATTATTTGTATACCACATTTTTAGGATATTGAATTTTTATATTTTTATCGCATTCAGAAATGAAATTAGGTTTATTTAAATCTTAATTCCAACTCCTTAAAACTATTTTTAAATAATAAAATATTAAATTTAAAACTAATAAACTAAAATTTTTAAGAGATTTGTTTGGAAACCTGCTTTTATTTCTAACAGTGTACCTCTTCTTTACAGGTGTTATTCAAATGTTGCGCGTTGCACACGCGGATTTAAAGGCCTTCCAACTGGAGGCTGATGATCAGGAGTTGGATTTGCTGGCAACCACTCAACGTTATGTGAGAACCATCACCATGTTGCTGTGGGTGCCATCGGTGGTGGCGGGTTTGATGGCCTGGTCGGATTGCATATATCGCACAATCTTCTTGCCACACACTGTTTTCAATGCGGACGCCGTGCATCGCGGCGAGGCTCAACCCATTTTGCTGTTCAAACTGTTTCCCTTTGCCGATCTGTGCGATAACTTTGTTATCGGCTATATGGGACCTTGGTATGCTTTGGGTCTGGGCATTACCACAATTCCCCTGTGGCATACCTTCATCACGTGCCTCATGAAGTACATAACCCTCAAGTTGCAAATACTCAACAAGCGTGTGATTGAAATGAATGTAAGTACAAAAAAAAAAAATACTAGCGCGAATTATGTTAAATTTAATATTTTGGCAGATAAAGCGCATAAAACATGATCTGGTGATACAGGAACTAACCCCCGCGGAGATCAATCACTGGCAACTGCTGCTCTGCAAGGAATTTGTGCAGGAGCAGCTGAGAATTCGCCAGTTTGTTCACGAGCTGCAGCAACTTATTCGAGTTCCTGTCATGGCCGATTTTATAATATTCTCCGTACTCATCTGTTTTCTATTCTTTGCTCTAACTGTGGGCGTAAGTAAACTAACGCAAATTAGCTAAGTCTTTTATAGCATTTGGTATGTTTTGTCTTTTGTTTTCAGGTTCCTAGCAACATGGATTTTTCCTTTATGATTATATATCTGTTTGTTATGGCTGCGATTTTGTGGATTTATCACTGGCATGCCACCTTAATTGTTGAATGCGTAAGTGATTTTTATTTAATTTTCATTGAAAAAATTTGCTTATTTTTGGCATGGGTTGATATTCAAAAATATTTTAAAATGTTATTTATATTATTGTTTATTTATGTAATAATTTCTGTGCTGCTAAGGCAAGTTTCACTGTAGTTATTGCCATGCAAACACAAAGCTATTTATAGAACCATATTGTTTTTTCTTAAATCATTGCATACTTTTAGGATGCATTCAGAATTGCCTGTCTTCTGGCAGTAGTGAAACTTACATATTTAATTTAAAGCATATTTTAAAACACAAAGAACAAATAGTTTAAACTATTTAATAATGCAGTTATATTTGAAAATGCTTAGAAAAACAAGTGTTCAGCTGTGTTCATTTGCTTTCATTGCCAATTTGTCATTTCACCTTTAATGAATCCATGTTTCTGGTCATGTTTTCGTTTCGCTTCATTGACTTGCCATTTGTCAATTAATTACGAAGAATTTGCTAATTTGATTTGTAGAAGGATGATTTGGCATTTGCCTTCTATGCCTGCGAGTGGTATAACTTTGGACTGCCGGTGCAGAAGAGACTGCTCTTCATGATGAAGCACACGCAGAGGCCAATGAAGCTGCGAGCGCTGCTGGTGGACATGAATCTGAAAACGTTTTTAGATGTAAGCCAAGCTTTGTAGCGAATACTTGAATCAATTTAAATTTACAATATTTTTGGCAGATTGTGCGTGGAGCATATAGCTACTTCAATCTGCTGCGTGGCACTGGCACTGGCAGCCATGCGTATTAGTATTAGCAGCAATAGAATCGAAATACAATCCATGCATTATTTTTTGTTTTTGTAGTAAGTCGCTTGGCTAATCAAATGCCGCAAAACGCTTGTCAGCTCGTCGTTTGGCTAACATGACAGTTAACATGGCTTGCAATTCATTTGAAGCGTTGAAAAAACGCATAAAGAGACAGACAGATAGACAAGGCGGACGAGTTGGCAAAATGCTAAACCATTTTACAGCGCAAATAAACGTGATGCCTGCCTGCTACTCAAAAGCCAAATGGCAGTAACAAGGCAACATCATTTATCACTTTTGAGTTAAGTAAAGTAAAGTCCTGGCAACAGGATGTCAGGCGCATTGTATGCTTTTATTGTTAACTTTCTTTCAATGGATATAAAACGATTTTCACAGTTTTTTCCGTTTTTTGTATTGTATCGTACTTAGCATTTACAGTAAGTATGTATGCACATGCCACAGCCAGAGATTGCTACAACTTCAACTTCAGCTCCAGCTCCTTTCTGCTTTAGTTCTAATTGTCTAGGGGGTTTCGAGACTGAATTTATGCGTCTGCTAGATGCTCACTTGTATTGAAAATGGTCAAAATACGTCAAAGCCACCACCAAAGCAAAAACAACACACACAAAAAAACTAACCGAATCGACCGAATTGTTATGCCCTTGGGTGTATTTTTTAATAATATTAAGAGAGTATAGACAAAGGGGCATAAACCGCACAGCACCGCACTCAAAACAACAGCAAACAACAATAATAAACACGCATATTGCTGCGGTTCTTGTTGTTTTTGTCTGTGAGCGTCCTGGGGATTATGACCAAAGTGGCTAAATGGCTGATAAAGGCACACGCCAAAGTGTCTCTGTATCTTCCGCCTTGTATGTCTCTTAAAACAACAAAACAAAATTCAAATACTAATGAGTATTAATGGGTTCAGGCCAGAACGCAGGTAACATATATTGTCAGCAAGGGGTGTGTGTGTACATAAGTGGGGTGCCAACTAGACCTAAGCAGCGTTAAAAAAAAGGGTTGCTGCCAGATACGCATCTAAGGTATGTAAGTGAGTTGTTCGCTTGGAAAAAAAAAGAAAACACAGCGGCAAGCTACAAAAAATAGTTTAAATACTATTAAGATTCTTTTATACGCTCTGTTGGACTCGAGAAATTTTAAATAAATGCATAAATTTGTTGCCAAGTCTTCTACGCATATAATTTATTTAACAAAATAGCGTTTCTATATTTAAAACAATTTGGAAAAGAAAAAATTATACTTCTACAAAATTAAAAAAAAAAGAAATTCACAATCTCCCCGACGGGGAATTGAACCCCGGTCTCCCGCGTGACAGGCGGGGATACTGACCACTATACTATCGAGGATTGTTGACAAAGAGCGACGAAAACACTGTTTTCTGTTGCTTAGCTGTTTGCTAATGCCATCGCAGTAGCTACAAAACTCGTTCTGTTTGCAATGCATATATAAATAGATATAGAAAATCACATGGCATAACCAATTGTTGCCATCTGTTGCGGACTATTTTTAGCAATATTGTCAAATTTTTTATGGTTTTCTCGCAATGGCAGCACGTTTTTCGATTATTTATGATATTACACAATGCACGAGTAATGGATGTTCATTAAACACAATGAATGTCATGCACTCAACTCCCCTACACATACTCACATATAGTATTTATAAGCAACCCTCGCTGCTGGAACACAGCCCTTGAGTAGGTAAATACATTAGTCACCCTATTTTTGAGTAGATAAAAAAAATTAAAAATTTGCCATCAAGCGAATTTTGCACACATGTAATGCATATTTCTCATTACAAGCCAACATTTCTCAATGGCCATAAAGCTGAAAGGTTATATGAAACGTAGGAATTATTAAAAAGTAGTGAATTTTATTTTGTTCAAAATAATATGGTGAATATTTCTGTGGATATGTAAAAAATTATACCAATTAGTAAACATTTCTTAAGGGGATTTTGAATTTGTAAACGTAAATCATTTAAAAAAATTTGTTCTTTAGCTTAGCTCGGAACAATAAGTGGCTCAGTTGGCTCACAAAGCTCACATAGTTATTACTAGGTATTTTTTAAAAAAGTTTAATAAGTTAAATATATAAAACTTATGCTATAAAAACTATGCTGCTTGAAACTCTATACTACTACAAGAAATAAACTTAATTTTCAAGGAATTTCCGCTAACTGAATGCAAAGTTCGTAAATCAGTCAAATTGTCCTCAAAGGCAAAGGCTTGGAAAAATTTATAAAAAATAGAGGGATCCTGGAAAAGAAACCGTGCAACTATTTGACTGAACGAGTCTGTTGCTTTTTTATTCGATTCGACTAAATATTTTACTGGATACGTGTCTAATTCAAAGAGAAGTGAACTAACCGAACCCGGAAAAAGTTAAGCAAAGTTTTTGAGGAGTCATGGGTGGTGGGGAGAGGCGGGTCACGAGGGCGTGCCTAGGGCGGGGTCAGTTGACGCTGTTGTTTTCATAAGTTGTTGTTGTTTTAGTTGTTGTTGTTGTTGTTGGTGCATTTGTTGTTTTGGCATGTTTATTGCACTGTCAACGGCAAATGCATGAAAACTTTTAGTTAGCCAAGTTAGTGTGACTGTGCCTCAATAGCAGTACTAGTGCTGGTGACACACAACTCGTGTGTCGCCCCTCTGCGTGCACAGTGCTGTTGTTTTCTTTTCTTTTCGTTTTTTTTTGTCGACCGTAACTGTTAATGTGTTTGAAGTCAAATTGTTTTCAGTCACGTGACCGGCACACAACAAACAACAACAATAACAACTGTGAACAGAACACACACAACAACTTTATTCATGATTAATCAGTTGCATTTAAATATGTATTACCAAAACGCTCACGATCGCAACTGCAGTGCATTAGTTAAGCCCAAAGTTTGATAGCTCCTGCTGACTTTTGTCTTTAGCCAAGCTTCAGTGCACACTTTGTGGCCAACAGATGCGACGCCCTTAATTATTAATATGCAACATTTAAGCTACAACTTCATTTTAATAACGATGGCCAACAAATCGCCGTGCGTTAATTATATTTAATAACCAGCTAACGCGTAACAGCTGTTGGCCAAGTTTTATATTTTTTTGTTGGCTTTTTGTTTAGCGTGTGTCGCTTTAACTACTATGCTCCATAAATGTTTAATGGCCTAAACACTTTAGCTGAGCTCTAAACAACAATACCGAAAAAAAAACTAATTATGAACAATTCAATTACATTTCACTGTCACATTAAAGAGTAGTTATAAAATGATTTCAACTGTAACGAAATTTAAATAGTTTACTTTAGAGGCAAAAATTAAAAATAAACACGATAGAAAGGTTATTGAATCGACTTGGAGAACCCTGTACGAAATAGGAGCAACCGTTCCGATTATTCCTATGGCAGCTATATAATATAGTAGTCAGATTGGGATGAAATTTGGTTGGCATATGGAGAATGATAGCAAATGCATATGCAGGCGAACATAGCTATATAAAATATCGCCTATAGAAATTTAAAAAAGTAACTAAAAAAAGTTCTTTGAGAACCGATGCCAACAACACGCGGTGTTCCCAAGCGGTCCCCCATCTAAGTACTAACCGCGCCCGACGCTGCTTAATTTCGGTGATCGGACGAGAACCGATGTATTCAGCGTGGTGTGGTCGTTGGCGAAAGCCAAGTGCTTAGCATTCAATTTTGTATATACAATGTTAGTAAATTGATTGTTTTATTTACAAACTCAACATATTAATATTTAAAAAATTTTAATATATAAACAGCCGCTATTTCTAACAGAAAAACAGCTAAAGTAAAGCCACCCTATGCAATTTTGAGGTTTTTAGTGCAGCTTTTAACCAGTTTTCAACGCTGAAAAAGAGCCAGAAAAATAGATCAGCGCCGACAAATTGCAATTTGTGTGAATTTTCTTGTTTTTCTTATTTACAATTTTTGAAAAACACACACAAACTGTTTTCATTTGCTCGTTTTTGAATGCGCTTTTTAATTTAATTTTCGTAGGCCGCCAACGCCGCGTTGTGCACTTCAAACCGCTTACACACACACACACACACACACATGTACTCGGCTTACAAAAGCGCAGTCGAGTCGATTCAAGTAGAGTAGAGAGTAGAGCCGGGGCACCCAATACCGGGAATAACCCCAAACCAGACTCAAACCACGTTGGGCGCCCGCTTTCATGCGCTTCGTTTAGCAAAGTGGATGTTAAGTGTAATGCGATTTTTATGTAAATTTTTGCCCAAAAAAGAACTGAATACATGCCACACAAACACACACACTCGCACACACATATGGCAGCAAAGAGAATGACGATGACGAGCTGAGATGAGTTTGGAGAGGCAACAACAGTTCTGATGATTTCGTTGCCACGGTCACGGCCAGACAAAATGGTACGGCGGTGCCGTCGTCCACTCACTACACCAATCTCTCCCACTCTATATAGTGTATTTCCAGCTATCATTCAGTCAGTCAGACATCGCCGCGCACAGACAAGTGGCAATATGGCCATATGGAGTGGGGGCTTTGGTTCGAGGTTCTTTCTCTATGTGTACTGTCCACACACAGAGCAAACGAAGCACTTAGTCAGTCCAAACATTTGGCGTTACGTTTGAGATTCTTTACTTTGCACACAGTGTACTCTGTACTATACTAAAGCATATTGAAATTGATTATTTTGAAATGGGTGTGTTGTCATTAGTTGAAAGACCATCAGTACAACCGACAATTCTAGGCAGGAGCAACCCCGTCAGAATCGTGGTATTCAATTATAATCACAAAGTATCATAATTTTGTATCATCAACTGGCCTTTTAGTATTTGGGTAGAACGTCAGTCTACCTCTACTAATGACAATCGTTCTGTGTGAAATGCCAAGCTAACCAATCGCTCTCTGCCAGAACCGTTTGAGAATTACAGCGCACAATAAGTAGAAAAAAAAGAACACGTTTTGCTGATCGCAGCGAACCAAATCTTAAGCTAGCGGCAAGCGCTTGCGTTAGAAATATACCTACTTGAGTTTTAAAATAATCAAAATCTATAATTTCTGACCAATTAAATTATGTTGTCTTTTGTAAAAAAAATAGTCACATTTACAAAATGAATTTCTTGTTGAAAAATAGAAAAAAATTACTTCCCATACCGGGAATCGAACCCGGGCCTTCTGGGTGAAAGCCAGATATCCTAGCCACTAGACCATATGGGATATGCTGGTATGGTCGGCAGAAGGCTGTTTTGTTAACACTGCGACTGAAACGTGTATGATTTTAACTAAAATATAAGACATTCGTACAAAATATTTGAAGATTATTTAAAATATCCAAATGGCTTGTGTGCCATGTGTTTGAATGTACCTTATAGAAAATTGCTTGTAGTAAAAAAAAAAAAAAAACTAATGTTTAGTCAGTTTCCCATACCGGGAATTGAACCCGGGCCTTCCGGGTGAGAGCCGGATATCCTAACCACTAGACAATATGGGAGATGTTCATAGTGCTGCCAAATACCAGTTTTATGCTGTTGACGCAACTGACTGTGTTGCTGCTTTATTTGTTGCTTGAGGTTGACACTGTTGAGTGTTCCAACAGCTTTAGAAAATTCTGTACATCTGCTCATTAAAGCAAGGTTTTTCGCTGTCCGCTTTTATTGTGAAATGCTTTTGCTTCAGAAAGTAAATTATCTAACAATAATATAAATTATTTAACAGACACGAAAAACCATGTTTTCTTCTAATCATTAAGCCCATTACTCATAACAATATACATACATATGTAATGTTTCGTTCACAGATGTATTTGTAATGTGACGCAATTGAAGCAATAGAACAGCTGCATAGTCAAATACATGTGCTTTGACTTTATATGTTAGCTAATACATATATGGCATTTAGCCAACCAAAGAAAGCACCTCCCATATTGTCTAGTGGTTAGGATATCCGGCTCTCACCCGGAAGGCCCGGGTTCAATTCCCGGTATGGGAAACTGATAAAAATTGGTTACTTTTTTAATTTTGTTATTTTAATTAGATCATAACTATATATTAATGATGATTAACTTTTGCTCATGCATGCACAATTAGTTTTAACAAGCTGTGAATACTATATCGGTGGTAATGATTATAAAACTGCGTTTTTTCGCTCAGAGCAGCATATCCCATATGGTCTAGTGGCTAGGATATCTGGCTTTCACCCAGAAGGCCCGGGTTCGATTCCCGGTATGGGAAGTAATTTTTTTTATATTTTTTATATTTTGTAAAATAAATAATGAACTTGAACAAAAAATTAGTAAAATAATTTAAAAAAGAAGCCTGTGAAGATTCTCGTTCAGACTTATCCTCATAGCAGAGCAAGGTTTCGATCCTCGGACCTCTGGGTTATGGGCCCAGCACGCTTCCACTGCGCCACTCTGCTTGTTGTGACACATTCAGCTAACGCTCATCTAAAGCCAAGGGCTGTTTTATGCTGGCTGCTGCAAAACTGACTAAGGCATTTGGCTCAGCGAAAACGAGAGCCAAGCAAATTCACGTGGAGATTACGTATTTACTTAACTGTGGCCACACACACCGAGTTGATGTCGCTTATCGCCACGTTGCATGCGGCCACAGTTTGTGTTCCCTAGCTTTCCCCTCTTCTACTTTGTCTTTGTGGCAAGAGGCTACACTTTTTGCCTTTGGCACACAAATATGGCTTTAATAACCACGCGTCGAGTGCAATTTTCTGTTGATTTTTGGCTTTTCTGTTTGTTTTCTGCGCGGCAGCATAAAATTGACCTTAAAGTGGACTTGAAAATGAGCGAAAACTTGTTAAATTTTGTAAAATCAATTTTCAAAATTACATATTTCATTTATTTGAAAATTCAATACCTATACAAAGTGTTAGCAATGGTTTTTGTTTATTTATATTTCAAATAACTAAATGACTAAATATTTTGAACTGGCATAAAACTGACATATTTGTCAATAAATTGCAAAATTTTAATTAATTTTCGCGCCACTTAAAAGGCAGCTGCATCAGTGCATGGCAACGCCCCCCGTGCCCTCCCCCACCAACAATTGTCAATCGATCGCCCACTGTGGGAAATGGAAAATGGGAAATGTTCACAGACCGCAAACACTAAATTGCAAATAAATTTGTTTAAATATGCAATGCCAAAGCGTCAACTGAACTGTTGCTGTATGTGTTTGTGTTTGTGTGCGAGGGGAGTACATAAAGTAACATTAAGGGCAAGTCGAGAGCTGCGGCATCACCTGCTAAAAAGGGTGTAGCAAGGGGGGCTCACTTGCCGCAGTGGCAAGAGACAACGACAACGTGCGGCATCAAATTTTAATAGGAAAACCCCAAAAAGTTCAAGCCACAAAGTCCATTTCCATGGAGCGCAACAGCAACAACAACAACAGCAACAACAACTATACACTGTTGTTGTTGTTGCTGCAGTTACTGCTGCTGCTGCTGCTGGCCAACATGGGTGATGTACGCTTTTGGTTCTGGCCACGAAGATGTTGCATTGACATTGAATATTGATGAAAATAAATCGAATTTCCGCCAGACAACCAGACAACGCTTCGATTCGGATGGATCTTTCTGCTAGCCAAATAAAAAACTGGACATCTCCATATGCACATGTACATACATACACTTGTATTATGTTTATATTGATTGCCAAATGGGTTTGAGCCGACCAAAAGGGTTACGCCTGAATTGAGTGTCAAATTCTTGCCAATGGTATGTGAGTGTATGTGTTGTGGTTGTGTGTGTGTGTGTGAGTTCAAAGTTTAGAGACATTTGTGGTTCTATTCGAGTTTTGTTTGCAGCAAACTCTAAATGACTTTCGATAAACTGGAAACACGTTCGCTATACTTACTACTTGTTTATTATTGAAGAGTTTATTTATAGCACATTTGAAATAGAAACTGATTGTCAAAGTGCTCTGTAAAATACAGTTAAATGTAAGCTGTGAAATATTGAATAGATTAATATTCCGCTTCAAAATAGGTTAAGTTTTGACTGTATTGTGAGAAATCCAAGAAATCGTAAAGGGGTAGGTATGGAAAATCAGAAATTTTTTCGAAAAAATGAAATTTAGGATAACGAACTAAATTTAAATGTAGAATCAATTGGCATGAAGAATAATGAACAAATTAGTATTCCGCTTAAAAATCGGTTCAGTTTTGACTGAATTATGAGAGTTTAAAATTTTTGAAAAAACGACAAGGGGTAGGTATGGAAAATCTGAAATTTTTTCGAAAAAATAAAATTTAGGAAAACGAACTAAATTTAAATGTAGAATCAATTGGCATGAAGAATAATAAACAAATTGGTATTCCGCTTTAAAATCGTTTCAGTTTTGACTGAATTATGAGAGTTCAAAATTTTTGGAAAAACGACAAGGGGTAGGTATGGAAAATCTGAAATTTTTTCGAAAAAATGAAATTTAGCAAAATGAACTAAATTTAAATGTAGAATCAATTGGCATGAAGAATAATGAACAAATTGGTATTCCGTTTATAAATGGGTTCAGTTTTGAATGAATTATGAGAGCTTAAAAATTTCTACCACATACTCCTCTATTTTCCCCTCCTCTACATTGCTGTTTACTCATTTAACCTTTGCTCTTACCGCTTGTTGTTGCCCTTTGCTGAAATTTTGAACAACGCTTCGAGGAGTTAACACTTGATTTGTATTTAAAAATTATTGACCAATTCATGGCTACTGATTAAGTTTGTGTTTGTGCTTGGCAAACGCCATGTATAAGAAACAAAGGTAAAGAGTGGGAGACAGAGAGAGAGCGAGAGAGAGGGAGAGTGAAAGAGAGAGAGAGAGGCATAAACTGAGCGATGGCAAGTGATTGATTTTTGTAGCCACAAGGCTATGGTTACAGTTAAAGGGAAATTGCATAAGCGCCATAGAGTGCACATTGCAGCCCACATTTGTATGGTATATATGAAAATCCAATTTTCCAGTGATTGATCATACAGACACGTTCAAACACGTTTGCTTTGGTTTGTTGTTGTTGGCGAATGTGTTTGTTTGCTGGCCAATACGCAAAAATAATGTAATTAAAGCAATGTTTGCGTAATAAAAATTAATATTTGTTGCATTTTGTGTCAGCGAACACAGAGCACAGAACACAACACAACATAAATCGTACTAAATGCCATGCCAAGTCCCCTGCCATTTGCTGCACCTCTTTCCTGTGTGCTTTGCTGCTGTGTGTATACTATTTACCTAGGCTGTAGCACAGTTGTCTGGCAACGCTTTATGCGGGCTGTCAAAATCAGACAGTTTGCACACATGATGTACCACGTGTCCCTTACCCATGCCCTTACCTGTACCCTTACCAGTTCCCTTGGCCCAAACCCAAGCCAGAGATTTGTCCAGCCACATTGGACTCGGCTTTGTCCGGCCTTCTGTTTGTACAAGTTTCGTTTCAGCAAATTATGTTGTAGCATATGAGAGAGAGTGGTACGTATGTGGCAAGCATTTACACTGTGCAACATGAACACAGTGGCAACTGTGTCGTCAACTCTCTCTCTATCAGCTTTTGTCGAGTGTCGTCGTCTGCAACGTCTGTATGCAAATATTGAAATAAGTCTTAATTGAATACAAATACTCAATTACATTGCGGCAAATCTATTTTGTGGGTCCACTCCAAGCATTTTCCATCACAAATAGGGGTGGCAACACTGTCAAAATGCAACAAAACTTTGCCTTCAGTTTGCCAATTGTTTCAACACTTTTCACTACATAATTGCAAATTTGTTTGGCTTTAGGCACTAGTCTGTCATAGACTGAGTAAAGTTTTAATTTAAAAAAGCAAAAAAAGCAATGTGGCCCATGAGGGGATCGAACCCGCGACCTTCGCGTTATTAGCACGACGCTCTAACCAACTGAGCTAATGGGCCGTTGTGTCTGAAGGCAGCTCAGTTGTCTATTCGACATAACGCTAGGCAAATGCTGCATTTATTTAGGGATGCATTGATGGCCTCTATGCGAAGAAACTAAAATTATAAATTTATAATTAACAAATTAGATAAGATATATGTATATTTATTTTCTATATACTATACTCTTGTATGTAACAAGTGAGATAAGATATATATTTATATATCTATAAAATTCGATGCTAATTCTGTTATAGTTAAATATAGCACGATGAAATTGTAGAATTTGAGGAAACTCAAGTGTTTTATAGCTGGTTTATTATTAATATTAAAATTTGGTAGTGCTCAAATCCTCTAGAGAGCAGATGGCTTTTGCTTATAGTAAGACATGCAGCTTGGAAAGATAGAATGAGAATAGAGAGAGAGAGTGAGAAAGAGTAACTGCCGAGCAACATATTTGACACTTCATTAAAAAGCAACATTAGTAAAATCAATTAGAGAGTAGAGAGTACTCCCCAAGCACACACAACCACACAACATGCGACATAACCAGCAAAAGCAAATAGAGATAGATAGATATATATTTATTCCTGCTACTGTGTGAGAAGTTTCAGTAGCTTTTGTTGTTTTCGGCTAGCAAATAAACAAACAATTGAGATACACATGAGATACTCGGCATTGTTGTATTTGTTGTTCGTCTCCAGCTCTGTTGCTGATTCACAAATTGTTTGGCAACCAGACCAGGACGAGATGAGATGAGATGCGATGCGATGAGACAGGGATAAAATAGTATGGAAACAGAGACACACACACACAGGATGAGACGAGCTGAGAGTTGAGACTTTGTTTACATTTTGAATTGTCGGCGTTGATATTTGTGCTGGTAAATCGCCAGACAGCAACTTGTTAAATGGAAAATTAATTAAAAACGTGTTTTCTCCTTTGGCAAACAAATTTTTTTTTCTTTTTGTTGCTATGTTAATACAAACATGTCCTTTAAACTTAAAACCATTTTGGCAAGCTAGCTATCATTGCTGAGACGCATGATCTTCTGCAGCCACAAACGCAGACAATCGGAGCTTTGTAAACCCACCATACGATTGAGCACCTTGCCATTATGCATGACCAGCAGCGATGGCACTGAACCCACATCGTAGTCCAAGGCCAGTTCCGTCAGCTCATCAATATCGACGCGCGCCAAATGGACGCGTCCGCGCTGCTCATTCACAACGTTCTCGAGACGGGGAGCCAGAGCCTTGCAGGGTGTACACCAGCTGAGTATAAATCGATAGATTATCAATAGGTTTTTATTAAGATTGTTATAGGGACTGCTATCACCTGGCATGAAAGTCCACAACCACCGGCTTCGGACTGCGCTTCACTTTGTGCTCAAATTCCTTGACACTTTGTATATCGAATATCGCCCGATTTACCGCTGGTTTTGCTTTGGCCATATGCGACAGTCTCGTCAAGTTGTTAATCATGCTCAGTTTGGTTAATCTCGCTCTTGACGACATGTTGTTAATTTTAGTTTAGTTTAAAATTTTATGTATGGTTGTGATCGAAAGGGAGTTTTTAGAAAGACTGAAATTAAGGCAGATAAAAATTGTGTAACCCAAATAATTGAAAGAGACTGAAAAGTCATGGATTACTAATGGAAAAAAATACATCTTTCATCTTGTTCCTTTAACAATGTTCATAATTCTTTATTAGAATTGTAATATGTGTATAATATATATACCAATTGGTACTTTAAACTTTAGTTACCAATGGGATGACTCTTGTGGAAACACTGCAAGTACTGATAGGAAGTATCGCACTTGTCTGATCCCTTGATGGTGCCGCACTTGATCAGCGTGGCCTTGACGGCTTCAGCACCCTCAGCGGCGCCCATTTTCTCAATCACAGCCTCGGGCTTAATCTGTCCATCGACCATGAAACCAATCTTCTCCATCATACAGTTGGCAAAGCATTTGACCTTTGGATCGGCATCATCATATTTTCCAGCGCGTAAAGCCGCTGCCTGATCATTGGTAATGCCCTCCTGTTCCGCACACATAGCCGAATTCTTTTGCAGCAGCTCCATTTGCTCCTCCGTGGGCTAAAGGAGTATGGTTTTTAATTCCTTTTAGGAGCCATTCACACTGCCTACTTACCTTGCCAGCCAATACCAGTGCCAGACAGGCGCTCAACACAATAACTAACTTCATGGCGTATATTTTCCGAGTTCCGTTGTTTACTGTTTATAAAATTCTCTATGATGTTTGCTTTTATATAGTAGTTGTTGTTGTTGTGTCTGTACTGCAAATGTTTTTTTAATTCGACCGTTTTTTTATTAAATATTATTTTCTGTTTTTTTTTGGTGCTTTCATTTGCACAATTACAAGAGTAATGATGATTTTGATTGCATTGTTTGGGCTTAATTGTTTGTACGAGTTACTAAACTAAACAATGTACGGCAATTTGGTGATTTTTTTTTATCATACCATACTCTGTATTGGAACAATTGCTCAGTGTGATTATTAGACAATTTGTTTTAAATTTAATTTGTTATAATTTTTAGTTTTTACTTGCTTTCCATTAGAGCTCAAGGATTATATGATTTAAATGCAAAACATAGCTATTAGTGGGTACTAGTAGAATTTGAAGGGTTGGAAAATCTCACTTAACATTGAAAGCATTAGCCAAAAACATCTTACTGATCTCCAATTACAAGACTTTCTTTGAAGAAGTGATAAAAGCGTTATATATACTTTATTTAAAGGCTGTAATGCAAGAATCTGAACCGCTAAATAAACTAAATAGTATAATCTATTGTCGGAAGGCTTATAGCAATGCACGCAGATCAAGTTTGTTTTTAATTATCTTTCTGATGTAACTTTTAACAACCTATACAGCTATTTTTGGTTAATTTTAAAAGCTATGTCAGCGCAAAAAGCGATTTATCTACACACTCAAAAATTTAACTTCGATAAATCGATTGTTAGATAAATTGTAGTAATTTAAGATAAAAATATTCGATTGATTCTAAAATTTTATATGTGAATAACATTGCCATACAATATATGCAGGTAAATCGGTTTAAAATCCACAAAATTATTGAAATTGAAATTTGCTTAAAAAAACTACTTGTATTTGATCAAAAATGTTTCCTTTATTCTCTACTATCAACAATAGGGTATCAGCTAGTCAGTTTTGGTCTGTTGTTTACTTGTTTTCTTGGCCAGCTTCCAGAATGTTTAGGCGACCTACTTGACAAACTAAAATGAGATTGCTTTAAATTTGTTTGCCTTGGCTTGGTCAGCAGTAGTAGCATTAGCAGTAGCAGCAGCGAGTGATGTGCCTAAAACGCAACTTGGCCACAAAGAGCTTACCCCACCATATAGCATAGTAAAGTGTATATATATAGTATATATGTTTGTGATGTTTGTGTTTGGTTGGGCATATAGATTTGGGTCACATTAGATCGCATGCTGCTGATAACATTAAGCAGGCACTTTCTCCATTTTGCTCAACCATGTTTGCTTGCTTCAAATGAATGATGAGCTGCCTCTTTCTCTGTGTGTGTATGGGTAAACATTTTTACGATTCAGGGTTAGAGATAGGACAGGCTGTCATTCTATTGGGCTTTACATAATCTTCAGTGCTTAAGGAGCGGCCGCTCAGCAATTAGTTTTTGTGTGCATTCAATGTGCAGATAAGTAGCCAAGTTGCAAAACTGTTTTCTAATGCGGTCTCTCTCAACTGATGGATGATTGACAGCCGTCTGACAAGTGTGGTTTGAGTTTGAGCAGCACAAAATTTAATGACCTTTAACATAATGCAAATGTGTAGAAAATATATAGCAAGCTCATACATCAGTTGGCTTATCATAAAAGCGACCAAAGATTTTGGTTTTCAGCTGAATTTTAGCATATGAATAGTTTTTGGTATTAGGTTAATCAATTAAGCTTTAGCAAAGTCATTTTCAATTAATGAAAAGTGTATATTATATTTTTTAAGGGAAGGAGGTTCAGTTTCAAAGTTTCTTCCTATAAAAATCTAGAAAATTCTGATATTTTATCTTAACATCATTTTCGACGTCTTACAAACTTTTCCAATTATATTTATTTTAAATTTCTCGCTTTTTATTTACTCTTCTACTCTTATAGCTAACCCAAACTCTAACCCTATTTGCTGCTCTATGCTTAAATTTTAATAAGAAAAGTTACTGTTTAATAGCTAAATATTATGTATAATTTAATCACTGGGTATCTATAGTTTGTGCTACGTTTTATCACCCATTCACTATATGTAATAATATTTGCATGCTGATAAGAAATTATATTTGTATGTTATCATTTCTAATTTGTTTCAAATTAAATGAGTTTTCACACAATCATAAAGTACTATAAACATATATGCATATGCCACATACTGCGAGGCTGTGTTTGTGTGTGGATTGAAGTGGGCGTGGCTAGGTGGTGCAAATGTAATTAAAAAACTTTCAAACCGCATCAACATAAATGTATGGCGTATAAAATTCTGTGCATTTGACAATTTTTGGTTGCCAAAAAGTTGACATTTTCTATCTGGGAGACTGTGTGAGTGTGTGTGTGTTGGGCGTAAATAACCGCTGAATAGAGTGGGCGTGAATTGTAATTTGTGAGTTTTAAGCTAAATGAATTGCTTTAAAAAGTTGTTATTGTTCATAAATAAATTTCGACTGGCATTCATCGATGAGCAGACGGTCATTTAATGTGTTAAATGCTTTTACGAGTTTTCCCATTTTCCGACAGAGGATTTAGTGGCGGAGGAGAGTGGCAATTTCATTTATTTTAATTGAAGGCAATGCACAGCCCTTTAGGGTTGCCAGGGTGCTGGTCGTGTTGGTCATAAACTGTGTCCGAGAAAGACATTTCAATTTAATTGCATTTAAATCGCAGGCCCAAAACACCTTAATAGACCATTAAGGTGAGCACAACTCTCTCCCTCTCTCTCTCTCTCTGAAGGATTTTCAAAATTTGGTAGGCAAAAGGTTTCGATTGCAATATGTGCAGGTAATAAACATTAAAAGTCAACATTTAATTTCGAATGATAGCCTCAATTGTAGGCTATTAAATTTAGAAACGTAAATTTAATCAATTACAAGCATTTATTATATTGAATTATTGATGATAGTCAAATCGGAAAAGGCCAAACAGCATACTCGTCTGCAATTTTAGACATTTCAAAAGCAATACATAAATTATTCAACTCATCTATTATGCTATATAGTTTACTCATCGTTGTTTTTCTTTACCGCCCCCTAATACTCCAGTCAAACAAAAACTGGCGCCAATACTTACCCTCTGCTGGTCGCTGGCTCCATAATTTTCCATTAGCTTTATTATATACTCATTTGCGCAAATGTCTTATATCATTGTTATTAGTAAATCTTATGCCTATGATTATTGCCTCGCTAACAAACATATATGTGTGTGTGTGTTTATGTGCGCCTTTGATAAGCTCCCTCAAAAACTGCTACATCAGAAATGGAAACAGTGTGGAAATTCCTTGGGGGATTCAGTTAGAGGTTGGAGCAAGGTTGTTGAACTCTATACACAAAATTATTGGGGTCAGTTGGCAATTGTGTGGATAGTTCGACCGCGAAATGACTTGTTTTGGGGTTGTTTCCACATATCTTTATGGGGGGATGCTGAACAAATATTTTTGCTAGATAATATAAATGAACTTAGTTAAGTTGAAAGTCTTAATGTGCAATTTCATTTTAGTTTATACTTCAAATTGTTTGCCTACTTATAAATGCAGTTTCAAAAGCAAACAAACTGCCAGGTAGATTGATTTAATGCCATTAGATTCGATTTTTGAATTAAAAATAGAATAACACTTAAATCAATTGCACTTAATTCTAATTGTTCAGTCCCGGATAATGGAAGGCTTCAACAAACTACACAAACTAGTGTTTGAATGCAAATAAATAGAACTTAATGTGATATTATTTTGTGCTTTGTCATTGCGTTGAAGTTCAGTATAATTAATTGAGTTACTGCATATTTGCATATTTTTGCAAGCTTTCATAGAATGAAAATACACGTGTCGCAAACTCCATAAACACGTACGTACGTATGCTGAATAACTTTCTAGATTTGCTAAATTTGCATTGAATATGTAGATAATAAACTGCTAATTTGTTGCAACTACAGAATTAGTGAATAGTTTGATTGGACGAAGTGAGCATACCCTTAAATGTATGCCAAATTTAACTAGAATTGCTTTAAATCAAGTTTGAGAATTTGAATTGTTAGCAACTATAATAAAATCCATAATACCTTAAACAAGTATATAACTAAATTATATTATTTATCAAATGTATATTGACAATTTCTTAGTGTTAACGCTTTCAGCATGGCAATTCAATTCATTTAATGTTCAAAAGCATTTAATCCTCATGAAATATCATGAATTCCAAGCATATCTACAAGAACATAAGGAAAATTAATATCAAAATACAAACATGTAGGGTATTTTATTTCATTCAGACCCACAGGCATTGCAGTTACACCATTTCCTGATTGCATTAAATATAATACATAATTTTTCTTTTGGGTATCTTCTGGCAAATCTATCCGTTTTCATTATTCCCAACGCTTTGTCGCTGGTCTGGGTGAGAAAACGTAAATAGAATATTTTATGCAATTTATTTTGATCAAGTTGAAACGCCTAAATATTCTCGGGGTGTTGTTGATGCACTCGTGCGTCTCTTGCAATGCCAAATTATGACGAGAAAACAATGTAGAAAATACAATTTGAGGTGGACCAACAAATTTCATTTGCCGCAATAAAGAAACATTGGCTCTGGAGTACAATTTATAAGCTCAGTGTCATAGCTAAAACATAAATACTATAAAATGAGATTTATTGATGAGTTTTCTGTTATATTTCACATATTGTAAGCAGTTATTCGCATACTTAATGTCATTCAAAGCGTATGCAACAAATTTGTTGCCTACTTTTAGGCATAGCTTGGAATGCCTGCATACAGAATGGCTGTCATTTTAATTTACGCATGAAAGCATGCAATACATTATTTTCAAACCATTTCTATCGGTATTGAGTATACGTGGAGTTAAGTAAATGTTAATTAAGCAAATTAGTAGAGAGAATAATGAGTTTCTAAATTATTACATTACACTTCTTATCATTATATCTGCATAGCATTTAATCTATCATAAAACTTAATAATGCTTGCAAATCACTAACCCAAACTAACTAGAATTGCATTTGCCGTCACACAGGCAAGTGAAGAAATTTTCTTTTAACGCGCACCTGCTCTACGGAAACTACAAGCACTTCCTATTGACGCCTTTTGACTTTTCCTTTATATGCGACAAAATAAAACGCATTTACTACGTAGCTCATTACACACTAAAAAGGCAATCGAGCATCAAATTACAAAGCAAATAAAATGCAAATAGCTTTTCTTTCCACTTTTCCGGGTTTATTTTGGTTTTTGTTTTTTTTTATACATGTATATTACTGTACACTTATGTGGAGTAGTATGGATAGTAAAGGCAACATGTGAAGCAGAAAGTATGGGGTTTATTATATGAGAACTTAGTTTGCTTTAGAACTTTGTTGCTTGAATTTAATAGGAAAAAGTATGAAGTATTTATATATGAAACTAATAAGATAACTTTAACCGGAGTAAATAGCAAATAATTTCTGTTGTAGCGTATTTAAGCTTCGACTTTTCAAAATTTTACTTTTCCTTTGATTCTTTTTCTCTTTGCTTTGTTTCGGTAGCACTGTCAGGTCTAATTTCATGCAGCTGACCACGAGCGTTGTGCCTTGTAATTGTTAGCCCTGGATTAAACAATTTCCACATTTAACATGGCGCATCTTTAACCTTTGCTACAATAAATTTCTGGGGATTTTTTTCGTGTTGTTTGGTTGGTTGGTTGTTGGGAAGTTATCTTAATTTTTGGCGTGGTGATAAGAATTTTTAGTGACGTTGTCATTTGGGGGGCTTTGGCTTTTACGATGCGGCACAAAAGACGCATATCCTTGTTTTGGTCCTGCTGACTGCTGACTCACAACAAGCAGGAGTTGTGTCTAATTAGATGCTTTGCCTAATTAGTTGGTTTTATGTGAGGGCTCTTTATGCCTTTGGCTTACCTTTTAGTCACAAGTCGCAAGTCTCACACTTACACTCTTCTGCTTTTCTCACTTGCTTAAGTTGTCGGTGTATGTGCGTGTGAGTGTGTGTGATTGTGTGGGTTACATGTCGATATACTCGCATGTAAGTGCTATGAGAATGTTATAAACTTTAACGTTTATTAAAAAATTCCATGCACAAGGGCCATGACAATAATGTGAACTAAAGCAGCGCATTTGCTGCTGATTTTGTTTTTTTTCTGTGTGTTTTTTTTGCCAGAGCTTTTCTCTTAGATTTTTCAATTTCTTACAAAATGGATACTGCATTCCTTCACCTGACTGTCTTTTGAACCCTTGCGCAGCAGTAGCATATGAAGTGCCACTAACTGGAGCCTCTCTCACTCCTCAATTCAACTCTGACTCCAACTCCAAACTGAACTGAACCGAACTGAACTTGTCACAAAAGAATTCATTTTGTCGCGTTCGGAATTTTTGCCGGCAGTTGGCAAAAATGTAAGCTTCCGCTTCCACTTTTTCTTGCCTCCATTTCCCTGTTCTTCTTCGCTTATCGCTCTTTATTATTATTTCAGTGTTTTTCTTATCCTTTCCGCTTTGGCTCAACAAACTGGAATTCAATAAATATTATTAAAAAACACTCGCAATCGACTCGAACAGCATTTTCACATAATTTTGCCATTCCATTTGTGTTTGGTGCTATTTTTATAAGCATATTTTGTGACCCTTTTTATTTTAGTGTCCTTGTGCGCGCTGTTTTTTGGCCCAATTTTATGACGCGTTTTGTTACCAAAACGAAAATGTTTGGTAATATGAGCACATTTAATTGCCTAATTGTTTTGTTCTAGGCACTTTATTGCAATGCTTTCACTTTTTATGACCGCACGACACTTTTTCTTTAGCTTAAGCTGCCTTTTTGTATTTTGTTTTTATTTTTATGACTTAATTACTTAAATGCGTTTTATTTTCCATGCGGTTATAATCATAAACAAATTATAGAAGTGGAAATTATGATATCTCTCGGCGGACTTTTGCATTTTATGTTCTCCGATGAGATTGTTATCAGCTCCATAAAACGAAAAAAACTTACGAAATGTGAGCAATAAAAGCTAAGTAATCAGTTGAAGTATTGTTTACTTATAAAATTTATTAAATGTATTAAAATGTAACTTGGTTAGTTGAAATTAATTACATTTAATTGGCACCTGTACTATTTAAATTTTGTATAAAACTAGATCTATTTTGGTATTTTGATAGAGCGACCACACTTCAAAGCTGCTTTTATCTTTTTCATCGGCCAAGAGAAATGAAAATATATATATATAATTTTGGTGTATATATATAGAAAGAATACCTTGCTTGCCTTCATTATAATTTAAATTAACTGGATTTGCTTTATTTGATTTAGCTGGTTTAGTGTTTCGTTACGTTTCGTTTGGGTTTCTGGCCCATTGCTGAATGGTATTTGGTACATATTTTTGCTCTAATTGCGTGGCCCAAACTGAGTTGGCAGAGATAAGCCTTTTGCAGTGGTCCATGCTCCACGAAGGAGGAGCCGCAACCATTTTGAATTTATTAGCCCGATGGGTCGAGCTAAGCAATTTGACCCTAGATCTGAGGGTGCTACTCCACACACCACATCCACAATTCTGTTTTTGGGGTTCAGTTTTCTCTTTTTTTGTTGCTCTGGTTGGAGTCTTTCTTTTTTTTTTTTTTGTTGTGAAATTAATGCGGCAAACACTAATTAATTGCGCAGGTGTTGCAGCTGTTTTACCTGCTGCTTTCTGTTGTTGTTGCATGGGATAAGCCTAATTGAATTTCTGTAGGCTTTTGTCCCGAACACAGACAGTACAAAATGGAGTGAGTTGCTGTACTTTCGTGACAGTAATAAATGATATATCGGCCATTAAAGGTTTAACTGAAACCAAATTTTATAATTATGATGCAACATTTGATGGCTAATTAAAGAAATTTAGCTTAATTAAACATATAAAACAGTTTAACTTAGTAGTTCAGTTTTAAAACATTGCCATGGTGTCAAGCACTAAATAGTTTACTGCTTCATTTTGATGACTGTAATCAAATTTATGATTCGTTTTGTTCTGTAATTATATTCAACAGTTTTTAATTTTCATAGTTAATAAAAAAATTTACTTGCATGACTTGGCACAACAAATTTGCATATGACTGCGAATACTTACGATACTTACTGTGTGGCTTACGACTTGGTTTGAAGTTGAGCTGGGCACGGGTTTTGCTTTGTGGGTCTCTTGTGTATATATGTATATGTATTGTATAGTATATGCAGGAGCACTACGCGTATTCTTTGTCCATATCGTATTATAATGTCAGCCCATAATGTTGTCGTCAAATAGTTTTTCGCGTGACATTTGCATTTCAGTTTGTTTGACATCGCTTCCACAAGCTCCCTTCGGGTCCAATGACATTTCATTAGCTCTGCGCTCGCACTCTCTCTTTCCCACTCTCTCTTTCCCTCTCTGTCTGTCTGTCTCTCTTTCTATTTGAGTTTGGTTTTTTTAGTATAACGTGTGGCATTGTTTTCATTGTCGTTTTATGTGCTGTTTATATTTTTATGGCATGCCATATAGTATTTAATATATACATATATATATACATATATATTATGTACATATACGAATATATATGAGGTACATGGCACTATTAATGCCCCTACCTTAGTTTAACAGTCTATCATGTCAGCAATAAAAGAATTTTATTATTTTCTTATATGAAGTTATAAAACGAATGACATTTGCTAAAAATATATGTATATGCTATGCCTGACAATTGGTTATACTCAAAGTCAATGTTTTGTTAAAGAAAAAGGATGAAGCTGTGAAAAAACTTATGAAGAACTTGAATAAGTTGATGCTAATTAAAAAATATTGCTTAATTAATGACAAATTTCATATGAAGCAATGCATTTACAGATGAGTTACGACTAGTATTGAATAGTTTAGCTATAATTGAGTTTAATGAAAGGATTTTGCAAATGTTTGCTTAACATAATATTACAAGCAAAAAGTTTATAATACAATATTTAATATTTTTATCGTATATATACACTTTTGAAGACTACTATTTAACTCTTTCAAAGCTTCAGTAGCTTTACCCGCCTACAGGGTATTCATGCGTAGAATAATCACAACTATTGCCAGTTTTTCATATTTTCTTGTTGCTTTTTGCCAACTTTTTTTGTTTTTTTGGGGGCTACTTAAGTCACAGTTTTCTTTTTTCGCTGTTTGCGTTTCGTGTTTGTCGTTATTATTGTCTATAAATCTATGGCAGTTACAGCAACAACACGTTGACATTATGAATTTATTACTATTTAAATATTTTATATTTGTTATGGCTCTGGCAGGCGACGATGGCACCCAATAAGAACTCTGACATTGTTTTTTGTTGAGTTCTTTTGCGATTGTTATTATTGTTACTGTTATTGTTTTTGGGCTGTTGCTTGGCGTGCGTAACTATTTATGAGTTTGTCTGGGTAAGTTTTCTGTTTTCAGGTATGAATAGAGCTACTTCTCAGTTTCAGTTACTAGTTGGTTTGAGTAGGTCATGAATTATCGATGCTGTCAGCAGTAAATATTTGTAATATATATGAGATATAACATTATTTTTGTTGCACGCACTCAACTTGCTACAGAAAGTGCCGTTACTACTGCTGCTGTCTCAATTTACATTTGTTAAGAATCGTAAATCGATTGATATGTATCTTTAATTATCCAAATGAGACTGTCTAGTCATTTTTAATCGTTTGGGCTTTATTCGTTCAACCAGCTAAAATTGCTTGG
This sequence comes from Drosophila tripunctata, assembly GCA_035047385.1. Classification (NCBI taxonomy): domain Eukaryota; kingdom Metazoa; phylum Arthropoda; class Insecta; order Diptera; family Drosophilidae; genus Drosophila; species Drosophila tripunctata. The sequence continues at coordinate 407,124 of JAWNPS010000227.1, forward strand.
ACTTTGGAGTTGTGTATATACCCTGGAAACTAGAGGAACTGTGCGGAGTTTTTGGCAGTTAAAAAGTTATATTAAAAAAACTATTGCTGCTTTTTATAAGTTTGGCTGTTTCAAAGGCTTAAAAAGTCTCATACATGCTCCAATTGTTTCTGTAATCTATTAGAGGGTATCTATTAGGCAGCACTTGTGTTTAGTTTGTGTTAGTTTTTTGGACTTTGGCACAAAACTTTTGCTTGAAACTTGGCTGTGAATTGTGCTCCATCACGGCTAGCGTCTGCCCTGAAGCTTATTCATTAGCTTATTAGAAAACCGGTATATAACTTAGTTATACATACGTTTAATGTATGGAAATGTACTACGAAGAAATGGCATAAATGGACTAGGGCAATTTTATAACTCACATAAATAATTTATAGCGCTTTTTTTCCAGTCTACTAAAAATGCGTAAATTAAAAAAGTTTATTATAAACAATTATATAGGCATTACTTCTAATGCTATGCGTATCTAATTTTGTTGAACTATTTATGAACTATAAAATGATGTCTCATTAGGCCGACTAAATAGGTGTATTAGCCCTGAGTTTATTTAATCACACAAAAACTGTAAACTTACTGCATCGCTGCACTCAGACAACCACAACAAAAACTCATTCTCATTGATAATTAAAGTTAATATTTATTTTACAAATTACTCGAAGCAATTAACACTTAAGAGGCGTAGTACTCGTAATACCCACAAACAATGGCACATTAAATTTGGGTAAATCACTGGATTCATCTCAACGGCGTACTCAATAATCGCTAAGGTCGCCACCCTGAGCACTCACACTGAGCGACTGCTACATATCCTATACATATAACAGCTATATCAGCGATATAGCAGTGTGTGTCTCTGTTCTCTGGCTAGCCTACAGGGTATATAATTGAAAACTTTATAGGTTTCTATAGAAGTTCTGTAACTAAACGTTGAGTATCATTAAAAAACCGAGAGACAAATAAACTACTCTTATAAAAGTTGAAAGCATTTTATAGTATACTTGTATATGCTGCTTTTAGTCAGCAGCATGGGCAAAGTTCAGACAGACTCAAATGATATAAAAGCGAATCGTTTGTGGAATTAAACCAACAGTTTGACACAACGAATCCAAACAACATCATGAAATTTCTAATCGTTCTGGTTGCCTGTGTGGCTCTGGTTGCTGCCGATGTAAGTCCTTTAAACCCTGAGCATAGTATAATTTATAATACTATCTAATCGATTTATAGCAACTGCAGTTGTCGGATGAGCAGAAGGCCAAGGTACGTGAAAATGCCGCTGCCTGCATTAAGCAGGAGGGCATCACCAAGGAGCAGGCTCAGGCTTTGCGTGAGGGAAGATTTGATGATGCCGATGGCAAGGTCAAGTGCTTTGCCAACTGCTTCCTGGAGAAGACCGGCTTGATAGCCGATGGCCAGATCAAGTCCGCTGAGGTGCTAGCCAAGTTGAGTCCCATTGTTGGTGCTGATCGCGTCAAGGAAATTCAGGGTAAATGCGATTCCCTTAAGGGCTCGGATAAATGTGATACTGCCTATCAGCTATACCAGTGCTATCACAAGAGCAATGCTCAGCTCTAAATCGAGAGAACGTGAGATATATAACGTATTATTACAACTAAAAGCAACTGTGAATTATTAGCACTTTGAAGAAACTATGGAATTGATAAAAAAATATGGCTGTTAAATACAATACTTTACTATAACCAGTTGAATTTAAGTGTTAAAATAATGAAGAATTAAAGTTAACTCTGAATAGTAGTTGGAGAAGCTTTTGAGATCTTACAGTCATTGAATTAAACAAACAACTCAAATACTTGTCAGACTTAACTATATAGATTTGTTTGTTTTAATGTTAACCGTAAAAAGTAGAACAAATTGTTGTTATAATTCAATTGCTATGGCAAAATGCTGCTTAAAAGGCCAAACAATCAACTTGCTGCGATTACTGCTAATAGTAAAGCTGTCAGCTTCAATACATTAAAATACTATCAAAATGTATTTAATCACAAATTGTTTAATACTTTTAATAATTTTTGTAGCCTACACCAATGCAGTAAGTTTTTCAATAGCTTGAGATAATTAAGATATAAGATATAACATCAATTTTTTTATAGCAAGTGAATCTTACATTGGAACAAAGAATTTTGGCACTACGTTGGGGCAGAGCATGTGCCAAAAGACATAATATTACATTGGATCAGGCTATGGCATTACGTAAAGGCATATTCGAAGATGATAATAACAAGGTCAAGTGTTTTGCCAACTGCTTTTTGGAAAAGATTGGCATGTTTCAAGCTGGCAAAGTTAAGCCTGAGGTGCTTATAGAAAAACTTGGTTCAACTTTTGGCGTTGACAAGATCAAAATCGCACAGCAGAAATGTGATTCGACCAAAGGTTCGGATAATTGTGATACAGCATATAAGTTATTAGAGTGTTATCATAATCTGGGAAGTACTTTAAACATATAAACAAATACTATACCTAAAGAAATAGCAAAAATTAAGCAATTATAAACCAAAGTATAAACAATTAAGATAACTAACAAACAGTATTTGTTTTATAAAAAGAGTCTCCAAAGAAAAGTAAATTTAAATTTCAATTTGAAATCAGTTAAGTCGACAATTTCTCGATGACAATTACTGTGTAATTTTATTCATTGATTTGTTGTAGATAATATTGAGCATTTTACATTGCTTAGGCATGTCAATGTAAAATGGCTGTCCCTTATTTTTTTCCTTTTTGTTGTTTCGTTTGTGGGACATTTGCATAACAGTTGGCCATCATTAGATGTTGGCTGTCGACTGTCAGACCGTCGTCAGGAGGTTAAGTCCTTGGCTCAGTGTTCCCTAAGGTATTTGCACGTTTATGCAATGCATAAATATTGATGAGCGTCGCCTTTTTCTGCACTTGCTTCAAACAAAAGGCGGACAACACAACGTATGCGTAATGTTCATACAATTGAATAGGCACAAGTCCGGGGAGGGGCTTGTATTACATGCGTTTCTTTCTTGTTGGTTTTTTTTTGTTGTTGTCGGAAGTGAAAAGCCAAAATCCAATTAACAAATCATTAAACATTCATTGAGCACGTGGCGCAATTGCAATTGCCAGTGGGTCAGCAGCAGTCAGGTGTACAAGCTACAAGGGTATGGAGAATCGGGGGGACACGGTTAACGGAAAATGGGTTGCTTTTTGGTAGTCACCTTTATAGGGTTGCTCGCACGTAAGGGACAATCGCTTGGGGAATTTGCAGTTAAGCTCCAGCCATTAGCTGTTGGGAAAATCAGCTGACTGACTCCGAGCCTGACTAGATGGATGTTTGAGGTGGGTGCCATTCTGTGGGTGCTGCTGGACTGACTGGCGTTTATAATTCATTTTGTCACTTCCTGACTGAACTGACTGACTGTCATGTCACTTCCATTTAGCATCCGTTTCAGTTGCAGTTGTCTGCACAAAAGCCTTGGCATAATCACTGATGCGTTTACTAATGTCTATTAAAAGGCAAAACCAGCACAATACATCCCAGCTCTACCCACACCCTCTACCTTTCGCTGCCTCCCTCAATCAAGAATCTAGTCAACTGCCCCTGCTGCTGCTGCTGTCGCTGCCGCCCCGCCCATTCTTGGCCAGGCTAATGCATTTAAGTAGACAGCTCGTGGTTTCTGCGCTGGCGGCTTGTCAAAGAAACCAACACGCGTGGTGGTTGTGGACGCTGCCAAAGGGACAAACACATTGATGCTTCACTAGCCTTTGTCTTGACAGACAGATAGACAAACGGACCGAGAGACATTTCCCCCTCTCCAAGCATCTTAACCATTTCTTTCAGCCAGAACGGAACCGCCAAGCAGACGTTCAACTTTTCTTATTTCGCTTGTCTTGTCTGTCTTGTTAGTTGGCTCAATGGCTGGGCCAATGAGTCTGAGTCAGCTACACTGCGAGAAAAAAATGTGAAAAATTTAAACAGCATATAGCTTAATTGTTGAATCTGTCAAACAAATTTTGATGGAGAAATCATATTAGTTTTGATTAAATTCAAATATTTTCTAGGGTTAAGCGAACTCAATATTATTTTATTTTAACTCAATACTATTTTAAAATAATACAATGAACCAAATCAATCTGAATCTGTGTTAGACTTTAAGATCTACTGTTATAAACAATTCCATAAGTTCTACAAAATTCTATAATTTGTTTTCTCTTGTAAATAATTTATAAAAAAAAAACAACTCTGTTATCTTCAGTTTTTTCTCAGTGTAACTGAGCAACTGAAGGTAGCTGGTGAAAGGCAGTAGATGCTGCAGAAGTGTGGGCTGATCAGGGGAATCAGGGGGGTGCTGTTGCCGCCGCCTACGGTTCTCACATTAATGTAATTTAATTTTATAAAAACTACGCTCAGGGGGGTTGTTACAGTATTTTGCCATTGTGGCATTGACAGTGGAGCGCTCTCAGTGTTTAGCTGTCTTGGCTTTGATCTTAAAGACATACGTGTCCAGGTCTTGTTTTGGCGTTGTCCAGGTTCAAATCCTGTTTCTGTTTCTATTGCTGTTCCTGTTGCTGATAATCAGCACACGTCTGTTGCTGAGTTCATCAATTAGGAATTGCTTTTAAGGCTGCTCGAACTGGGCAGATAACATAGCTGAGAGCTGTTTGAACTAATGGGATAACTAAGCTCGATAACATTATCTATTAGGTTCGAATTTGATGGCGTAAGTAATTAGAGAAATAAAAAGGAGTTTCTTTAAAATTAATTTAAAAGAGTCTGCTTCTCAGTGGTTGTATAACTGTTAAAGTAGTATTAGCTAATATATATCATTTCGTTTGTGCATTGAAGCGTGTTTATAATGATAATAATAAGTGCTGTATTTAGCAAACTGTGCTCTTTGAACCGAGTGTTATGTTCCATCATCAATTTAATGACATCTGAAACGTTTCAGGTGGCAAAAATCACTGGGCATGAAATACATATGTTTAATTACAGCAATTGTATTACGATTTGCATCTGAACGATTTAAGATCGCCTAGCTATTCAGGCATGAAGATGCTAGTTAAAGTTGTCCATTATTTGCCAGCCATTAAACTCCAATTAGCAAAAAGCCAATGCTATAAAAGCTTATGCATGATCAGTCGCAGCTTCATATAATTTTGAATAGATCGGTTATATAAAATAGCTACAAAATATAGAAAAAATTCTATAAATAACTTCGTTGAAATGTCAACGAAACTCATTCTGCTGTCCTTGTTGAGCCTGAGTCTCACCAATCTACCTCAGCCGGCATGGGTAACTATTATATTCTCTCTCTCTGAGTTTCTCGTTCTCATACTCTGCTTTCCTTAGACGCGTTCTCTCTCCGTTTCGCTAAACATGTCCATGACTCGCACCGAAACCGAGGATCAAAATACAACAACGCCAACTGCACCGCCAAAACTCACTCCGAATTTGCTGCATTCGTGTATGAGAGAGACAGAGATATCGATGTCACAGCTGAAACTGTTTCGTCTCAGTCTACTCTTCAATGAGAACAGCAACGCTGAGGTTGAGACGCCCTTGGGTACTGGCACCACCGATGATGAGCTGAAGAATGCTAACAATCTGGGTGATGTTGATTATGATGGCATGTCGCAACTTCCCAGTCTGGATCTAAAACGGAATGAACCACTACAGTGCTTTGTGCGCTGCCTCTATGATGGTTTGGGTCTCATCCACTACGATATGATGATGGAAGAGGCATTCAAAATGGAAATGCAAAATCTTTTGCAACGCCATAAGCCCGAACTCAAGGAGTGCAGCAAAATTAACACTAAGAATCGCTGTGAGGCTGCCTACAAGCTGCGTATTTGCTATAATCATCTGAATAATCTGGAAACAGAGCAGCGACTACGTGAGGTTCTCGAACGCAGTGAAGCTGGCAACGATTCCTTTATGCCCGATAATGAGCAGAATGAAAATAATGCCAGCGCCGCCGACAAGGCGAACGAGATCGTCAAAGATGTGTAAGAGCAGATAAGTGTTCTATATGAAATCAAGTTTATTATATTTATTTGATAAAATAAATTAAAAGTTTCGTAAATATAATAAATTTAAGTAGCATACTGCTGCGCCTGGCATTCAAATAAGTAGATGAATGTGTTGCATACTTTTTAGCTGCAACTAATAAGTGTGTTAATAAGGTGACGTATTCCCATTAGGTGAGTTGCTTAACTTTGTCGTCGCCTAGCAAGCTCAAATCTCATTTCCGACCCCATAGAGCATACATACTTAGAATCAGCACAAACTAGCTAATCATTTGGAATAGTTTTTGCACAAAAATACAGAAAATTTTTTTTTTTTAATTTCACAAAAATTTACCCCTTGGAAAATTTTTAAAAAAATAAAATTTTTCATCACTTTGAAATTTAGATGCAGATATTAATTCTGCAGTGAAAAATATAAATAGTGAAAAATACTGCTCAAAATGCTATGCCGTTTGAAAATCTGTGCAGTTTTGGCGAAGATATAGTAGTTTAAATTCTAAGAAAAGCAGGTAACGGGCTTTAACTGCTATTAACAAGCCTAATACTTATTTGTGAGTATATTTCTTTGCAACCTAAACAAATTGGCTAATCAATTGGAAAAGTTTTTAAAACAAATTTTGAAAAGAAACTTTCCGAAATGAACAGTTGTTACTAAAACATGTGAAAATTTCAGTGTACAAAAAATTAAAAAAATAAATAAAATTAAATAGGTTAAAATAACAAATTTAACGCTAGGTTTTTGTTTTGGTCATATCAAAACAAAAGTTAATTCTTAACAATTTACGCAAAATTAAATTTAATAACTAAATTGAAAAGCATTTGGGAAAAATGTTTATAAGCTGCAATTATAAAAGTGAAGCGACTATTTATGCAAGTTGGAAACGAGAAAAATAGTCCACAAATATTTGGTAACAAGATGAAAGTGGTTGTGTTTATTTGTGTAGTATTCTGCTGCTATAAAGTGGTCATGGTAAGCTTACGCTAGTAATTGAGAAAGTTTAAAAAATAAATTAAAAATATTTCATAAAGGCACAGAGTGCTGCAGATGTAACGGCCTATAGGACAAAGCAGCAGGAATGCGTTAAGGAGTTGAAGGTGCCTGATGCAGAGGCAACGCAAATAGCTAGTGATAAGGCGGTCAGCAATCCTTCCGAGGCCTACAAGTGCTTTCACCGTTGTCTCTATAAGAAAATGGGTCTTTTTACTGACGATAATCCCAATAGCGAGGCCATACTTAAGTTTGCTCAGGCTCGTTTTAGTAAAGTGCCGCTGGAGAAACTCAAGGCGGAGCTAAAGACCTGTACGGCAGCAATGCCAAAGGGTTCCACTAGCTGTGAGGCCATCTACAACTATGAGAACTGTGTGTTGAAGGCCTTAAAGGCCTAAACCCATAAGGGCATAAAATAATACAGCACGTTGCATAAATTAGAGGCGATCTGGCAATCACGTAGTTAAATCCGTAAAATAATAAAGTTATTTTGCAATATTAACGCATTTGCCGCATAATCGAGGTGTGAGCTGCATTGTGCATTTAATTATGCAAATTGAAAACGGCAAATGACTCGACGCACATATACACACATAAAATATATACAATAATATATACATATTCATATATGCTTAAAACCATAAAGTGTTCTTAATTCCACAAACAATTGAGCACAATTTTGGCGATTTCTCGCTCAACTTTCTGCATTGATTTATGTGTTGTTGCCTTTAAATTCCGAGTACCGAATGGCGTTATCGTAGTTGAGAACTGGGCAGTGGCAAATATGAAACAAATATGTACATAATCCATTTAAGCTGATGGCTTGGGCCAGTCAGGGGGCAGTTAAAGCTGCAATTAAGCTGTGACACTGGAACAGGCATAGGTATGGGGCGGGGTGCTGGGTATGTCACCACCCACTCGATACGCTTCCGCAACTCCTTTTGTTTTACATAAATATGTATGAAATACAGTTATTATTATTGCTTTTCAATGCAAGCATAAATTAAGCATGCATTTCTGAAACTCCATCATCCACAGAGTTGGGGCATCACAAAAAACCAGAGCACACATATACTACAGCTATAATCAAAGACTTCTTTTTATTACATTATAGTTCTTCAATGCAAGCATAAATTAATTAGAATAAATTAGAAGAACTTTAGCTACTTTAAGCCTTGACTGTCTTGAATTCTTCAAAGCATTCGTGCATCTTGATGGCGGTATCACAGTTATTCTCTCCCTTGATGGAGCCACACTTGGCCAGAGCAGCACGAGTCTTCTCCTCACCAATATGTGGTCCCAGTTTGGCCAGCACCACCTCAGGCTGCACAACACCGTCCTTTAGGGTGCCGATCTTCTCGAAGAAACAGTTGGCAAAGCATTTGATGTTCTCAGTGGGGTTCTTGAAGTCCTTGGCCTTAACCTTGCTGGTTTCTTCCTCGGTCAGTTTAATTTCCTTGGCACAAGTCTCGCCAATTTCCTTGGCCTTTTGCATTTGCTCTTCGGTCAGCTCAATGGGCTGTGAGGGATTGAAAGTAATAGTTTAACATATTTATTTCATATTACTTTAATTCTATTCTTTATCATCTTACCGATGCCACAGCCAGAGCCACAAAGAGAGCACTCAAAGCGATCACGAAGAAGGAGTTCATTTTGACTTGTGATTTGTTAGAACGTTGGACAAGTTCTGATAGCTTTTGCAGCTACACTGTGATCTTTTATAGTCGCAATTTTGTGGGATGAAAGCCGGTTTCTTGTACATATGTCTGCCGGCAGTGTTGATCTTTGCCCTGTGTATTGTTTTGTTTGTTGTTTCGTTTACTTTTTTCCACTACTTTTGGCTTTATCTTTGTCTAGTCTTCCATCATCGCAAGTACTTTCGTCAACTTATAGCTGTAGGGCAGAAATAGATCGCACTATGAAAGCAAACGACTTTTTGTATCTATTTCTATTTAATTTTTTTTTGTTTTGTTTTAGTTTTGTGGCTCATTTAAGCTAGACATGCGATCGAATCAATTTTGCATGCAGACTTTTAAAGTGGTCTACAGATCATAAGTGTCTCTCTGTCTGTCTGTCTGTCTTTCCAACGAAAGTCAACTGAAATCGGGATTTACTTTTTTCTTTGTCCAGATGTTTACTCATTATCGCGGTACTCAATCAGCGGTCCAAATGAAAACTTTGCACTTTGGCAAAAATCCCCCCACTCGAGACATATTTTGAAGATATAATGTATTAGGGCGAGGTGTAGTCGTATTGAAAGTTGAGACTTGAACAGCAGGAAGAACAAGAATAACAGAGTGGAAGACAGACGACGGCAAAGTTTTTTCATTTGAATCCTATTATTTCAACGTAGTTGTAATCTTATTATCCACGAGATGACAGCAAAATGACATTTAGAAAATTTCACGCAGTGTGAAATGTACAAAAACAAACAAAACACACACAAACAATCGGAAAAGCAAAACCAAAGCGAATACGGGAATGCAAGAAAGTCAGCAGAGCAATGCGTGTGCGGGTGTGTATATGTGTGGGTGTGGGTTTTGAGGTGCGGGGAAAAGTCAACCACTGCGGCTGCTGCCAGTTTTTCTTCCCACTTTACTCTGCTCCTCCTTTGCTTGGCATGTTTTTCACCAAGTTTTCCACTCGCTGCCTGTCGCTGCTTCCCTTTTAATTTCAATTCTGACATTTGTTTGTCTGCTGTCAAAATAAAGTAGCTTTTGCGCCAGAAACAAAATAAAAGATTGCGATTGAAAATTGCCAACGCTTTTCCTACAATTTTGCGGCTGAGTTGTCCCCTCCAACTGTTCCTCCAACCAAAAAATAATAATAATAATAAACTAAAGCTTGTTTGACTTTGTGTAAATTCTTTGAAATCCTCACGAGGTAATCTTAATTCAATTTCCTTGCGGTTGCCACCGCGAAAAACTCACAGCACACAACTCACAACTCAAAAGTCAAAGTCATGCTTCAAGTTTTTGCATTTCTTTTCATTTTCTTTACAATCTTATTTTTTTGTCGGTAGTACACGCATATGTTTGACAATGCAAAGGTTTCCCACATGCGACTTAAATTGAAAATTAAAAATAAATTCAAGCTAAAAATAAATTGAAGCCAATAACAAAAGCAGCTTTTGTATAATATAGACAGATATTTGTTAATTAAATTAAATAATATGAGCTTATTTATAAAGATTATAAGCTGGAAATTGAAATTAATTAATTATATTTGATACTATAGAATTAAAATATATTTACTAAAGATTTAACATATATATATAGAAAAATCTAGAATTCTTAGATGAGTTCTACAAAAAGGAAAATGAAATATTTAAAATGTTTTATGACTAGTTTTTAATCAAGCAAGAAACAATTGATAATTGATACAACTGCTTTTTATGCGTTCAAAAGTACTTCAAAATATTTAACAATATTTTATTGGTATTGAACTTCATTTAAGTATTTTTTAGCATTACAAAAAAAATTGTATTTATAAAGTTTATATAAAATTTAATTAGAATTGAATTGCGTTATAGAAAACTATTTTATTTCAATACTGAAAAAAATTATTTGAAGAGTTTTGAAGCTATTTCTAAAACACTTAATGATTGCTTTATTATATCTATGATGGATTGCATTATCAACATGCAGCTTAGCTTTGAGTTATGTAGTATGCTTAATGCTTGAATTATTTCGAAAACGCGTTAAAAATAGAGTCCCCAAGAATCCGGCGTAGCCAGACAATGAGCTGGGAAGCTTTGGCTTTCGGGAGAAGTGGCTGCGATGGCTTTGCCATAAGCTCTCTCACTCTTAACCCCAAAAAAAAAGTACTCTAGCAACACAGATGTCTTTTCATTGTATTTTCCTCCCTATAGTCTGCCCCTCGCTGGTGCTGCTTTCCCCGCTGGCTTCAACAAGCTCTGCTAGAAATTAAGTACAATTTTCATTTTAAATTAAGCTGCCAGAGCAGCTTCCTACTGCTGACACCCCCGCTGCTGTTTGACTGCTGTAGCAACATTCGACGTCATTAATCACCACAGCGGCAACAACAACAACAGCAACAGTAAGAAGAAGAAGATGAAGCAACAACAACAATAATATGGCTAGCCAGGGCATTTGTCAGAGCCTTTTGGGTTACTTTCGTTGAAGCATTTTCTAATCGTCCAACAAACTCAGCCGAAAAACTTCTACAGCACATGTCAGAGGGCAAGTAACGTCCCTTTAAAAAAAAAACAACAACAACAACTATGTAAACTCCAATTTGGCATCCACCTGTCTGTGTGGAGGGGGTGCCCCTCTCTGTGAGCTGAGAAAAATGGTCGCTAAATTTGCGTGAAAAGGCAAATAATTTGAAATTCCCAGGGGGTTCTAAATAAGTAAATTTAAATTGCATTTGTATGCGTTCCAAAAATTGTGCTGCTTTTTATTTATTCCTATATTTTCCATCGGTTGAGTGCTTGACTGCTGAGTTTTGGTGGATTGCTAGATTGCTGGTTTGGTGGTTTCGGTGGTGCGCTGTTTTATTTTTTTGCACCACAACAAGTTTCTGTTGCTGCCGTTATAAATTTGCGTGTCAAAAGCGACGTGGTGAAAAGTTTTCTTCTCTTCTTTTTATATTTTTTTGTATTTTTTTTTGATGTTTCAAACTTTGAAATGGTCGACAAGTTGAGGGAAACCTGTATACCCACACACTCTGCATATACCTATTCGGTTCCCTTTCCTGTGTGTTTTTGTGCAAATGTTAATGTCCTTATCAGCGATTCAGCATTTTTATACCCTCTGAGGGGTATAATGGGTTTGTCAGAAGTATGTAACAGGCAGAAGGAGGCGTGGCAGACCCCATAAAGTATATATATTCTTGATCAGCATCAACAGCCGAGTCGATATAGCCATGTCCGTCTGTCCGTCCGTCTGTCTGTCTGTCTGTCTGTCTGTCTGTCCGTATGAACAAACAGATCTCAGAGATGGTAAGAGCTACAATATCCGTTTTAGTCAGTATCGACCACATATTTAGTCAGTCAATACAAGTTTGTTTTCTTTTTTTGATGCCACGCCCCATTCGCCCCCAATATGCGAAAAACCAGACATACCTCGGAAAAAATACATGTTTTTTGCGAATATCTCGGTAACTATAATACCGGGGGACACCAATTTTAGCATGCAGGTTGTTATTTGCAATATAAATATAATGCCAAAATTTATTGAATGCCACGCCCTCTTCGTCCACAATTGCGTTGAAACTTCGAATGCCTTTGGCTCACTTATTTCTTAACGTATACTTTTGTAACTTGGTGTATAATTAGAGACAAATAATATCATACGATTGTGAAAATTTCATTAAAATCGGACTATAACTAAAAAAGTTTCTCAAACAACGAAAATCGTTACTTTCAAGCATGGCATAACCACGTGCATTGCACTGAGCTGTGCACACAAGCAACGAAAACGAAAAACGTGTGAGCGAGATAGATATACAAATATATGTGCATGTTAAGTTCTTGCAGCAGTTACTCCAATTTGAACTCATATAATTGGAAACGAAGCTCAGAGGGTATTACACGGTCGGCATGCCCGACTGACATTTTCTTTCTTGTTACATATGTCCCATTTGAAATATGCGGCACTGTTTTTCTGGCGCTGTTCCATGCGGTCGAGACGATTCGAGTTTGGCGGTTTTATACCCTGTAACCCATTCGATGCAAATGGGTGTATTAATGCTTGCTGTTTAGTTTAAAGCAAGTCTACAAAACTATTTTAGCACTGTCTGTATTATGTCTATTCTTTTTCTTTAGCAACAGACCAAATGTGAAACATATTGCTTTAACGTGACGTCACTATTCTTGGAACTGCAAACGCAAAAATCGCTGAAGTACAGTTCAAATGTTTCGAATCTATAAAACGATTGTAAAGTAACTTAAACCTGTATCTAAAACTCAAACTATAATAATTAAAAACTTGTTAAAATTACAGGGTATTTTGCTATTATAGCTTAACTCGCAGTTACCCTTCATTCGTGTTCTTTTTCATGTTGCTTCCGCTGCAGTTGATGTCAAGTGTCAAGTGTTGGACAGTTGAAGTTATTTATTATAACGACAATTACATAGGAACCACTACTGGCGGTAGTGGTGCGGTGGGTGGTGCTGCATATGCGGTTCCACATGCTGTCAGACCGTTTTGCCTTTGTCAATAATTACATTTGTGTTAAATGTAAATTAGAAAATGCCACAAAAGTCAGCGAAAAAGTGTCTGCACAAAAAAAAAAGAATATCAAAAAAACGCAGAGAACCAACAGAAGAAGTGGCCATAATGTGACGGCTAGCCACGCCCACATTTCGCATGTAATAAAATTACAGCAAAGCAGTGGAGATGTAAGGGGAAGGGTAAGTAAAAGAGATAAACGAAGAAGTGTGTATACGCCCACATTTGGCAAATCTTTTCGCAATGGAGAGAAAAATTTGCTAATGTAATGATGCTTAAAAGTGTTTCAAAGTATTTCTAACCGTTTGCCATGTTTATTTTTATTTAAATGCCAACATGTGTGTGCGTGTGTGCGTGTATGTGTGTGGAGGGGTGTGCGAGTTTGGGTTGAGTTTGCATTTTTGTTAGTGGGCGTTTGATTGAATTGAAAATGCTATGCCAAAAAATTTGCCATTTTCCCCCTGCTGCTGCTGCTGCTGTAGCATCATTCTTTTCAGTGCTCCTTGTCGTGTCCTTTGCTGTACATTGCTTTTGCCTTTGCTTTTGTTAAACTGTTTTTACTTAAGGGTTAAAGCAGACTGGCACATAATTTGCTAAATGGCTTAAAGTGTGAGCTCTGTGTAACTCAGACAATCGGGCCAAAGATTTAAGCAAAGGATTTTCCATGAATTAGTCTATAAGAACTTTTTCCTTTCATATGTGAAACTTTAAGTAATTGCCAAAAATCCCTCACTGCTATTGTGTGCTCTCTTTGCCTTTCTTTTCAACTTTGCCCTTTAATGTCTATATATAAACATGTGATTAAGATTGTGTATAAACAGAGGATTAAAACAAATTTCTTGTACTGCTTGGAAAAGTGTTAAACATTTGAGAAGTGCTCTTAAAATGCAGGTGTTAGGAGTATGTTTAGTTGTTTAAACTAATTTTCTCATACCTAACTTTTTATTTTATTAACATATCTATTTCATATACTTTATTTTGCATATTTCTTAAGTACAATAAATTTTTCTAAAATTTTATTTTCATTAAATTAAGTAAAACATTCTGTTCACATATTTGTCATATATTTCTTAGGCTTTTCTTTTCCTAAAGAAGTCCATGTCTTGCAGCTGCTTTATTTGTACTTGTTTTTTTTTTGCTCTTAACTAGTTTTCTCAAGTCTCATTATCTGTTTACCTTGGCTGCAATTCAAGTTGATCACTTGACATCGGTTATACTAGTACGTTGAGCAAGAGATCTCTCAACCTCTCCACTTAACTTGTCGGCTAAGTTCAATGCCGTAACTGAAGTATTTACTTTTTTCCTAGTCTATCCATTTCCCATTTCCATTTCCATTACTTTTGCAGTAGTGCTTTTCATATTTGCTGTGGTTGTATAATGCCATATGCTTATGTCTAACACACATACACCCATGCTACTATATATATGTCTATGCTATATCCGTATCTAACGAGCGCATGCTGTGCCACACTACAGCCACTATAATATGCCAAATTAAAACTTTAACTAGCGCGCCGAGTGTCCTACAGCAGTAGCAGCAGCAGAGAATAGAGAATAGAGAACAGGAAGAGAGAGTGAGATAGTGAGAGAGGGGGAAGTAGAGAAGCATAAGAGCAAGTGCAGCGAAAGCTGGCGACAGACTGTCATCATTATCATTAACAGACGCCACGGTTCGCACCTTGCACCATGCAACATCCGCTTGTTGCAGTTGCTGTTGCTGTGTTGTGGCGCTTATTATTGTCACTGAAGTGGCCGCCATGAGCAGTCGTTGGTGCCTCTGGTCCTAGCAGCACATCCTGTCGCCCAAAACTGACAACAGCAGAGACAGCAAGACTGCGAGACAGAGACAGCGAGACAGTTGTAGCGGGTACAAGCACGAGCATAACAAAATGGTGGCATGAAGGCGCTGCTTCCGTTGCAGTTTGTTTTTCACTCTGCACACTCGCAGACGGCTTAGTATAAGTATACTTATGTGCAAAAGTGTGTGTTGTGTTGTGTGTGTGTTTTTATGAGTTGGTGGCATAAAAAACAAAATGCACGCGTTAATCTTTCTAACAAACCAAGGCTATAGGTGTGTGTGTGTGTTGGTGTGTGTGTGTGTGGCAAGGTTTATGTTGCAAATAACTTTGCTTGCACTTCGGCCTAACATAATTTATGCACTGCACCACTGCTTAGGGCGTACTGTTATTTAAGTGATGGACGTGGCAGCTGGCACTAACTAACACTAGCATATTTAATTACATGCTTAGGATATGACCAACATTAATGCGAGCCACTTCTCTACCTCAGGTTACTACTACATACTATATAATTAAATGCCACAAAGCAGCCAGCAAGAAAAAACTGTTAAATTAAGTAGGTAAAGAAAAAATTTAGTTTACATTTTAGTTTAAATTAATTAAATTAAATAGAATTCAATTATAAATACAAAATCTCTTCATTTAGTTAGTTTTCAAAAGCATGAACTTATTAAATTGAAGTAAATTTTTAGTTGTAAAATTCGTTATCTTTTGTTTCAAAAGTTTTAGCTAACGTTAAATATATAAATAAATTAATACAAACGAGCAGCATTAAAATGAAAACAATAAAAACTGAAGCTCTGAACTGAAAAATTAGAAAATTGTATAAGCTTTGGATGAAAATATAAATAGTTTTAAATAAATAAATAGAGATGCTTTTAATTAATTGGTGTAAAAAATAACTATTTAATATATAGACTTAATGTTTATAGTTTTTATTATACTTTAAATTTGTTTCTTGGCTCTTTTAATAGCTCAAATTTAAAAATATATACTAATTTTATATGAATTCCATTTCAAATTTATTATTACATCTTTGGTATACTCAAACTTCTATACATTTTGATTTAAAACATGCCATAACTTTGCCACTAATGTCGTGATTAATTAATCTATCTATTTAGATTTAAGTACGTTAACTATTTATGGCTTATGCCCAAAGTTTATCAAATTATTTTTACATTCACTTCATAGTATACTATATACTTATATTTGCACGTTTGCTGGCGATAAGATTTGGCATAATAACAATAATAAGTGCTTATCAGCGCCGCTTGGCTAAAGGCTGACAATGAAAATTTGATAACCCAAACTCCAAAGCATACAACGCAGCACTAATAGACCAAAGATTTTCTCAATACGCTCACTTGTAAGTTCGTAACTGGTATTGAAGAAACGAAAAAATCACTCAATGTTGTGACGCATGCGTGGGTTTTAGTACACAAACTGCACGCTATGCATGCAAATGGCGCCACTGCTATGAGAGAGTAATTTTCCCAATGCTCTCTCGAAGTTACTCTCTCGCGCGCGCTCTCTCTCTCTCTATATTGCTCTTTATGGCTGTCTCTTTGCCAGCTGTTGGCACGAGTTAAATTCGTTTGTTTGTTTCCTCGGCGCCTTGAAGTATGCTTCGGTTATTTTCTGTTATTTTTTTGTATTTTTATTTTTTGGTTTTTCCTTAGCTTAGGCAAAGCGGGTAAGAGAGCAGCAGGAAGCGACATTGTGGCTGTTGTTGTTGCTGTTGTTGCTGCCTTCAATTCAATTTTTCGCCAGCTGTTGTGCTTAATTTGAACTTTAAGCATTTTCCTTTTTGCCAACGCCATCGTGCTTCCCTCTCGTTTCGCCGCTTGCTCGCCGACATCGTTCAACGTATTCTGCGAGCTGTTGTTGTTGTTGTTGTTGTTGCTATTGCTGTTGTTTGGGCATTTCCGGCTTTAACGCTGCGGCGACAGTTCAATGCGTATGAAAAACCCATTGGCATCGCCAGTTAGCTGCCCCATTGTAGGTCAGCCTTTTAACCGCTAATGAAGACTTATATCGAAATGAGCGCTACTTGGTTTTCGGGGTTTTCCTTCTGCTTTCCTCATTTCATTTCATTTCATTTTTTTTGCGGCAGGGTAATGCACTTATTTATAGGTAGAAGAGCAGAGAATTCCGTTTCAAATACTATAGCCAGTTGACAGTATAAATAATGTGTTCCTTTGCCAAAATTTATGGCACTTGTATGTCTTCCACTCTGCTCCAACTTGACTGCTATAAATTAGAGCGGTGCCCAGGCCGTGTGTGTGGACCGCTCCCATACATACATCCACATATGAGTTCAACAAAATCGACACGCAAGGCCACACACTTGCACACATTTCCAACTAGATTAAATATATACACAAATATATATATATGTATGTCTATATATTGTATTTGTGTTGTAAGTAACCGCTTCGTAAGCGGCTTTTGAGGTTTTAAAGTATTTAGGCATAATGATTAGCCGCTCATTAATTGCTGTGCTAAGCAAAGTCACTTCATCTGACTAATTAAGCAGCTGATTAACACACATACACATACACATACATACTCGCTATTTATTGTATTTTATTGACACACTACAAGTTAAACATAAAATTGTCTTAGATTTCATACGCCCTGTGGCACGTGGCTCGTGGCGCTTGGCACGTTAACTATTCCAAAATTTCTTTCTATAAAATTGTGCAGCAAATGCAGGGACGTGGCCTATGATGTCCATGGTGGTGATGATGATGTCCATGATGATGATGAGGTGGTGGTCCGTGATGTCCATGATGTCCTCCATGATGTGGTCCGCCATGACCATGTCCATGTCCTCCATGACCTCCATGTCCTCCGTGTGGTGGTGGCATTTCTTTAATTTCTAATGAGCAACTTCACGTGTGAATCGTCTGACTAATTGGCGTCAACTAAAGCTCTACAATATGCTTCAATGCCCAATACAATGCTTAACAGATAAGCCTTATCTAGTCTGATAAGAGTTTGCTAATCAATACAGTTATATATTTGGATAAAGTTGTCTGCCATGACTAAGAGCCATTAGCGAATGTAAAACATTTAGTCATACGCCATTAAAAAAGAGGAAAACCCTTGTTTATGCAATTTTAGTCACTGCAGGGGAAAAACCCCAAAGCATACTATTATATATAATATTACATATAAACTAAGGAAATTTATAGTTGTAATATAAATAAATCTAGAAAACTTTTTCCTTGAAATTTTGTTAAAAATAAATCTCATTAGGTTAAAATTAAATTTAAAAAATTAGTAAAGTAATTTTGATTTTTAGATACTTGAATTTTTGTATACAATTTGATTTTGCTTAAAATTAAATAAAAATAAAAATAATAACGCAACCTTTTGTTTAGTAAGGTAATAAAAATATAGTTTTATATATTTTAATTTTCTTTTTAACATATAAATAAATGTTTGAAATTATATTTCAATAACCGCAATAAAATAAGAATATGTTTTTCAGGTATCAAAAAATTTATTTTATATCGCAGCTTTGAATATTGAAATTAATTTTTATATTTTAAACAAAATATTATTAAAATCAACAAAATAAATAAGACATGTTTGTGCGCATTAAGTCAGTTGCAGTGTTGGAAAAGTCCACATTAGCGAGGCTGGATGTGTGAGTGTCCGTGTGGGTGGTGAGGTGGTGGGTTATAGTGTGGTGGAGGCGGACAATGGTGTTGAGGTGGCGGGCAATGGTGATGCGGTGGTCCATGATGCGGTGGTCCATGATGCGGTGGTCCATGATGCGGAGGTCCATGATGCGGAGGCCCATGATGGGGAGGACAATGATGCGGAGGTCCATGGTGCGGAGGTCCGTGATGAGGAGGTCCCTGATGACACGGCGGATTGTGATGGTGTGGCGGTGGCATAGTTAGTGTTTTATTAGAAAGTATTCAAAGCAAACTGCGAATAACTGAAGGCACTTTGTTTAACTAAACTTATTTTCGTGGCTCACCCAAGTTTTATAATATCTAGGTTTAATGGTCTTCAGATATGTACTATCTAATCAAACGATGGGTTGGTCGCTCTAATCAATTGTTGTTTGCTCGAGTTGCTAAAATTAATATGTCAACATTTTATGAGCAACACTCAATAAATATTGCAGTTTTGTGCGACTGTTTTGGACTGTCTGGAAAGTCCCGCATAAGATATATTTTTGTCATTATCTATGGTAGTTCCCATTATTTATTTAATTATTTTTAGCAATTACTTATTGCATAAAAGTTAATATTTTCGGTTTGGTGAAAAATAACTCTAGGACTCTATAACTTCGGAAGAAAACAAATTTTTCGCTTAAATATGTAAATATATTTTCCACTAGGACTTGATTTTAAGATTATAAATAAACATATTAATAAAAATACTTGATTGTATTTAAAAATATCATTTAGAATATTATTAAATTTCTTATTAATATTTAATGATGCGGCGGGTGATGTGGTTGATGATGCGGCTGATGAAATGGCATCGGAGTTTGGTACTGCGGCTGATGGGGATTGTGTCCATGATCATGTTCTGGTCCAGGTCTGTGAGGTGCATGTGGTCCGTGAGGATTATGAGGTCCGTGAGGATCATCATGATGTCCATGAGGTCCTGGTGGTCCGTGTGGTGCTGGCATTTTCAATAGTTTACTCGCTCTAATATGGAAACCAAAACAATTGCTAAACAATGGTTGTCTAGACATATGTATTTATATTATGCGAAAGCTTTTGTGGGAATACCAAAGTTGGGAAAGCCCTGAAAAAGTGCTACGCATTTGGCAAAAGTACTTATAAAGATAAAACAAAAGGTAAACATACAAAAATGTATGTGTATACTAAACATTAACAAGATAAGACATTATCATTAGTGTTTGGACTATGATTAATTTGAAATTCCTATAGATTTTCAAGCACAATTATATGAGCTAATTTCTTGTAAATTTTGTTTATAATAATTTAATATATTTATTTTGTTATCTGTTTGTTTCTAGTAGTATACCAAGATAGTGAGTAGCCATTAGATTGCCTTCATGACATTTGTGCTCGCATGACCTAACCAAGTAAGTGACTATCCAAAACTATTGGAAAAAGAAACCCGAGCGACCCACTTATGCCACATGTTTGGCAAAATTGCCAGATGCCCTACAAAATAAAAAAAAGCACTCGAGCAAAATAGAAAGAAAATAAGTAGGAAAATAGGAAAAGGGCAGCGGATTTGGCTTTTTGAATTCAATTAATTTTATCTGCATCAATTTAGCCTTTATAATCGCATCAGAGTGCGCCAAACTCGCAACAGAACAAGACCTAGAATCAGAATGTACATACATATATTGTTGAAAAGGAGAAGGAGTAGGGAAGAGCAAAGTCGAAAAACCCAAAAACCACTCAAAAGGGGCCGCTTGCTCGTAAAATGTATAAAGTCATTGCAAAAGCCA
Source organism: Drosophila tripunctata (assembly GCA_035047385.1). Taxonomy (NCBI): domain Eukaryota; kingdom Metazoa; phylum Arthropoda; class Insecta; order Diptera; family Drosophilidae; genus Drosophila; species Drosophila tripunctata. The sequence goes on from JAWNPS010000227.1 coordinate 427,608, forward strand.
ATTTGTATATCAGCGACGTTCCATGGATGGCAAAGGCAATGGCGATGGAGGCCCAGCGATTATCAAAATGCGAATATGGCACACAGAGCGCCAGCAAAACTTACTTAAAATGCCCTTAGCACACAGAGAGAGAGAAGGAGAGAGAGACAGAGAGAAGGGTGGATGGTGGGTTGAGGTCCTTTCTTCATGGCAACAATTACATTTCACAGATTTACGTTTGGGCGCTTTGGTCGCGTGTGTTGCATGCTATTTGTGTGTGTCCTTTATTTGGCTTATGGAGCTTACATTACCGCCAAGCCCTGGGTCTTGGGCCAAGGCAAGGGTATGGGTCTGAAGACGGGGGTCTGGTTCCCAATCTGGCTCTGAGCACTGCTAACTGAAATGGTGGGTTTCAACTGTCGCGGATGTGTGCCGTCTAAATATGAGAATGTTGTGTGAAAATGTTTAAAATCCACGCAAGCTTTTCAAGCGCAAATGCTTAGCACGCCAGTGCACAGTGACACAAAACAGTTGCAATCAAATATTCAAATTTTGTATAATTCTATAAAGTGTAAATTGTTGAATAGTACTTAAAACCCAGTACACAATTGAAGTACAAGTAGGCAGTATTTAATAGAAATTTCTTTATGCCGCCGCAAAGTATGCTTTACTTTTGGAAAATGCAGTTTACCGTGTAATACGTTTAACTAAATGAAACCAGCAGAAAAGTGAGTTATAAATTAAAGTTAAGAAGTGAATTTAAATGCTAGTTTTGTACCACTGTCAGTTGGACTTGGTAAAGGCGGAACAGGGTGTGGCCCACGTCCACTTTTGCATGCCACATAATGGCGTGTGAGCAACAACAACAACAACAACAACAGCAAGAGTGAAAAAAAAACTGATGAAAAAGGGAAGTAAATAGTGGAAAAGGCATAAATAATAGCAAATAATACGGCGACAATGCGCACAAATTTGCCGCTAAAGTGTAGTCATTGTCGGCCTCGAGCTGTGCGTGAGACAGCTAAAGGGCATGCCGAGGCGGTAGGGTTTTCCACTCTGCCACTTGAGTTAGCATTTTGCATGATTTCGCTATTTAAATTTATTATACATTAGATTTATGAGCGCGTTGAGTTTGGCCCCTATACGACGCCTACGACTCTTAACACTTATCATTGGCCTTTTGTGGTCTGAACTGGTCTGGTCGGGACTGGTCGGGACTGGTCGGGGCTGGCCTGCTTGTTGTTGGCTTTAATTTCATTGGCCCTTTTTGAATGGGGTGCGAAGCGTCAGTGTTTATAATAGAAGTAGAAATAATACGTAATCCCATAAACATTTCACAACTTGAGTGTGAGTGTGTGTTTTAAGTGATTTCTTTCTCACTTCGCTGCCACTGGACATGCACAATTATTATCGAGTCGATGGATCGGTGGGCCGTGTTTGTGCCACTTCTGTCACATGACTTGCGGTTGAATATTTCAGTATTTTAGCATTTTATTTTTCATTTTCTTCATTTCTTTTCATTTCCCATCCACATTTCTGTTTTTTAATTATATGTTTTGGTGGCTTGCGTGGCATTCAAGTGCTCAGTATGGCAGGTGCTTATTTAAAGTGTGACAGAATTCAAAGTTGAAACGGAAACGGAAACCTGCACGCCTGTCCCATAACACGAACCACCATATTTGAATGTGTTTGCATTAAGAATTGCGGTACTTTGATAACATAATAATATAGTAATCAGTTAACTGGGGCTCAAATAAGAAGAGAAATGAATATTTACACTTTTCCAGCTGTGTTCAAAACAATTGCAGCTTAATTATTGGGTATTTAATGAGTTTTTAAGCACTATTACTTACACAAATACTCGATCTAGTAACGCATTTTTTATATATATGTAAAATGTATAAACATATTTTGTTTATTGTGTTTTAGACTTTCGTTCAAAGCTGTTGAACTGTCTTTGTTTTCTTGTGTTTTTGTTATTGTGTTGAAATATATTTAATTATACATTTTTTTGCATTTCTTTTCACTACTACTTAGATAAATTTAAAGTACTAATTTATAGCGCTGTTTCTAGGTGGGTGAAATGTATACAAAATGTGCAAAATTCTTAAATTCACTAATCTACATTTAAACAGATTTGTAGGCTACATACAATATGACATCGATTGTGGGACATGTGCCTATAATTACCACTGGAGAAGCCATGCCGGATTGGGTAAAATTTAACTGGAGGACAAAAGTTCAGCATGATATCTATAGAGATTGGGGCTCATACTATGCACACCGACGTCGTTTTAACTTTGCCCAGCATTACTATACCAAAGCCTTGGAACTGGAAGACCGTGACTATAAAACACTCTATAAGAGAAGTTTGACCAAGGGAAAAGCTGCACAGATTGCCGGAGCTCTAGAAGATGCTCGATTAGCTGCAGGTAACATATTACGCGTATAAACTACTCCGCTTTAAAAAAATTGAATAAATATTTAACAGCAAAGGGTGAGGAAAAACATGGACCTGACTGTCCAATTAATCTGCAAATATGCGATTGTCTTTTTGAGTTGAATCAGTTTGAGAATTGTACACGCGAACTGCATGAAAACCTGCAAAGATTTGTGGGAGTCAAGGCCAGAAACTTTGATAAGCGTTGCACAGTGGTAAGTTTCAAAGAAAATTCTATAAATTTTACCCTGTTTAATAGTCAATATATTTAGCTTGATGGTGTTATTCAAGATGTGACCGGCAAAGCGCTATCTCTGTTCTATCTGAACTATCGAAAAGTAGTCGAAGAAGTGAGTGCTATAATGAAAGCAAATGAGATGAAAGATGATCGTCCTATGTGGAAGATATTGAAAGAACTGGAGAAATGCGATGTGCTGAGTATACCAGAAGTAGAGGTAATATCCATTTCCCCACTAATAATTGAATAAATTAACAAACTTAAATATTTTGTAGCCAGAGGATCCCTCACCACTCGAATTGGCGCGCAGAAAGCGTGCTTTCAATGTGATACATCAGAACTATCTGAATAGTTCGTGGCATGATGTACTCTTTATGAAATTATTACTCAAAAATCCCAATCTACTATTAGAACAATGCAAAAATTCAAAGCCGTTTCTGCAAACTCTTTCTCGGTCCCAATATGATATTGTGCGGCGATTTATTGTAAGTATTTCATTAGAAACTATATAAATATTAATTAAATACCTTCACAGAAAATGATTCACTCACGTAATCCGCTGTATTATATCAGTTATATGAAGTATTCCAACAAAAAGATGCTGCAGAAGAACAAAGAGGCCTATCTGTATGGCATACAGTACCAAACGCATCGGAATATGAATGCAGATCTGAAGCACATACGAAAACTGCGTCAAGAGAAAAGATTGCAGGTAACTAATTTGGTATAATATTGGCTTCTAATAATAGTTTATTAAAACAAACGCTTATTTCAGAGTCTGGCTGAATATGTGGAGAAAATTATGGGAGATTATTATGTGACAAAAACGAATCGTGTCATGTGCTGGAAATTTGAATTCATTAATGAGGTTTACAACACATTGGCACTGGCCCTAACCGAGCAATACTATGTACCCAAATATTTTGAGCAAAGATCTGCTAAGTTAATGCCATCTCACACTATATTATTGACTCTATTGCGATTGCCAACGGATAAAGCAAAAGATATCAGCACATTTGTGTTTGGAGATCGTTCCACTTATCAAGATGGTGATGCTAAAGATCCCGTTGCGATTAGAGCTAGAAAACGTATTTCTCGTTTAGAGAAACGTATTCGATTTGCCAAGTTTTCGATTGAAAAGTGTTATCTATATCATCAGATTGCTAGTGTTCATTTGAGTCAAGTGCGCTACGATGAGTGCACTCTAAATGCACGCCGAGCTATTAAAGGTAAATTTTATGATAACTCAACTGTACTTAAACTAATGTTAACTCTAATTTAGAATGCCGCAACTGTAACAGTTTGACGTGGCACTTTCTGAGTATTTTGCAAATTTTTATGGCAAATGTTTTGCAGCACAAGGTGGAGGCCAGCAAAGAGTCTGCTGAGGAAGCTTATCCAATAGCTAAGCAACTCAAGTATCCGCCTCTTCAAAAATTTATACAATTCTGTCTGCATTATGTCAATGAAGATTTTCGCAAGAAGACGGAATCTATAGCTTCACAGCGAGCTAGCAAAGCATCTGGCACAAGTTTGTAGCAAATTTGTAATTTTACATTGTAGAAATTTAATAAAAGCACGAACTTAATCGTATTCCAAAACAAAAATTTGCTTTTCCATTCGGAAATCAAGAACTCTTTGCCTTACTCGTTTGCTTACAAACAGCTACGATTCATTAATTGATTCGTTTTAGTTGCAGCAGCATAACACAAACAAAACTACACAGAGAAATAACAAAATCGAATATAAGGAAGCACATTTTCACATTTATAAAAAGTATTTTATAATAGCAAAAAAATGACTTCAATTGTGGGACATGTATTGAATCTGCAAGTGGGAGAGTCTATACCCAATTGGGCCAAATTAGACTGGAGTCCAGAAATCGAACATGATATTTACAGAGACTGGGGCACTTACTACTTCAATCGACGTCGAGAGAATTTTGCTATGCATTATTATACAAAGGCATTGGAATTGGATAGTTTAGATTATATGACACTATATCGTCGCAGTCAGGCCCAACGTCGAGCTGCAAAAATCGATGGAGCACTAAACGATGCCACAAGAGCTGCCAGTATGTATAATTCTTTGTTTACACATAGAGTTTTTTAAACTAATGCCAATTTAAGAAATGGCTTTGGACAAACATGGTCCGAACTGTCCCATAAATCTACAAATATGCGATGCACTTTTCGAACTCAATAAGTTTGAATTCTCCAATTTGGAATTGCAGAACAATATTCGAGCATTTGTTGGTGTCAAGGCCAAATTATTTGAAAGACGTCTAATTGTGGTAAGTTATAATGAAAGCAAATTAAGAAGAACGTTTGTTTCTACTGATTTTTTAATAGGTAGATGATGTTATTAAGGATGTGACTGGCAAAGCCATGTCTATGTTCTTTTTGAAAAACCGAAAGTTGATTGAACAAGTCAGTGAAATCACCAAAGCCAATGCAATTGTTGATAATCGCGTCTTATGGAAGAAACTGAAGGATCAGGGAAAATGTGACGTACTCAGCATACTTGAGATCGAGGAGGAAGTATTATCGCCCATAGAAATTGCGCGCAGAAAGCGTGCTTTCAATGTAGTTCATCAGACCTATATGAATGATTCGTGGTTTGATATACTCTTTATGAAGATGTTAAGAAAGAATCCCAATTTGCTCCTAAATCAATGCAAGCGCTCCAAAGGTTTCTTGAGTACTCTGTCGAGTAAACAATATGATATTGTCAGACAGTTTATGGTGAGCATTTTATAGTACTTCTTAATCAATTACTATCACAAATTTTATGTAGAAAATGCTGCAATGTCGAAATCCGCTTTACTATGTCAGTCTGCTAAAGTATCCAAACAAAAAGATGCTAGAAAAGAACAAAGAAGCGAATCTTTTTCGTGTACAGTATCAAACCTGTAGGAATATGCATGCTGATCTGAAATATATGCGACAGCTGCGGAAGGAGAGAAGAATTAAGGTAAGTACAGAATTATTGCTAAAAGTTTTAAATTAATATGTAGTCTATAGACTCTAAGCGACTATGTGGAAAAGGTCATGGGTGATTACTATGTGATCAAGCGAAATCGCGTCATGTGCTGGAAATTTGAGTTCATTAATGAGGTTTACAATACCTTGGCATTGGCATTAACCGAACAATATGTTGTGCCCAAGAAATTTCGAAATAATGCAACTGCATTGATGCGACTTTTGCATTTGCCAAGGGATAAAATTAACGATATTGTGCCATTTGTTTTTGGAGATCGTTCCACCTACCAAGAGAGCGATGATCAAGATCTGGAGGGAAAGAAATCGAGGTAATGTAGATTAAACTTTAGTAATTACATAATTTACCTTTATGCTTAATTAGAAAACTAATTACACGCATTGAGAGACGTATACGTTTTGCCAAGTATTCCATTGAGATATGCTATCTATATCATAAGATGGCAACAATTCATCTGGCTCAACTGCACTACGATGAGTGCTGTTTCAATGCTCGCAGAGCTATCAAGGGTTCGTTTAGCATAAATTTACACTTAAATAAATATAAATAATTATTTCTCTATGTGCCTTAGAGAGCCGCAAGTGCAATAGCTTAATTTGGCAATTTCTAAGTGTTATACAAATAATCAAAGCGAATGTAACTCAACATAAACTGGAGCGCACTAAGGAGGCTTTGGAAGAGGCATTGCCCATTGCTAAACAGCTGGGATCACAGCAGCTTATCAAGTTCATAGAGACTTGTTCCTTTAATAACGATGATGACTTCCATAGAAAACAAAGCTCGATAGCCGCTAGTCAAAGATCCAGCAAAGCATCGGTAACAACTGAACTGATGCGACAGCAAATGGATGATTATAATCATAGTTTAATGTGATACCATATACATGCTGTGTAGCTAAACATACACATTTTTAATGAAAAATATAAAAAGACAGTATATGTCGAGGTGTATCAAAGCCGTTGATGTATTCTTATTTAAAGAGTTCCTTATATAAACTTAACCTTAATATTCCAGTCCTCAAGCTGAATTTAAAGCTATATCTGACTTTTTCTTGCTAATAACAATGCTAAAAACTCATTTTCGACCCCATAAAGTATATATATAATATTTATTATCAGCACAAAATTTCTAATCGTTTAAGATAGATTTTGGAAGAAAATTGTAAAAAAAAATTTTTTTTTGTTTTTAAAAAAATGTCAAGAAAAAAATCAAATTCCAGATATTTTTAAATTTAAATGCAGAATTAATATCGGAACAAAATACAGTTTAAATTGTTGTTCCGTTTCAAAATCGGTTAATTTTTGGCAAAGTTATCAAAGTTCAAAGTTTCAGAATAGGTTTATATATGGAGAAAACGGGATTTCAACTGCCTATCAATGTGGTAGGAATAGTTTCTTAGAATACGTACCTTTTTAAAACACTTTAGGTAGGTATGTAAAATTTTGAAAAAAAAATCAAATTCCAGATATTTTTAAATTTAAATGCAGAATTAATATCGGAACAAAATACAGTTTAAATTGTTGTTCCGTTTCAAAATCGGTTAATTTTTGGCAAAGTTATCAAAGTTCAAAGTTTCAGAATAGGTTTATATATGGAGAAAACGGGACTTCAACTGCCTATCAATGTGGTTGTAATAGTTCTTTAGAATACATACCTTTTTAATACACCTTAGTTGCTTTCTAAAGTGTACGCACATATTTTTAATACTAGCACTATATCTTTATAGGAGCTTTTGTGTTGGATTTGTGCTTTTAGGACTCTGATCAGATAGTCCAGGCTTAAGTTATACCAGTTGTAATCTTTGTGGTTGCCTATAAACTGTGCTGTCGTGTGATTAAAACTTTTATTTTGGCCTACATTTTAAGCGCTGCCTCAAGCTAGAAATTTACACACACACTCACATACGCAGCGGTAGAAAATTTACCTGGGAAATGGAGTCGTAAAAATTCTATCAACTCGATTAAATTATAACAAGTGGATTTTCATGTTTTTGTGTCGCATTTATGGGTTTTTATTGTGCTAATTTAATGCGAGGCGGCAAGGAAGCGCGACAGGACGCAGATCCTTGAGCAAGAATATTCTGAATATATATAAACACTTAGATACACACACACACTCACACACACACCTGAGTTTTTGGGCTGCAATAATACTTGGCACACATTTAGTGGCAGCATTTAGTGGCACATTGCGGTTCCGAACGACGACGCTGAAGTTCATCCTTGGGACATTGCTGCCACGTTGCTGCTGCTGCTGTTGTTGCTATTTCATTTTTCGTTTCCTTTTATTTTTTTTAGGCGACACTCACTGTGTGGCGCCACACTTGGCAAAGTTCTTGGCCTACCTGCCACACACTCACACACACACACGCCACACACCTGTTAACCCCCCTTTTGCTAGCTGCCTTTTGTCTTATCAAAACTTTAGCGCGCATGTGTTTATGCCACAAATGGCACTTTTGCGGCAGCGCATTTTATTTTTTTACTGCCACTTTTCGCCATTTTGCTTTATCATTTTTATTTGGCAGTTTTCTAGCTATATGGGCGTGCCCCGAACCCGTATTTTGCACTAAATTCTAAATAACAATGCTAAAAGTCAGCGAGGTGTCACTAAACGAATGCCCTCGAAGGTTTAGCATTTTAATATAGTAGCAAGGGTAATTGTAGCAAATATATAATATTTTTGTGAGAAAATAATACTTATTTTGTATAAATGCTTTAAATTTATTATAATACAAATACATAGATACTCTATTTCTCAAATTTGAACTCGAATATCTCTATCAAAACTGCAACGAATGTCAATAACTCTAAATTCTCTATAGAAATAAAACCGTAGCATACTTCTCGGCATGCAATGTATAGAGATCGTTGCTTAATTCCAAGCCCAAAAGCACGCTATAATAATTTTGTTTGCATTTTTAAATATTACAGCGCACTGTTCTAACGAATTAAAGCTGTTGAAATGACTTAATTACATTGAAATGCAAGAGCTTTCTCTGATGAATCCTTTGCCGTTGCCTCTATGCATATATACCTATTTTGTATACAACTAATAAGCCCCATCGAGCCGTTGTCAGTCCGTGTATAAAGCCATAAACATTTAAATAGCCACCCTAGTTGGATTTTATTCTCTCGTGGGCGAGTTGAGCGAAAGGTATGCAAGCAAACTAATGACCCTGTATTTATATGACAGGGCCAAAAGTTTATAAATATTTATGGGCTGTGTGTGTGTGTTGTGTTGCTCAGAACTCATTTGCTTATTTTAAAATTCCGAGCAGGCGTTGTTTCATTTTTGACACCCGAAAGACCAAACAGCTCCCAGCTCCCAGCTCACAGCTCTCAGGACCCCTTCAATACACCCGAATTTGCCAGTCCCTCAGTCTTGTCATCGCACGTTGTTGCCATTGTCACGCACACACGTACTATATTTTTTACGCGCATATCATATTACACACACAAACACACACATGGTCCCGAGCACCCCTTTTTTCGGGGGTACGAGATTCCAGCGAGTTGCTGTGTATTTTTTTTTTTGGCTCACTGTTGAAGTAAATAGAATCACGTACACTAATTATCATCACCAGTGCGCGCCAACATTCAAAAATATATTTTTATTAATTTTATCGAGAGCGTCAAGGTAACGCCCCACAATCATGATAGGAAAGGGAAAGGGAAGCTGTGGTGGAATCCTCCCCAACCACAGTGCGACAGTTGTTTGAAATTTTTAATTGAGATCCGGCAATACGATAAACCTGACTACAAATAGTGGCACACTCTGTTGTGAATGTAAATTGCTGCATTTACTTATTTCGATTGATTGTTTCGATTAGATAAGTTTAGCTATAATTAGCTAAAGTAGATTTTATTTTGGTGGAGATTACTGTAGTTGCACTTGACGCTAATGGCGTTTAATGTGAGTCATCTAATTGGCATATTTTATATTATTAAAGTTGCAGATTGAGTCATACTATGTACATACATCGGAATGTAGGTTGATGGTGTGAAAACTTTATTATCTGTTAAAGAAAAATATAAATCTATTTACCACTTAAAGTTTCTCATTCTTACATTTAATTTAGTATCAGCTACAAGTTGATTATCAATTTGTCCTTAAACATTTGTTAACTGTTAACCTTAATATATATTTAGTTTTAATCAAAATGCCAATAAAACTGTCAACAAACACATTTTGATAAGCAGTGAGCTCTAACAATCTTGAGTGATTCATATAATGAATCCAGCCAAAAATACCCTTGATAGTGAAATAAACAAAATTTTAAGCCCAAAAAAAGTACATTTTAGAATTGTGATTTTGTTTTTGTGCATATTTACTAAGCCAAAGATTAAATATAATTAATTATATTTATAAATAATTATATTAAATAATAATATAAATAGTTTTGAAAGAACATTTTCTTATACTTTAGTAAAAATTAAAATTAAATATTCGAGAACCCTTTAAGAAATTTTTAGAAAATTTTTAAAATATAGAAATAAGCTTAGATTTAAAAAAAATATAAAAGACTTTTATCAACAGTTCTTTGGAACTAGCACTGGAATCAGTTGTATAACGCTAAACCACAGCCCTACAAATATACACAAATATATTTATTGTTTGAAAATGTGATCTTCATAATAGAATCAATAACTTTTATATAAAAATACTTCTATATAGTTTGTGTGCAGATAACAACAGTTGCTCGCAGTCAAAATTAGATAAGAATGCGATAGTGTGCTTTATCTGCCAGATAAGACTTATTAGTGCAACGCCAAACAAGAACTCGTGTCAGATAGAGATAGAGAGAGAGACAGAGAAAAAGATTGGCAATATCAAAATGCTATAATAGACCGATCTGGCATTACATGTAGTATCAACGGGAACGTGCTGCGTGCAACAAGTCGAGCTCGAGAGAAAAACCACTAAATATCGTTATGGATAATCGTACACGTATTGAGGTGGTGCAGGTGCCACCACCAGCGGCTCCACCAACAACGGTTATTGTACAACAGGCACCACCACCCAAGGATAAGGGCTGCTGTTGCATACCCTGTTGTCCATGTTGCTTTAGCTGCGGCGATTGTTGTTGCTGTTGCACCATAATGTAGACGACCCTTCGACGCCAACAACAACAACAACAACAAGAACATCAAACAAAGGCGCACAAATCCTTTAATACTTTACGTTAAATTAAGTTTCTATAGCTTTGTCGAGCTCGTGATTCACACACAAACACACACAGTTTTTTCGTGCAATAAAATTTTACGATTTGTTATAAATAATGTTTTGTACTCTCGGTTGTGGTTGTGGCAACATATTGTCTTGCATAAATCTCGTCTCTCTATCGTTCTCCCTTTTCGCTCAATCGTCTCGTAAAAAGCTAAATTTAATAACACACACACACACAGAAAATAACCACAACAATTTGTACTTTCATGTGCGGGCTTTTTGGCTTCGGCTTTGGCACATTATTTGCCAAGTTAGTTCGCATTCCAAGTTATTATTTATATGTTTCTCAAAATTTGCCAATAAAACCGAAAATGTGTCAAAAGTGTGGCCAGCTCTCGGGCCTGCTCTCATTTGATAAAACATTTTATGAGCTTTGAGGTCTCCGTTTTCTTCTTTTTCTCTCACTCTCACTCGCATTGCAACCGCATTCAGCGGCCAAAACTTTTTTCTGTGGCCCAAAACAATTTTTGACAAGGGTTATGAGTTGCTATGGTTTTCGGGCGAAAAGGGGTGGGAGGTGGGGTAGGCGGTAGTAGTACTATGTTAACCCATTCAAAGTAATTTTTGTGTACTTTTTTACTTTTGTGCTCGCTGTTTATCTAAAGCCCAAAACATATTACTCATACGCCCGTTGGTATTGAAGACGCTGCACAGTCGAGCAAACAGAGCTCATTAAAAATTGGTTGAAAATTACAGTTTGGCTAAAATAAAGATAAAAATGTTTAAGCTTTGCAAAATTTAAACAGTTTGTTGCTTTTTGGTAGAAAGAAAATTTAATACGTTATTTAAACTCAATTAATAATGCTTTTTAAAAAGAAACTATACTATCAAATCGTAAAAATGTCTGCAATATATTGTAGGAACATATAAGTTATTAAAAAAGTTACTTAAAATAGAATTAGTTTTGCATTTAAATTAAAAACAATGCATTGTAAATTGTTACTGGTATTAAACTATTATATTATCTATTTTTGTGTTCCCCTTTTTTCCGTGTTTTCAACCACTGTACTTTGGGTACTCCACATTTCTGACATTTACACAAAACTGTTCATTATCACAGCTCATTGATCAAAATGCCTGGGCTTTAGATAAATATATATATATGTGTATATCTTTTTTCGGTAGACCAAGTTTACCAATTGAAATACATTCGGCGCTTTCCTGGAATTTTAGTTTAAATTCAGTTATTGCGTCGCATAGTGAACGCATATAAATAGTTATACATTTTAGTTAGTGAAACTTATTTAGTTAAACGCAAGGATCATCAGCATGTACAATCCTGGCTATTGTGTGGACGTCATTGATCCATACTATCCACCGCCAGTGGAAGTAATTGAAGTGGTACAACCACCAATGATGCAACCAGGCTACGGACAACCCGCCGTGGTGGTCACTCAACCACAGACGGTCTATGTGGAGGATTCATCGGGTCCGACGAGAGAACAAATGGAATGTTGCCTTATGCTGGGCGCCTGTTGTGTCATGGAGGAAGCCGGTTGCGTTATATTATAAATATTTAAAACTATTATGTGAAAAAGTGTTTTAAGCAATTCTTATGTAAATATAAATATCGAAAACAAAGAGATAAATAATTTCGAGTGTATTTATTCAAATGCAAACAGCAAGTGTAATTTAAGATATTACAAACGTATACGTTATCAAATATTTGCTACGTGGAATATAAGTGATTTAAATGAAAATGTTGAACTTGTGATAAATATAATAGAAGAAGTTTTAGCTAGAATCTATGAGTAATAAGCTTAAAATGAAATAAGCACAGATTCAATACAAAATTTTAAAAATTGGTGTGATATTTGTATAAATTTAACAAATGAAAAAAGTGAAGCTAGAATATAGCTAAAATCTATGCGTAGTAAGCTTATGAATATAGTAATCTATCTAAACTCAAAGTGTAGATTTCAAAAGACACAAATTTAAATTATAGTTTTACTACAATGCTGGTTTTTAAGACTTTCAAGACTTTCGTATATTTATATATAAATTTTTTTTAAGATATTCACATCTTTAGCTACGAAAAGCAAATGCATGTTTCTTAGCTCTTGAAGTGATTCTTAAGATGACAGCCAAAAAGTCATCCAATTAGGCAGATGCGCAATTGAGAATTTGTCAGGGATTGCTGCCTGTGGGGTGAACCATAACATTTTGTGGCTAGCACATTAAAGCCGGTTGTACTATATCAAATTTGTAGCGCACACACACACATATACGCACTGTGAGCCAAGTTATTATAATTAAAGCCAAGTTGTTGTGTACAACTGACAGAGTGCTACATTATGTTCACTGCTCTGCGTGTAGCGTTTTTTTCTTCGTAAAATGTTATTTGAAAATGTTGTGCGTTGCCACAAGAACAAGACAAAGAAACAGAAGCACATCCAGGACAATTTCAACAGCTTGGCTTACAACGGAAACAGGCCAGAAGAAGAAGAAGCAGCTGTAGTAGGAGTAGTACCGGGTGCTATATGCCTTTTTAACTTGATTTAATGAGTGCAGGAGAGGAAAAACATCAACAAGAAAAATGAAATAACTGTCATTGAAGACATGAAAAAGGGGAAGCACAGTGGGTGAGAGACAGTCAGAATTGACAGTCTGTCTTTGCTGTCGCCTGCTTCAGTTTTTCCAAACTGAACCAGAAAAAGGAAAGTAATGAAAAGCCAAGGAGCCAAGGAGGCAGGCAGCAGGCAGCAGGAGAGCCAGCAGAGGCTGCGCTACTTAACTAGCAGCAAACGAGCTGCCAGACACGAAGGGTCTACTTCTGGGTGTGGCACACAGCGCAATTATGCAGCAAATTAGCGCTTTATATTTATTAAAAGTCAGCTAACAGCAACAGCGACAGCAACAGCCTTTGTTTCTATTTATACTCCCTTTACTTCACTTCATTCTTTATTTTTATATATATATATTTTTTTTGTTTCGGTATTTTCGGGGGTTAGCTACGCACACGAAAGAAGAAGAGCAGCAAGTGCGAAAGCTGCAAAGCGGTGAGTACATGAATTGTCTGACAGTTGCCCAAGTTATGGACTACAATATAAAACATAGACTGACTTTGCATTCTGAAGTGTATGGCTATTAGTGGGCTGTGATGCGGCAAATTATAATCTATTATGATTAATATTGATGTTATGGAAATTGGCAAATATATTATTATTAATTGTTTTTATTTCAAATATAATTAGAGACGTGCTTAATATGGTTTAAGTTTCTAAGCTTTGTTTAAAAGAATGGTTTTATTTTAAATAATTTTAGTTATTGTTTTTTTTTTTTTTTTTTTTTTTAATTGTGTGTTTTTTTTTTTTTTTTTGAGTGTTTTTTTTTTTTTTAATTTTTTTTTTTTTTTTTTTTTTTTTTTTATATGTATTATTTTACTGTAGATTTTTCTATATTTTCATACACTTCCAAACGATTTAATTATTTGAATTATTGTTATTTCAGTCATATATCCTTAGAGACCAAATACATGCTGAACATTTGGGTCAGCTGCAGCCCTCAGAAAAACTGAAGAACAACGAGTGCGAAAAACATCTAATCATGGGCTACAAGTTAAAACTAATGCATAATTCGTGTACTCAGTGAAAGGAAGTCAATGCGTAGAAAAGTGAGGCATGAAGTCAGCAGGATTTAGGTTTGAGGATACAGGGATATAGCATTTCTACCCCCAAATACAAATAAGACGCTTAGGGGTTGGCTGTGTTATGAGCATTGTGGCAGCTTGTTGCATTTCCTGCAAGTAATTTTCTTATGAGTTTTCACTGTTTGCCACAAAACAGCCCCGTAATCCTTATAAATGAAGCAGCAAATTTGACGCCAATGCAAGTTTATATAGTTGATATAGTTTTACTCAAGGACTTAATGCATTTGCCACATACGAGTATAGTAATAGTAGTTATGTGGAATGGGATATTAACGTGTATTATATCTTATGTGACTTCTCATTCTCATTTCGCTCATTTGTCAGGATTTGAGCATTGTTGCGACGACCCCCATGAAAATTGCAATTGTATGAACCTTACTTTTCTTTTTGGCAATGATGATTTATTTTTCACGCACGTGGATGACTTTCCCCCCAAAACACACACACTCAGTGGTTATATGGGTGTTTTGTTGTATGTTGCTTTCATTAATGTTTGTCCAGCAGACTCATTAAAAATTAATCCGTCTTGCTGGGCGATTTTAATAAGACAATGTTAAGACTATCAATGTCCAAGCCAAGTTGGCCAAATGCAGCTTGTTAGTGTCGGCTTTGTGCTTAAAATCCATTTAACTTGCCGCTTTGAGCAGCTTATGGGGCAGCCCTTAGTAAGCTTGGCTAAGAATATGCTTAATTTCACTTTACTAACAAATGCATAGAAATAATTGTAGCATACTTTATGGCGCCTTTTAAGTTTAGCACACTATCGACTAGTTTTGTAGCAAATCATAGGCTGTAAGGGGCTTGAAGTAAACAAAAGTAGGCGTGGTAGTTTAGAAAAGCATATGTGTTCTTTTAACTGCCTTAAAAATAATTTTAAACAAAAAAATGTCTGTCTGTCCGTATGAACGAAAGAAGTTTAGAGAGCTACAATTACACAAAACGACTCTATACGCATTGTAAAAATATAAAAATAATATTTTTTACAGTCAAAAAATATGAAACTCAGTTAGGCTACAATTAATTTTACTTATAATACTTGTGTTGATTTTATAAACAACGTACCAGGGTCAGAAAAATGTTTCCAAATACACAAAAACTTCTGTTTACTTATCTTCAACATATCCAATGTGCACTACACGCAAATATAACAGTCATTTTACTTTACAGTTAATTAAGTCGATCGCTTTATCTGTTAATCGCGTACTCCGCACAGATCACTTGCACTTGCGCTCACCTAATTACAACTGCGGAGTGCACAAAATTTCTGAAAGCACTAGGCGAACAGAAGGGAGCAGTAACAAACGAAGGGAGCAGTCTCTCGACTCTCTGAGCTTCCCTTGCTTAAGCTCGCTCATTCAAGCGCACGGCTCTCTAAGCTTTACTTATACGCTTTAGGCACACGGCTCCCCTCTTGAAAGTTTGGTTACGTCTCCCTTTTAGGCGATCGCCTCTCTGAGCGAATAGAACTTTTTCAAGCGCTTGCCTCTCTTCAGCAGCCGTTATCTTTTGCTTTGCGATCTGCGTACATTTTCATATAATGCCATTCCATACTAATTGCTAAATAAATTCAAATATTGTAAGAAATTCAATGCAGTTGTAAATTTTCTACTTTTCCCAAAAGTATAAAAAACAATCCATTAGCCAACAATTGCAATAGCTTGTCCAGCTTGCCTTTGCTTGTTGTGGTTGTTATTGCAATTGAAAAGCCTGAATGTCAGCACATTAAAATACTCAACCCAGTTGCACACACACACAAACACACAGAGTCGTCAAGCATTCTCTTTGTGGCATGCCAGCAAACCAGGCTCAGGAACCACTCAAAAAAAAACAGTCAGCTGACCCGCTAAGTGCCGTTCGACGGCGACTCTTCAGGGGGCGTCCGTGTGACGCTGCCTTTTGTTTTATGTCAAGTGCAAAATGCGCAATGCATAAGACAAAGCAAACCGCATACCAAATAGTGAAACTGCTAACCTCCCCTCTTTTCCCTCTAATACAAACTCACCCACAAACCTATGGCAAGCTGCTATTGTGTCACTTGCCAAGCAACAACAATAGCAAAAAACAACAAGTTTTGTGTGACACATTTGGCAATGCGTTTTTAAACTGCAAAGAAACAAAACGAAATGTGGCAGCCACAAAATAGCAACAACAACAATAGCAACAACAACAACTCTAACAATAATACAACAACAACAAACTGGAACACAAAAACATAGTCAGCCAGCAAGTGGGGAAAAGTTTTTAGCATTTTTTCGCATTGCCTCGGCACTGAATTGCACTTAAAGTCAGCACCAGTTAAAAACTTTGAAGTCAACGACTACACCAAAAAAAAAAGTAAATATATAGTACATACATATATAGAAAGTAAGGAAAAAACTATGAGAAAAACTATTGAAAAGCTTGCTTATGGCAAGCTGAAGTCGGCATACACTAAAGAATAGTTAGGCTTAAGGGAAAGTTACAAATTTTAAGACAAACACCAGAAAATCTATAGTATTAATTGCTTCAATCTAATATTTAGTTTTAAATTGTTTTAAATATTAAATATAAAATTTATAAAAATATAATCAAATTTCTTTAACAAATTTCTAATATATTTGCTTTACTTGCACACATATACCCTGTATTAGTTAGTGTATTGAGCATAGAGTGCGAGAGAAACAATTGAAAACTTTATTGCTTTTGGCTTTTTCACTTTTGTTCGCAAGTATGTTGCACACGAGACGGCGCAGTTGACAAAACGGCAAAAAAAGGAGAAAAAAAGTAAGAAAATGGAGACCAAAAACTGTCGAAAGAAGAAAGTTTTGCACTTTTATTAATTTTGGAAACTCAACAGGAGGCAGAAAGTCCTCTATGCTCTATACATACATAAGTATGGCAGCTGGAAAGAACCACTTGAGCATGGACAAGATCGTGGGGGGGGGGGGACACCAAACCAAAGACTTGAGAGTTAAGAGTCGAGCAGAAACTGAAGAGTAAAGTGTCGAGAGTGTTGTGTGGGGTCCTCCATAGCAAGGTTACACACTCTCGGCAGCTGTGTGGTCAGCGGTCAGAGGTCAGCTGGGGTTCTCCACTAATTGGCCTTGTGAAAATATTTGCTACGCTTATGAAAACAGTTGGCCACATGCCACATGACCCTTGACTAAAATGACACACAAAATAACAAAACACACATACAACTACATACGGAAAGAGCAAAAAGTTTCGTTTATGCGTGCACAAAAGTACAAAACAATGCCGGATAATGGGATAAGTAATCATTTGATAGGTCATTAAATTATATATGGTATTTAAGCACATTTTATATAATGAAATTAATAAAAATCTTATGGAAATATATGAAATTTGTGTAAAGAATATAGAAATATAAATTGGTTTATTTACTATTTTATTAGACAAAGAAATATATTCTGAAAAGTGTTTTAATTAGTTCTTGTTGATAAAAATTTCAGTACATTTTTTCATATTTTTACAGGGTATGGGAAAACTTTAACTGCTATACAACGATCCGAAAAATATAAATTACAGAAATTTCCTTATTCTAAATCATGGTAAAATTAAAGCAACAAGTTATTAATCTGATCTAATTAAAATCTGCTCAAAAACTATTATGCAAAATATGAATACACAAAAAGTTACATGGCATAAACACTGCATAACTAAAAAGCTCTACCTCTAACAGCACACACACACACACATACACACACGCACACATGTAAGCAGATAAACAAAGTAACATTCACACACTTGGCAACCCAGTCCAATCATAAACATGCGCCGAAGCTAACCACAGTAGTCGTCCTGCTACCCGTCTCTGCCAACTCCCAATCCACAGTTCGGTCCACCGACCACACGACCGTTGGTCCGACCCCCTCAATTTTTGTCAACTGAACTAATTAATTAATTGTGGGGCGAGCACCGTAGCGTAGCCTTCAAACCAAAAGAGAGAGAGAGAGAGAGAGCGACGCGTCGTCTGAGTTGCCACTGCCCACGCAGCAACCCACACGTACCCCGCTCCTAGCCACCCAATTGCTAACTGACCAGCAACTAATTTTTATATTTATGAGGCCAGAACGTTGGCCTACTGCGTCATAAACTGTACAGTTTGGTTTGCCACAGGGTAGCAGACATTATTGTTGCTGTTGTTGCTGTTGTTGCTGCTTTGTATGCATGTGTGGCATGCGATGTTCTTGTTAAGGACATTCTATGCTTGCCTTGCTACAGACTCCAGACTCTACAGATTCTCTAGACTCCTCCATTTGCCGTTTGCATGCACACATTTTTAGTATCTTTTGTGTGATTTCATGCGTTAAAGCTGAATTTTTATTTTCTGCCATTGCAGACAAACCCATTAATCGAAGGCAGTTATGGTGGAGAGGGGGGAAAAACTACTGCTACTTTTGGGAGTTTAATTTTCATGTCGCGTTGAAAGTTTCGTACAAGTATTTATGGCATATAAATGAAATGTTAATACCAAACTTGGCAACATTTGTTTGCCTTTTCTAATGTTTGCTAATGAAGCAGTTCGATTGGGTTCTTAAATTGGATAATTGCTCTGAGATTTTTTGGGGGGGAGGGTTGTGGGGTGGTGGCTGGTAAGTTATGGTCAAGGGAAACAGTAGCATGTAGTTTGTAGTTTGTATATAATTTCATGGCCATAAACTTTGAGTGGGCAAAAGTTTTTGAAATACTTTAGGGCTATAAGAAAACAAGTTAATAAAATGTAATTAATTTTCATGATAAATAAATGAAAATAACATGACAAATGGGTAATATAGTTTTGGCACTCTAAATATTTAAAATACAAAATTTTATAACTAACAAAATATTTAAAATAACTAAATAAATTTGTAATAATAAAAGTTTCTGTATAAGAAAAATTATTTAAATGCACTGCCAAGCTTAATCAGCATCACAAAAATTCTGCTTCTCTTCTTTAAAACAGATTTTTCTATTCCAAAATGTTCATTAAACCAAAATCATTATTTTAAAATAATTTCCATATTTAATCATTTACTGCAATTAAGAAGAAAAATCCCCAACCAAAAATCTTAGTAGATTCTTGTCTTCATTTCTCTGGAGAGCTAAAAGTAAACAAACATTTCTGATTAATAGCAATGCAAATAATTAGAATTTAACAGCACACAAATGCATAACAATTACTTCAATTGTTGATTGAATTGATTGCAAATTCGTATATAGAAAATAAGCCGTAATAAATGTTGAGTGCACTGTGGACCCTAAGAGACTCATTTAGGGTATTATGCATTCATTTGCAAACAGAGCCATGCCCACCTAACGCTACTCCTTCTCCCTCCCCTTTCCGTTCGAATATGTTAAAGCCCAAAGGAAATCGAACAATGCTCACGTCTTGTGAAATGTTTATTTTTGTGTATATTTTTTTTAATATTTTATTATATGGATGTGATGATGCGACGTTGTGACATTGCGATGGTAATTTTAATGCATATTTAATGCAATTTTTAAGAGCCAAACGCATTATATAAAGTTATTTCGCTTTTACCGCAAATATAAACATAGAAAACTCTGCCAAAAAAAAAAAAAACCAAAATTCGCATGCGACAAGAATTTTAAATCATTTTATGACCAAATGACAAAACATTTTCATACAAATTGCTGGATTTTCGCATGGCATTTTTGCTAAAATGTTCAAATCCTTCTTTCCAATTCGCATGCGTATTGTTTTAATACACTGCAACTGAAGGGGCTGTCCTGCTCGAGGATATGAATAAGAGATATAAGTTTTAACAAGTGGCGTAGTATTTAGTACCTCACTTTAGCTATATATTTTGAAAATTTCAGTAAGTTCGATTAGTAATCTTGTGAGTTATAAAGGAGAGGGCTGCACTGATATGATAGTATAGCTGGCATATAGTAGTTGCGCATCTTAGCTATATATTCTGCAAATTTCAACAGAATTGGCCAACAAGTTTCCGAGTTCTTTTAAAACTTCTGCACGTTGTGCAGGGTAACTGCTAGTCTATATAGTTAGGCGAATTTTTACTTGCTGTATTTGGAATTAAGTTTCGGTTTGGTTTTTCCGATAATAATGTTCATAAATTTTTGCGTTTGCCTGCAAATATGCAACGGAAATTGCCAAAGCCACACGACTTCAATTTCAAGTAGAATCAACCCCGCAGCATCCACAATTCTTAGCCCCCGGCTAAAGATGCTGTTCAGTGTGTTTTTTTTTATAGGCTTCAGGGGAGTGCTTGGGCGTGTGTCGGTTATCCTAATCAGGAATGGGGAAGCTGTTGCTGTTGCTGCTGCTGCTGCTTCTGCTACTGCTGCTTGTCAATGCATTTCGTCTTTTGATAATATCAAAAACTCATTTGCCTTGGCCACTTGAGGGGGGATTTAGTAGTTAGTTTGATGTTGCTTGCAGCAGATGATTTATTATAGCGTAGCCCCCTTCCCACTACTCCGGGTACTACCACTCTTCCCTTACTTCAATACGCTGCTTATGCGTCATCAATTTTTCCGAGATAGTAGTCGCACATTTGCATGGACATTGCCAGGGACCATTAGGCAAAAGTTGCAGCTGCTCGGTTAGCTGCAGCATAAAGAACCGCAAAAGCATTTAATAACACAAAAGTATATACAACAAAAGCCATAAATAATTTGCACTTTGCTCATTTCCTAAAACAAATTTAACAAATTTGCGCGCCAAATATTAATTAAAAACCACTCGACACTCATTGAACAAGTATGAATATGTTACGTATACGACGAGTGCGAGTGCGAATACAAAGTATCTCATGGATACGTGACCACTAAATAAACGCGTTTAACATAAATTCAAATTTACATTTCCACCAAGTGCCCTAAAACAATAAACAATTTCTAATTCTCTTCAACACTCTCCACTTTCTCTACTGAAATGAAAAATGTGTGCGGTCACTTGGAAAATTAATTGTGATGCATTAAAACATTAAAAGTGCAATTGTAAAATTATTTCCCATTTCATGCAACATCATCAACAACAATAAAATGAATTTGTACAAAAACAAGTTACCCAAACATTTATAACAAATTGCACACATTTTCGAGCAACACATGAACAAAGCATGTATCAAGTGAAGTATACAACATATTTCGAGTGGTGCTGCATTAACTGATGAGTGTGTAATATTTATACACAACAAGCAAATCGTAGATTCACCTCAAAAAACATCAGAACAGTATTATCAGCAGTTCGGCAGCTTTAATAAAAAAATAAAGACTTCCTTTAATTTTAATTTAATTTAATTTTTTTCCTTTTAATTTATTTTACAAAATTTAATTTTTTCAAAAAGAAAAATAATTTTCCATACTTACCCCTTGCCGTTTTTTTTTTTAATTTTTTAATTTTGTTCCCAAAAACTGTTTCAATCGATAAGAAGTTTTGTGTAGATTAAGAAAATATATGCTTTATAGGGTCGAGTTTCAAGATTTCAATTCATATAATCGAAAATAAAAGAGGAAGAGGGTATTACTTAGTTGGGCGTGCTCTACTGAACTTACATTCTTTCTTGTTTCACAATGAGTCACTTGCAACAAACTTCTGTCTACTAATCTATAGGATGTAAAGAACCTACAGTAAAGTGACTCACTTAAGGTAAAATCACATTTGATTAAAGTCGTTATCTGATGCGACAACAGTGCGTATTAGTAATATTTCAGTTTGCGTTTCGCTTAAACGCTGAGAAATTAAAACATTTAAATATTTTAAAGCTCAAACTGTAAAATACAACTAATAAGTAAGCTTAAAGTTTCATTCGTTTTATATAAAAACTAATTTTATTTGCTTATTGCTTAAACAATAATATAATGACAATAAAATTACAATATTTGTTGTACAAAATAATACTTGACACTTTTGCTTTTCCGTTTGTTGGCTTTCACTCAATTTTTTCTGACATTAAAATGGCCAACAAACGAATTCAGTTCAGTTTAGTTTATAAGTTATAGATAGATTGAGAGTTTTGAGTTTTTAGATTTGCGAATTGTGCGAGTTTTTTGGATAGATTGATAAATGCTAAGATCTTGATTAGAACTACAATGAACTAGTTAACTAGATGATATACTTAGCATTTAATTGATTTTTGTTATCATTTATTTATGTATATACTATATATAGGCTAGTTAATGCATTTCGTACTGATCGGTAAGCGTTTCACGATTGCAGCTCGAAGCGAAGCAAATGTTTTGCATCTTTGGCTTGGTGCAATTGAATTTCAATTCTGATTAATTTAATTTGCTTTCATTCTTAAACTATAAAAATACTTTGTTGAGGCTTCAATGCGGGCTTAATACTAACTATTTATTTAACTATGCACGTTACGTGCCTAAATCTGTGTGTGAGTCTATCTGTATATTTTTATATATACAAATATATATATATTTATATGTAATATGTATATAGTTGTATATGTAAATGAATATGTATATGTGAATGCATGTATAAATAGAATTTGGTATGAATCTCATTATTATCTATATATATATATATATCTGAGTGTGTGTATATATATATAAAGCCACTTTAATGCGTCTGTTCACCAGCGATTCACATAGAACTGATTGATGCCCATCACATGCTTCTCCTCATGATACTTCTGCAGGATATGTGTAATAACCGAGGTGGTGTCATTATCACCGCGCCACACGCGAATCGCATTCTCGTTCTCCAAAATGGCCAAAAAGGCTAAAAGAGATAAAGAAAGAAAAATGTAATAAAGACACAATTTGTTAGTTAGATGTGTTAGTTAAATAAAGCTTTTAATAAATATTAAAAATATTAAAAGAATATAGGTTTAGCTAAATGAAATTAGAAGTTAAGCATGTAATAGTTAAGTTATCGTCCTTAACTACTAGAAAAAAACTTTAAAAGTAAGGCACCAATTTGCTTATATAAAGAAGAACTGCCGGACAAACCTTATTACAAATCGTTACTTTCTTTTAGAGTTTAAAAACCCATTAACAACCTAAATTTACCTAAATCCTTTACACTCAAATATTAACATCTGTTCTTTTTACCTGTACAATTACGCTAATAAAACTCTTTTTATAACTGAGCAGCTGCTGTTTTAAACTAATCCGGGTTTTACCTACCCAAAAAGGTCTTTGGATTGCTAAGCGTTAGCTGTACTTGCGGCATTTCGAGTATAACTTTAAGTATTGGCGAATCTGGTGCCAGACCCTCGCGCAATTCTATAACGCTGGCCGAGCGATTCTCGCAGAGCCAATCACAGGCGGAAGCCTTGTTGTTGCCCGTCTTTTTCAGCGCCGCAACGACAGCGTTTTCCTCAAAGCCCATTTCGGTAAGCGATTCAATGAGCTCCTCATTCGGTGGCGAATCGCGATGGCTATAAATGCGCACAATTTGCATTAAAGCGGCGGTGTTTTCAATAGTTTCCTAAGCAAAGAAAAGAGCAAGAGTTATAGAAATAAGCAGAGGTTAATAGGTTACTCAATTACTTACATTATTGGTCACAATTGTAGAGGGTGATATGGATGAGAGACTGCGCTGCATGTTCACCACCGCTGTCGGTTGTGCTCCCTCCTGCTCCCTTTGATTCTGTATGAGCCACTCCAGCGTGGTGGAGTAGACACCATTGTTGGACTTGAGCGCATGTTCAGCGATTTCACGTGTGAAACCCATATCAACCAGGCACTGCAATGTGTCCGCCTGATGATTGCGTCGATTAACCAAACGCTGCTTCAGCATGGTAATCAAACGTGGTGCATAGGGACCAGCGCCAATTATAGCAGCCGATGCCTGAGCCAATGAGATGAGCACCTTACGCACATCATATTGTATCTATAGCGGGGGGGTAAATAGCTTTAAGAACTGTTTGAACAGCCATTTCTTCTTCACTCACATTCGACTGCTGAAAGATCTCATTGATGTCAATGATGGGCAACGAGTTGGTGTTGTTCTGCACAAAGCGTGTGGCACTCTCGAGCAGTGCATCATTGGGTCCGGGCACCTCACGGGTGCGTGTCACTGCCTGGGGCAGCGTATTGCGGCGGGGTGATAGTATAAAGGTCTCATTGTGACGCACACGCAGCTGGGCCAGCGTCTGAGATTCATTCAGTTCGCTGCCAAAGTACTCAGCACGATATAAACGATAGCGTGGATTCAAATGCCGCACATCGGGTGCAAATAGCTGTATCGAATCCGGATCATCACTTAGCTCCAGTATAACCTCACTTTTGAGATCATTTAGACGCTTGTTCAGGTCCGTCTTGAAGATGAGCACCCGTGAACTGGGGCAGATCACGCGTACGGTGATGGTTTCGCCCAATTTAGCCGGATCCGGTTCGGCCACTACCGTTGACGATGATGCCGCAAGCCTTGTATGGTTTTTGCTGCAAAAAAATGTCAGAAGTTACTCACTACTTGCCACAGTTTACAGCTACTTACCGTAGAAACAAACTGCGCAGTTTTTGCATAGTTTGTTTTGTTGTGGTTTTGTTTTGAGGTTTAAAGTTTGTTGCGTTTAAAATCCAACGGAGAATTTCGATACTTAGAACTTGTTAACAACAACAAAATAGCACAAAAAATTCACACAGTTTTGTCAACTTACGCATTCGCCTGCTCTGCTTTCCTGGCCGTTGACTCCTGTTGCAGCTGCAACTGCAACTCGAGTTGCATGCGTCGCCTTCTCGCCGGCGACGGTGTACGCAGCACACAGTTGCCACCGCCAACCATGCCACCGCCGCCGTCTGTTTGTGTTTCCATTTCGGTGGTATGCACTTGCACCATGGAGCCGGAGGCGCCACTGACCAAACTAAGACTGCTGTCCCCATCGCTGCCACTGTGGGCAGCGCCGCTGCTGCTGCGTTGACTGTGACTGCAACTGCGACTGCGAGTGCTGGAATTTGTTTCGGTTTCTGTATCGTTTCGTTCGATTTCGTTGCCGCGTTGCTTGTTGCGCGCCAGCCACTTTGCACGCTTCTCATTAAACTTTTCGCGCATCCAGGGTATCATGTTATCAGGCTACCATTAGTTGCCCATTTTAAAAGTAGCTTTTTTTTTTACATTTTAATTTTGATTTTGCAAAGTTTTCCAATTCCCATAAACACAAATACAATGCACAGCTGTTGGCAGCGTTGCCACCTGGGCGCAACTAGTGTGGATGCTATTCGTCAGCGCAGCTTAACTAAAAAATAAATACCTTGTAGCAAATCAAATTAAATAGCTTTAACTTAAAAATGTTATTTTTAATTTAATTAACTGCTAACTTTAATTTAACTGCAGCAACAAGCTTAATATCGTTAACTGCATATCGATAAAAACTATCGGTTGGAGCTTGCTTATTGCACTGCGCGTGGATTATGTGTGGACTCCAGCAGTTGTGTAGCACTCGTTGTAGTGTGGCCAGAGTTTAAGCTTTAAAACAAGCTTTATTTCAAGCGAAAAATATATATGATAGAAAAAGAAAGCTATTCCAAAAACAAAGCTAAGTCACAAAACACCACATAAATCAGAAATTTATTTATGTAATACTAAACTTAATTTTAATAGAAATATTTACAACACATGAACATTTTTTTAATTTGCACTTTACAATATTATAAGCTTTTCCCTTTGCATTATAAGCTAATTCTAGCATTAACTTAGCTAAACTGGCAGCACTGCTATGCAGCTAAGCACGCGTGTGAATGGTAAATTTATCGGAGCAAAAGCAACTCTGCATTTTTTGGCTTCTCTTCTATTATCCACACACATTCGTATCGGTCGTTGCGGTTCTTGGAATATTAATTTGTAGAACGCGCAAAACAAGCTGCAAAACGCCAAACGAAAAAATGTCGAATACACACTAAAAATATATTGAAATCCAGACGCAATTTCACCAATGCAGCCAGCGCGTCCGTAATATACAAATGTATGCATGAGTGTTTTTTGATGAAAAGTGAATTTTGTTTTGCATGGCGTGCGTCAGTCAGCAGCAAGTCCAAGTCACGTAGCATAAAAACGAAAAGAAGCAGTGAGAGAAAGAAAAAAAAAAGTTACATGTGGGTATAATATAGTAGAATCTGATATGAAAGAAATGTGAGTGAGTAAGTGAGTGAGTGAGTGAGTGAGCGAGCGAGCGAACATAATGAATACAACAACGCGCGGCGACAACGAAAACGACGCATAAAAACACACACACATACACACACACACATGCACATACGCATACAAAAAGCACGACACAAATAACAAAATAGAAAAGTGCATGAAGAAAAACGCCGAAACATAGAGCGAAAAGGGAATGAATGGGAATCAACACTCGTATGCTGCCAAAAACCATACCAACACATACACGCATACACTTGCGCCGCCAATATTACTACCTAACAACAAGAACAACAGCAACAACAACAGCAGCAGCTGCAACTAGGAAGAAGCAGCAGATTAGCAAATCATAAACGCGAACGTCTTCAGTTTTCTTTTTGGAATACCCGAAATCCTAAAGCTTAATCCCGCGCATCATAAAACTATCCCCGACCCAACTGCAACAGCAGGCAAGCGCAGGTAAGCGGCCAAAAAGGGTCATCATAATTATTATTGTTAGTAGGTAATATCATAAGTCCTGCCCGCACTCTTAATTCGTATATAAAGTCTACATTTTTGGCAGAAGCAAATCATAACGTTTGTATACGTCGTCCAGTGCGTGTGCGTTTCTGTGTCAGTGTACGAGAGAGAGAGCTTGTGAGTTCATTTTTTTTTGTTTTTGCTTTTGGCATTCTCTCTATTTGAGAGTGTGGGAGTCTTGTTGGCTGTTGCGCTCTCTCTTTGTTTATGTTTTCTTTTGCTTGCACTTTTATCGCAACCAAAAAAAAAATCATACAGTAATATTTCTACGCATTTTGTTTATGTGTGACGCAAAAGAGCAACAAGAGAGAGAGAGAGAGTGACAGTGCAAACAATTTAGCTATTTTTTTGTGTTTGCTAATTAACTTCAATAAATTTTTGAACAGTTATCTTAAATAATTGTATTGAAATATAAAATTTAATTTGCTTTAATATTTTTTATAATTATTTCAATTTCAATTTTCCAATTTTCATAATAATTTTTAAAAAATAATTTCTTTTGAATACAAAATTTAGCCATGCTTTATAGCTAAATAAGGCAACACTCTTAGAACTTGTTAACTGGAGGCCTTGTTTGTCTATATGATATAGTTATTTTTATGGCCAAATTGCTTATCATCCTATTATTGCACTCTGTCAGTCTGCGATAAATTCAAACTGAGTTGAGCGACTGTCGGAAATATTTAGATTTTAATAATTAATAACAAATTTTCTCTCTTTTATTTACAGCATTTTAGTATTGTGCGCTAAATTAATCAACCAACAACAGCAACATCAACAACATAAATAATTCCATTTATATTGCAACAACAACAAGTGGCAACAACAACAACAACTGCAAGAAGTAGCTGCAACAGCTAAAACGGCAACTTTTATCATTAAGAACACAATAATAATAATATTATTAACAAAACCAGTTAATTCGTAAGACTAGTTAGGTAAGTACAAATTACTTTAATTAACTTGAAAACAATTTGATATTAATTAAATGCTTTATTTTTCTCTACTTTATAGTAATTATACTTAGAAGACAAACAACATGTGGAATTCCGAACCAACAAAACATCGCCAGCATCATCATCAGCAGCAGCAGCATAATAATAATGGCAATACTACAACAACAACTACCTCGGGCGGACAGCCAGCCAAACAGTTGGGCATGACATCGGCCATAAGTTTGGCTGAGCCGCGTCCAGAGGATTTGCTACGCACTGAGGAGTTGAGCAAATCTTTGGAACCCTACAATGTATTTGAGAGCCAACGTGAATTGCAACATCGCATGGAAATCTTGGCCAAATTGAATACACTTGCCAAGCAATGGGTTAAAGATATATCCATTAGCAAGAATATGCCCGAGGCAGCTGCTGATAAGCTCGGTGGCAAAATCTATACATTTGGGTCGTATCGACTGGGTGTGCATCATAAGGGTGCTGATATTGATGCCCTCTGCGTGGCACCACGCAACATTGAACGCACCGATTACTTTCAGAGCTTCTTTGAGTTGTTGAAGAAGCAGCCAGAGGTAACCGAATGCCGTGCCGTGGAGGAGGCATTTGTACCGGTTATTAAAATGAATTTTGATGGCATTGAAATTGATTTACTATTTGCCCGATTATCACTCAAAGAGATTCCCGATGATTTTGATTTGCGGGACGATAATCTGCTCAAGAATCTCGATCCGCGTTCGGTGCGCAGCCTAAACGGTTGCCGTGTCACCGACGAGATTCTCGCTCTGGTGCCCAACATTGAGAACTTTCGTCTAGCATTGCGTACCATCAAATTGTGGGCTAAAAGTAAGTAAAAATAACTTTTAAATCTCCCATTCTTAAACTAACAAATTTGGTTTTTTCCTTTTATAGAACACGGCATCTATTCAAATTCATTGGGTTACTTTGGTGGCGTCACCTGGGCCATGCTGGTGGCTAGAACTTGTCAGCTATATCCAAATGCTGCAGCTGCCACACTGGTGCACAAGTTCTTTTTGGTCTTCTCGCGCTGGAAGTGGCCCAATCCCGTCTTGCTAAAGCATCCCGATAACGTTAATCTGCGTTTTCAAGTGTGGGATCCACGTGTCAATGCCTCGGATCGTTACCACTTGATGCCAATTATAACACCCGCATATCCACAACAGAACTCCACATTCAATGTGTCCGAATCAACCAAGAAGGTCATGTTGACCGAATTTAATCGCGGCATGAGCATCACCGATGAAATCATGCTGGGCCGTGTCAGTTGGGATCGTCTGTTTGAGGCGCCCAGTTTCTTTTATCGTTATCGTCATTTCATTGTGCTGCTGGTGAACTCACAGTCAGCCGATGATCACTTGGAATGGTGCGGTCTGGTTGAGTCCAAGGTACGATTGCTCATTGGCAATCTGGAGCGTAATCCACACATTGCACTGGCCCATGTCAATCCCAAGTGCTTTGAACTGAAGAAGGGCAACAGCAACAGTGCCAATAACTCACAGAACAACAGTGGCAATGAGGATGATCCAAAGCAGCAACAGCAACAGCAAACCCAATCCCAAGACTCGATTACCACATCACCATACTGTTCACTTTGGTTCATTGGTCTCGAGTTTGAACGTTCCGAGAACCTCAACATTGATCTAACCGAAAGCATACAGAATTTCACAGAGCATGTGATTATGCATGGTGTAAGTAACCTACAATAACAACATTTAATTTAAATAAATTTACTTAAATATTTCTCTTTATTTTAACAGGTTAACATTAAGATGTTAAAAGATGGCATGACAATCGATGCTCGTCATGTGAAGCGCAAGCAATTGTCGCTCTATTTGGATTCTGATTTTCTAAAACGTGAACGCAAATCAATGGAACTTCACAATAACTTTAGCAACTCATTGTTGGCAAGTCGCAAACGTCTCTCCACGGAACTGGCGCTATCACAAGATCCATCACCGCCAGCCAAACAGGCCAAAGTGCATCGGTTAAGTGAATCGGTACGTTTAATTAAATAACAACTCCAAACATTTCTCAACTAACTTTCGAGTGTCTGTAATTGCTGTAGCTAACAACGGAGGACAATTCAAATGCCTCCAGCGATACGGGCGGCACATCGCCAAAAACGCCGACAGCAGCACAAAAGATGGCGCCTAATTTCAAGGCGCAGAGCAAAAATGGTGCTGAAAGCAACAGCAATAATGATGCCGCAGAGCAGTCACAGAATGGCAGCAATAACAACACTGCTGCCAGCAACAATAATAGCAACAACAGCAACAACAATAATAACAACAACAACAGCAGCACAACCACAACTGAGGTGGCTTGCTCGTGACAACCGCCAGTGCCGCAAGCACACCAACAGCAACAACAACAGCAGCCGCAGCAGCAGCAGCAACAACAGCTGCCCGCTGCACCGCCACCGTCAGCAACAACAACAACAACAACAACCACAGCACATCATCATCATCACAAGTTTCGCAAAAACAATAATGCAGCGGCAGCAGCTGCATCTAATAGCATTTTTAACCAGCGTTCAATACTGCATGCAGCTTCGAGTCTTACGGCTGCTCTAAGCATAACCGGACACAAGCGCAAGCAGACACCAGCAGCAGCAGTAGCAACATCAACAGCAGCAGCATTTGCTACTACCTCTAGCAGCAACATCAATAAAAACGGCGGCGGTGGCAGCAACACAAACATTTGCTATTACATAGATGACGATGATGACAACAACCAACAACAACAACAACAGCAACCACCTTCGCAAAAACCACAGAAACATCAGCAACAATCGCATGCTGCTGCCAGAGCCACAAGGCCAACACCAGCAACAACATCAGCTGCAACAACAGCCGCCGCAACAGCGGCAACGACAATTTCTTGTAAGTCATTAAAATGTCTATGATCTATGCTCTTTCTCTCTCTCTTTCTATCTCTATTTCTTTTCATTTGTAATAAGACTGTTCTATGTATAAACTAAACTATCCACTATTTCTACGCTTATTTACCTTTAAACTTATATATTAAATATAACAAAAAAAAAGATAAAAAAACATAAAAAAAAGAAAAAAAAACATAAAAAAGACTGGACAACTGAAAACCTCATTTTTCGAGCACAATAAATAAAATTTTTTGGATCAAAACAAAAAAATTAAATATTTTGGTATTTTTTATTTATAAAGAAACTTTTTTAGGCAGTTAAACATTTTATTTTTTCAGCGAAAACATTTAAAAAGTTTCTGAAAATAAAAAAAGAAAACATAAAAAATAAAAAAAGACAAAAATAAAATATATGAATATAAATATTATACAAGACTTATTAAATATTTTCAGATTTCATTTACTTAGAATTTAAATATTTAAATAAAAACAGATAAAGTATAAAAAAATTTAAATATTTTCAGATTTAATTTATAGCTCAAATACTTAAAATAAAATAAAAACTGAAAACATAGACAAAGAAATAAATTATTTATAATAAAATATATGAAAGACTTATTATTAAATATTTTCAGACTCAATTTTATGCTATTATTTCTAAACTAAAAGAATTTCATTAAAAACTTAAAAAAAAGAATTTATATAATTCCAAAAAATAGGTTGGAACCTTATTTATTTAGCAAAAAATAATTAACAACCTTAAAAAATATTTAAAAACTATAATAAGACTTTAAAGATTATAACTGGCAGCTATAAATTTGAGCCAAGCAAGAAAATCCAATAGATCTAGCTCTTCTAATAACCAACTGTTCAAAGATTAGGCAGCAAATCTCATAGATCTAGCTCTTCACCTATATTTTTTTTTAGAAAATCATTAATAAAATCCTTCTCAACAATCACAAACTAAATAAATGTAATGAAAACATGTATTAAATATTCATTAACATAATTCCCTTTCTTTATTTACAGTGTAAAAAGCTATTACAAAATACCATTAAGGCTTAGTTTTCATAATTAACCTACCCATTGATTTCCTTTTGGCATTGATGCCTCCAACATAATGGAAGCCCATATATTTTATACAAAACGGTAAGTAATATCAATTATACTAATTATACTTGTTGCTAATAGATGATTTTTCCTTTTTCAGGTTTCCATTTAAAGCCTGCAAAGTTTTGTTTTACTTTTAGTCCTATATACGATACATACCATAGAAAGCGGACAACAACAACAACAACAAGAGAAACTAACAAACGAACGAACGATATCTGTTATAGCGAGCTATAACTTTTTGATCGCCAGAAGAAAGCATTTCGCTAACATTTCTTTCAATGTTTTTCTTCCCTCCCCCCCTACAAATAATACTGTTGTACATCTTTTTTACTTCCCACAGCTGGTATGATGAGGAGAGTGCGTAAAAGAAATGGAGAAAAAGTTTGAGAATGGAGAATTGGAGTAACGGGGTGAGAGAGTGCTGATGGCAGACACCCAACAACAAACAACAAACAAAAACGAAAGAAAAAAGAAACATACAGAGTAACGAGAAATGCAAACTGCATTATAAATAAGATTTACTTATGAATTTTAGAACCTATTTCTATCTTTTTTAATTTCATCTTGTTTTCAACATTTGTTTTCTTCTTCTTCTAGTTGTACGCTGAAAATTTGAAACAATTATGTTCGTTTTTCTAAGAAAAGATAACTGAAAAAAGGTAATAACAAAAAAAAAAACATATAATTGAAATGAAGATATTGATTTAATTTTACCAAATAAACAACAAAATAAAAAAAAAAACATACATGGCGGATGCCAAAAAAAAAACTTCGTTGCGTTTTTATTTCAAATGGGTTTTGGGTTGCCGATTTTTCAGAATTTTAAAGCAATTTTCAAAGCGGAAAAGCACGAGGTTCTTGAATATGTTTTCTATATGTTTGTTCTATAATGAATAAACGTAATCAGAATGAATTTTGAATCGAAAGGCATAGTCGAATATATAATTGAGTATGTATACATATATACAAAAAAAAAAGAATATCTTATATGTATAGGTTAGTTTTTATTCTGTATGTATGAGAGCTGCATTAGCACATGATTTCTTTAAATCATATATCAATACTTTTTGGAATTTAAAAGTAAGAGAAGAACAGTGGAGCCTAGCAAACATTTTGGCGTGTAAAACGATATTTAACTTAAGAAAAGTAGCCTTATTCAGATTATGGCCGCATGAAGAATGTTCATCCTGACAGAAGTGGCTACATGGACTTCGGAGTTGATGCTGATCAAGAATTTATAAGAACGGAGATGTCTACTTCTGCCTGTCGTAACGTTCCTTCTGCAGTGCTTAGAAAACTGAAAGTTGTATAAGAAATCTTCAGGAATTAAATAAAACTTTGTTAGATAAACTTGCACAACATTTAAATCAAATCATTGTCACAATTTAATTATAAAATAAGGGCAAGAAAAAATAAGTTTCAATCATTCTTTGCTTAACTACGATTCCATTCACATTGAACAGCAGCTATAATTTGCTTTAATTAGTTTTTATTGCAAGATCATTGAAAAAACATTCAACAAATTGGTTTAGCATTAAACACTCTCTATCCTGGTAGCAGTTTATAAAGGACTACATTTCCACACCTTATATAGTTTGCGAGAATAGGCGATCCCAAATAAACTGAGAAATTGTTTGGCTTTTATAGGTTAGCTCAGCTTGAGATATTTTATTTTGTTGACAAAATACTTAAACATTTAAAGTGTCCTCAATTGCAATGCTGAGTGCAAATTAAAAGCCAACAGGTGGCCCAAGTAATCGCCGAGTGTACAGTCAACAAGGACTTCAAGGC
The DNA here is from genome assembly GCA_035047385.1 of Drosophila tripunctata. Lineage (NCBI taxonomy): Eukaryota > Metazoa > Arthropoda > Insecta > Diptera > Drosophilidae > Drosophila > Drosophila tripunctata. The sequence continues at coordinate 461,484 of JAWNPS010000227.1, forward strand.
TGTGACAGTAGCGGTGTGCTGTGATCACGTACCGCATAGTTGCGTGAAAGTACAGTCAGCACCTACTACTTATGCTTAACGGGCAGACGTTATGATGTTGTTAAACAAGGACAATTGTGGGTAAATCCCGGACTACTGCGCTTCGGGCTAACTGACCAATTAACCAATCGATCCTTTAGTTTTAGGTATCCGAAAACTGAATTAGACTTCTGCGAATTTTTGGTAAAACGCGACACAGCTGCGCGTTTTTACCCGAAATCTGTGAGTAGGACACTTAATCCGTTTATGGCCACGGATTAAGTTGCAAAATTTTCACGAACATTGTTCGGTTCACGCGAATTCCAAGGAAAGCGCCGAAGTGCTCAGGTAAAGCACCCAAAGGTAATCTCAGGTAGTTCGCAGATCGTTGCAGTATATAAGATCGTCACACCGTTAGCCAGATCATCAGTCAACCAAACAGTGTCAGTGTGTAAGGATCTCTGCTAAAAGAAAATTGTATATTATATGGTAAACTTTGTTCAGTTTTGCCAACTTGTGTGCATCACTGGGTGAAGTTTGTCGTATAATCCCAAGGCAACAGCGATAAAGTAAAGTAAATAATAGAAGTGAATTTATAGCTTTGCTTTTGGGATGCATTTTGTGCAGTTATGTGCTATATAATAACATCACTGGGCAAAGTGTGTCTCAAAATTTTAGCTAAAGAAATTTTAGCTCAAGTGAGTTTTTCTGCGTGTCTGCAACTCAAGAATTTTAATCTTAAATGGCGATTGTCGGTATAGTCGCTTTTTGAAAACAACATCGGTAAAGTGACTAGACCGAACACTCGTGCTATAATTTTAAAATATTCAACAACTTGAGTAAGTGCTGTACTAACTATGTGAAAAATTTAGCAATTAGTTTCTTTGGTCGTCCAGCCTTTCATGACTTCTATGCTCATAAAGCTAGACAACCATTGAAGCTCGTTGTGGCATGAACAGCTCTAAAAATTGCATGTGATCTATTCTAAATTTTGGCATACTCTTATGGGTCATGCGCTTAAAGGAACGATCGTTGTGATATGCGTTTAACTGATCGTTACATATCACAGTGATTTTCCTTTATAGCGCGTGAAATTATCCCAAATATCTACAATCCAGTCCAAAAGTTCTGTTGCTGTTCAACGCCTTTAAAGTAGAGAGAATAGACGCTGTGTTGTATGTTTCACGTCTGGTCTATATCACAGTGGCTGTTCTTTTTATACCTAAAGGGCTGTACAACAATTTAGATTCCAACTATTGTGTTGTTAAACCATTTGATGCAATTCTCATGTTGTGTTTAACCGCAGGGAACTGTTGCTGCTGATATATCTAAATGAACTCAACTATATCACAGTGGCTGTTCTTTTTGGTTGCTACACAAATGTCCACAGTACTATTTTCCCCCCAGTGTTATTTATAGTTATTGCAAATTGTCTGAAAGGAAGGGAACTCTCGCTGTTGATGTAGTCCAATTTTATAACAATTTATATCACAGTGGCTGTTCTTTTTTGTTTAACAATTTTTCGGCTTCAAGTGTTACAATAATTTGCTTACTAACAAAACTAATATAGTTGTTGTACTAACTTTATTACAAACTGAATATTTTATAAATAAAAATGTTGTCAAAAACAAAAACCAATGATTTTCATTTGAAATGCCCGCAAAAGTATGCTACGATATTTTATTTAATTTTATATTTGATGAGCGAGCAACTCGTTGCCGCGTAATTGGAATTACAGCAGCAGAAAACCACCGCAGCAATGTGGTGCCACGTGTTTTGCCTGGCAAAATAGCAACAGAATGTGTGTGGGGGCGAGAGGTGGGCGTGGCCGTGCGAATTGACATTCATTGACAGCCTCCACCTCTGCCTGAATAATAACAAGCACACAAACTAAGTATTACGACTAAAGTGACTGGCAATAGCAGCTTGCCATTGTTGCTGCCACAATGCATGCCACATGGCAGCATGTTGCAGCCACATTGTAACTGGCTAACGGAATGGGAAGAGGAAACTAAGCGCCGGAATTGCATATAAAATGTTTTCCACTCGCTAAAATTGACAAAACTCCACAATTTTATTACCTCAAGCATGAAGCGAAAAAGTAAAACCAATTACTACATAATTATAATATAATGAGAAGAAAACGCTTTTAAAATATGTACTAAGTCTGCTTAACTGAACTATAATATATAATTTATATAATATTTTTTATATACATATGTTTTCTATTAAATATAATTAAATACGTTGAGTTATTTTATGGTAGAATTAAAATTATTCCACTTTGCTTGCAAAGCGATACAAATAATTTTCCACGCGGATCTTGTCACGTAATTGCTTATGGGAGGTCAGCTCTACGGCGGCATTGGTGCCGTTATGATCATGAAAGAATCCGCAATAACGTGCTGGCACAAAAAGTTTGATCTCGCGATTCTTTCGAAAACGTTCCGTAACACTTAGACTACATTGCTTAATGGCGGCTATTTCGGCACGCATACACTTCCGGCACATATCCTTATCGCTAGCAAAACTGTGAAAGTAATCGCCGAACGGACGCTGATGACAGTTCACACATTGAGCCAGATTATGAGGACCGCAAAAGATGGCAACCGCTGGCCAAATGATGCGGCATGTGCCAAAAGCAGTTTCCATTTTCCAATTTGGATATTTATTGTGAATCGAGTACGTAGATGGACTTGATGAAGTTAAGAAAATCTTTATAAATATGTAGATTATGTATGTATTTCCAATAAAGACTTACCCTGGTGTCACCCATTTGGGCTCGGGTACCACTTGTCTGTCAAAGGTGTAGCCAGCACGCAGTATCCAAGGTGTGGGCTCATAGGCACCCATGGGTGGAATCATTTGCTCCCGCACAACAGGCAGACGTGGCATCTTATTGGCCAGGGCGGAGAAGCCAGCATTGGAAGGATACTTTAGGGATAAAAATATGAAGAAAGATGAGAGATACTTACAGAAGGATAAAACTATATGGTGCATAAAATATGGTCACCCTAAGTTATGGCCACTCTAAGTTATGGTCATCCTAATTAAAATTGTAATAAATGATATTTCTAAATTTATGTTAAACATAAAATGTGTAAAAATATGGTCACCCTAAAATAAACGGTACCCAGTTTTGTCAGAATATAGCTTATGTAAAACTCAATAATTCAACCAGGTCATTAGTTCAGTTTTGATATGGTTACCCTAATGCAAAGTGGTGAAAAACGAATGACTAACAATGTGTCATTTAATGAATATACTCTAAGCATATTTTATAAATCGAAAGTGGTATATGTTGTGGTGGAAAATGGTCACTCTAAAGCTACGTGGACCTACCTTAAAGCCAATGGGCTTTGCACAGTCATAATCAAGTGGACTGGGATGTGGACGTCCCTCAGTCTGATGAGATCGCATAAAGCTATCCATAAAGGGTCCCGACGTGGGCATCACCTCACGGTGCATGGTGGTGCCAAATGCCACCTTTGGCAGCTCTGCCTGATTGACCACATATTCAAAGCCTGCAATAGAAAGTTAATGACTTGAGGGTTTAGTTTTAGTGGTAATGGCTTAGCCTTTTAATGTGACCTAATGCCCTGCAGCGTGTTAGGATCATGCGAGTCTCGGACCGCTGACGTCGCAATTGCTCCCGTTCCTGGGCGTTAAGCTGTCGTGCACGCATCGTAGACCACAGTCGGTGATAGACTGAAGTTCAAACTGGTAACTGGCAAACCTGGTAACCTATGTAAGTGAAGACCTTTAACTGTAACTGTAACTGTGGCTGTGGCTTTGGCGGATCTGGGCACGCATGGCACGCACCTGCCCCATTACCATTTACACCTGCTATCAATAATAATCATCACAAACGCGCATTTGTCGGCTTCAAAATCAATATGACAAACTGTCTTCCTTTTTGCTCACTCTATAACCCACAATTTCCACCATGCAGAATTAGCTAAGCGCCATTTTATTACAACTAGTAGACTGGCAAAGTCTAGACAGAGTTTGCCTCACTGAACTTTGACCTAGTTTAGTTATACTTTCTGGTTTTAATAACTCTCCTCTATTGTGCTGAATATGTGGGTCATAATATAACATTTCTTTGAAAAGTGATTTATAACATTTTGATTGAGCTTGCCATCAATTTGCTGACAGGCTGAAAGCGATTGTAAAGAGAGATTAAAATATGGTTTTAACAAAAAAGCAAATCAATTAGATTTCAGTTACAGATAAATCGCAGTTTATATACAAAAACGAGTAAGTTATTTAAATAAAATTTTAGTCTATTTAAAAAAGAGAAGATTAAAATGGCATAAGAAGAAATATTCCTTGAAAATTGCTAGTAAAACTTAAAAAGATCCCACGATGCCCATCTTTGATATCTTATCTACTCACCCTCCATAGCGTGTAATCCAACTGATCGAACTCTGTAGTATTTTTTGATACTTGAAATTTCAGCAAATTGTGAAAGGAATAAAGTAATATAACGCGATGTTCTTTATTTGCCTTTGCGCACATAAATAAAACTACAAAATCAACAATTGCGAAATTGTTTTGAAATGACAAGACAGTCGTAGACATATAAATATAAACAAATATTTACATAAACTTACAAAATTGTTGTTGAAATAGTTGCAGCAACAACATGGCAACTGTGTGTATATTTGTTTGTGTGTATGTGTGTGGCATGCAACAGGCGCAGCGCCGAGAATGGCAGTCAGAGGCCACAATAATATGGCCATGCGTTTAAATTCAAATGTCGGGTCGGATATACGAGCCTAAGACAGGGAGACACATACACTCGCATCAACTTTTAAATGGGGCTTTTGAGCAATTTTCCAAGTGGGTTCTTCGCTGGGTTTGCTGTGTGTGTGTATGGGGCATGCAACAACCGCAAAGTGCACACCTACAAAATGGCAGAATGGTGGCATGACATTAATGCCAGTTAACCCCAAATGTTGTCCTCATCGTCGTTGTCGTCGTCAGCTGCAGCAATGGCTTTGGCTTTTTTGGCAAAACTTCGCTCTTGGATATTGCCAGCCATATCTCACCCCAAGGTTCCCCCTTTCCTGCAGCAGCAGCTGCCTGGCATTCACGCACATGAATGCTAATGGTGCGACAGGCAACGACAACGACAACGACAGCGGGAAACTGCAGGCGGCTGAAACCCGGACAGGCCCGTTGCTGAGGCAGACGCAATGACAGGCAGCACGCAGAAATGCACAACCGCAGCGCAACCACAGATGCCATCCAATGTCCCAATGATGTTACCACCCACATACATACACACACACACACACACACACACACACACAAACACATACGCCCACACAATGCACAGTCACCTCACATTGACTTTACCGCCTGCTGGAAATTAACTTTTTTAAGTTGTTGAAAACTTTTAAAAACAAGCAAATGACTTAAGAATTGCGAGCTGACAGCTTAGTATATATATCCAAAATATATTTTTCTGATAAACCAGTATGTTAAACAAAATTTATGCAGTTATAAAAGTGCTTAAGTTTGATAGTTAAACAGAGTTTTAGTAAGTGGGCCATGTACTAAAACTACAAAGCGTAGAACATTATAAATATCAACCTAATGATTAGTCATAAAATAGTTTACAATATTTTAAAACTTTAATAAGCTTAGGCATACTTTCATATATCAATTTACATTTAATTCTTCAGTTTAAACACATTTTTATGACTATAAATTTGATAATTGGAATTCCCTAATAAAAATTATATGACTCAAAGTTTATTTAAAGTTCTACAATTTTTTGAGGTAGTAAAAAATTAAATATATTACTAGTTAATTAGCTAATTTTACAATTTAATGAATGTATATTTAAAGTTCTATAATTTTTTTAGTTAGTAAAAAATTAATTATAAAAGCAGTTGTTCTGCCCATAAAATAAATTGAACTTATTGCGTATAGTAAAATAATTAATTATAGATTTTTTATTTACTCAAATGATATATTAATAGCGCATTTAAAAGGGATAAATTTAAATATTAACAATCATTCAAAGAGTAGCTACTCAAATTAAATCCTAAACCTGTATAAAATCTAAGATTTTTACGCACAAAACTTATACATTTGTTTAAAAATTTAATCAAACATTTTTATAGAATTATTTTCCACAAATAAAAGCATACTTATAAAGAACAACTTGGTTTTTTCAAGCATTTCATATATTATAATGAGGCATTTTTTAGTTTGGTGCCACTGTGCAGTGCAACAGCGTGTGGCAGGCTGCTTAATTTGTGCAAATAAAATGATTGTGCAACATATGTAGCTGGGTCGCTTGTGGGTCTATTATTCTGAGTGCAGCCGCAGTAAGTCCTTGCATATGGGCGCACTTAATGCATATACTCAAGCTCAAACCTCACGCCTTAACCCATTCCCCTCTCTCTCTCTCTCTCTCTGTCTCTGTTCAATCTGCTATCTTTGTGATTCTTCCTTCTCTACACACTGCTAGTTCCAAAATGCTGCTGCTGCACACCGCAAACTTGCAATGCAATTAAATTGTAATTGCACATTATTTAAGTGTTTTGCTCTGCAACATTTTGGGTTAGCACAATATGCTATTGGGTTTTTGGGTGTTTGGTTTTCCCCGCGGGCTGCCTCTTTCCACTGGTTATGTCAACAATTAGTTAAATGCTAATGAAGTTACTGCACATATCTCATAATCATTCAAGTATTAAGCAGTCAGCAAGTTAATTTATGTGAACACAATGGCTTTAATAGAAGTTTTACTAAATTACATTCAAAAACGGACAATTTTTCAGACGATTCGTTTTCAATTAGTATGAAAGTTAAGCGGCTATAAAAACCTTTTGTATAAATCTAATTAAAAGCAGCTGTCATAGCAACAATAATATGAAAATCTAGTTTTAGAGAAAATTTCATTAATTCCTTTCCAACATATAAGTAATATTATTAAATTAAATTAAATACTTCACAATAAGTGCAGAGTCTTTTATTGTTTACTCTCTCTCTCTCTTTCTCGCTCTCTCCTGCAGTCATTTCTCTTAGTTGAAAATTGTTTTTCGGCTCTGTCATAAAAAACGATACGCAGTCAAAGTAGTTTTGGGAATAGACGAAAACTTCATGCAGCAACCAAGTGCCATGTCCTACACAAGCAATTACAACAACAATGGCTTGTTTTGTTGGCAAATAAAAATGCAACTTCAGTTTGTGGCTTTTCAATTTGCGCCAGAACAACATGGACATGGACATGGGCAACGCCTCATGCCACAACAAGGATATGACTTGAAAAACTGGCCATAAACGTGCAATTCACATGCAAAGCACACAAAAACTTTGGAGACCAAGAACGTCTACTCCAACGGTTGGGCGGATGGGCGGACGGGCGCACAGACGGAAGTGCCACAGCATCCTGAGTACACTACACAGCACTGCTGCCAGCAAGGACGAAGTATATTCCTCTGTTTAGCTGGAGAGAGGGAGAGAAGGGTGACTACTGAATTTGGTACACAGTAAAAACAAAACAATGACAACTCACAAAACAGTTTAAGTCTATTTTGGGCCGGAAGTGTCGCTTATTACGCAGGATGTGGTTAACCGGAAATGAAACGAAACAAGCCAAGTGCGACGCCATTTCTCCTGTACGTGTATGTGAATGAGCACAACTGTATGTGTGTGTGTGTGTGTGTTTGTGTGCTTTACAATTGAAGTGCATGGAAAACTAATTAAAAATGCGCTTTAAGCTTTCCGACTTTTGCATTCGATATCGGCAATGTACTTTACCAAAGCACAAAACACTCAGCAACAAGACACGAGTTCTTAAGCATTTCCAGATTTGCTGTGAAATTAAAACCCGAGCTTGATATTTGCAGCACGGTGTAATCAGTGTAATATCATGCCCTGGTTTTTGGCGCACAAACAAATAGCAACGACGTTGAAATCAAATTACAAGATGCTCTGCCACTCCACTCAAACCCCCATCGCCCTCCGTGCAACCAACCTCTTTGACTGACCCCAATTCTGATGCGTCGGCATTGCAATTTGTGCGGCATTGCAGGCAGCTAATCATGCTAATAAACACCAGACTGCAATTGGCCAGCTTGTAACTCGCAGCTCGTAACTGGCAGACCGGCAAACTAACAAACAGTGTTGTCACAATTTTATAGGCTATAATAGCTTAAATTGGAGTTATAAAATATTTGTTAATACACCAAAATTGCAATTATTAATGCACTTTAAATCACAACTTTCTTTTATGAATTTCATTATTTTTTTCAAGCAAGCAAAGTATTTCAAAGATTCACTAGTTTAAAAAATATTTTTAAAATACTTGATTTGTTTTTCAAGTAAACTAACTTAACTGATTAACGCAAACAGCGACAAATTAACTTTTAGCCAACTTTTTTCTATACAAAAGTAGTCAAATTACCTATTAAAATGGACAGATTTTCAGCTGATGGTATTTCAATGAACTAAGTTAAGTGATTAACTATAGAAAAGAAGAATTAATTTTAAAATAACTTTTTTTGTTAGAAAAGCCATTGAGAAAATGCTAAATAAGTTAAAATTACTTTGTAAAGAAGCTTAATTTTGTAGAAATACATTTTCTAGCTACTTCCATACTAATAAATACAGCCATAAAACAGCTAAATAGACAACACTGCCCGACGGCGACTGTAAACTGGCAACATTCACAAAAAGCATTGCATACTTACAGGCGGGGGTCGAATATTGACTTTTTGCGTGCTGTTTTGTGTTTTGTGTTTTGCCAACAGAATGGCTGAACGTTGCAAACTACACGGCTAAGCATTTGGCTGCAAATCATACAAAATTGCATTGATTATGCACTTGGCAGTCAATTGTGGCCATTGCCATTACCATTTGAATGCCAATTAAAGTGTATACCAACACTATACCAAAAAAAAAGGTGTCGGTTATTAAACGTACGATTATTTGGCAGCACAAACACTAGGCCAGCATAAAAAGTTTATGGCCAATTTTTATAGTCATAGCATAGTTCGTTAGTTGCCCGAACAAAATTCTGTTTGAAGATGCATACAAAAATTCTCATATTATCTAAAACTATCTTAAATTATTTATGCAAAAATATAATCAAAAAAATGTCTACAAATATATCAAAAGTACCTCTGCCAAATCCCCCGACATAATGCTATGATTTACAATTGTCTCAGCCAGCAGCTTCGTTGAGCGCTGTCACAAAGTTTTCACGAAATTTTTCCCAAACACTGCAAATTGCATGAGCTTCAAAATTCTCATATGAATATGAGTACGACATTTTCCCTGGATCTATGCACTTCAATGTCGTACATACAAACACTTAGACTGTCAGCACAGAGTACTGTAGTGCACTGCAGTGCTGTGCAGAGCCCAGTGAGCAGGTCAGATAGGTGAGAGGTAAAAGCAAAAGCAAAAGCAGACATGGCAAACGTTGCCGTCTCATCATTTCAGTTGTCACATTAAAAATGCATAAATGTTGCCTAAATGCAATCCAAGAAATGCAACTGGCAAAAATAGAATTTACCTTCTGCTACCACAACAAAAATGAACAAGAAAGTAAGTTAATCCTCTGCAGGCACAAAAATTGATACTCTAACCGAGTGCTGATAGATAGATCTTCAAATATAGTCGATGAAATTTAATAAAATTTTAATAGCATATATGTTTATATGTTGTGTGAGTTTTGTTATGGCCCTATCGATTAATAATACACTAAAAACCCTCTTCAATGTCTCAACGAACTTTGTGACAAAATCAAAATACCTTTTGCTAGGTTAAACCAGATATACACTAGCAAACTCCAATCAATGTGGGCGTAGCAGGCATAGGACATATAATTTGTATCCTGAATATGTCTGACGCTTCGCATTTTGTGGGTGGAGTAAACTTCGTAGAATCTAACCAGAGATACGTTAGACATGCCCCTGGGCGGACCATGTCTTTGCCTTGTCTGATGGGACAGGACTGGGAACTGAGCCTGGTCTATTGCTGTGTGCCGGTGCCTGTACCTTTACCTTTGCTGATTGTCGTGCTGTTGATCTGTGTTTTCACTTAGATATTGGCCCGAAGGCGCTGCAGTAGGTGGAGTAGTTTGGGGGAGCTGTACGTGTGGCCGCATCGATACAGGAAGTTTGTTTGCGGCCAAAGTTTGCCAGATAAGAACGTATGCTATGTGTTGTGGATTGCCCATAGACCTGTTGTAGCACACACACACACACAAGACAGGTAAAACTGAACTGACAGAGCACTTCAATTGCTTTAAATTGAATTTTCTATTTACCTTAACTTTGATATGCACTCGTTTGATATAGCACTAGTCCATAGCAATTGCAGATTTTTACTTTTTTTATCGTCGCTTTCAACAAGAATGCACGACTGAGTCCTTTAAACATAATTCATGAGAGGTTTAAACAATTACGGAAATAAACTTCTAAATAGGAAATGAGTTAGCAGTCTCTAAAACACAAATTTATATATTTTTAATAGCACATAAATACAATAATTATTATATATAACATAGAAAATAGAGAATGCCATTTGTTTAGTTCCTGAAAATTCGAAACATTTTAGTTTTTGTGGTCCTAATATTATCTTTTAACTGTACAAATCTCTTACATAAAATTTCAAGTAACAAACAAATAATACAGCATGTTATACTGAATACAAACATCAGAATTAATATCTTAACATCATTTAGAGTAATGCAGGAAATCTGCAATTCTTGAGCTGGTAGTGTCTTGTAGATGCCTGTATTATGCAAATACGCTTTAGCACGCTTTATCCACTTGATATGAAGTCCGGCGGAAAACGTGTTTACATAAAAGCGAAACAGGCTTTCCTTAAAGGGAGAGTTGCGCTGTATAGGTACTACTACAAAAAATGGTGCTGAGCAGAGCTCATTACCTTCCACAATCCGATGATGAGGACGGAGTAAGAAGCGCTGTCTATAAACGAGATCCTCCGCATATGCGGAATGGGTTATGTAGCCATAGCTAGTGTTTAGTTTATTTATATGATCAACCAACGTGCTAACATTGACGACTTGCAAGCGATCCTTTAATTCCGCTGGATACAGACCCGAGTCCACAAATATTCTCTTTATTGGCATTGTCACCATAATACGAAAAGGTGACTTAATTAAATCATCAAGTGTATTTATTTGCGAATCCTTCTGTTGTACACTTAAGGATGCCGATAGATCGGCACTTTTCATAGCTGATAGTATTAAAACAGTCATCAGCATAAAAATATGAAAAGACTTGTATAGACGAGGAAGTCGTCGAAAGGTGTTTCTATCTAAAGATTGCATATAGTAAATAACTAAACCCAAATATATGCCTCTAAACCCATCACGATACCGAATATGCCAAAATAAGGCAATAAGAATGACAACAAATGAATATAAGCTAGCATTATAAAGCTTACGATGTGTTAAAATTGTTTTACTGAACACTGAATGCCTAGTCCAGGGAACCATTAAGCAGGACCTTTTCAATTCAAAAAAGTGAACACTATCTGTAAAATTCGCACTCGTTAGACTAGTAATTGTGTGAACACTGATATCGGTATCTCCCTTCGCAACGAAACATAACAACTTCTCAACATAATTGTCTCTATTCACATGGGGAAAAAACTCCAGCTTAGACGATCCATTGATTTTAAGAATGTACTCAGAAATATGAGAACCAATTACTCCTCTTAGTCGTCCATCGGTGTACTGCGAAAATGTAGAGAAATTAATTAATATGTACACTTTCTTATCTAAAGTTATTTACCAGATACGTGAATGGTGGATCAAAAAAGTATGGAAGGCGAAATTCGTATCCTTTCACATCTCTTGGGTAGAAATACGGCCACTCATAGTTGACACCAAAACTGGTCACATTGAGCACTTCAACCTTAGGAAATGGCGTATAACTGAATAGTTCATTCGATATCTGGTTATCTTCTTGAATCTGTTGGAATGTTAATGCCACATTTACGAAATTGTTAATCCAGCACCAGGAAAAGAACTCTCTTAATTGTCCTGGAGTTGGAGATTTGTTGCTCAGTCCTCTTACAATAAACAGTATGTATACATTGTGGCGTCCATCGAGTGCTTTATCGATAACTTCAAGCAAAGGTAGTAACTTTGGAGTATAATGCTCGATGGTGGCAAATACCAATGTCTTTTGGGTAATTACATTTTGAAAGCTGGCAGTCTCTGACAAACTCCAGATTATAATGGGCAGTTTCAGTTGCTGGACAAACTGACGTTCTAGGGAAACATTCGATTCCCTGTGTGTGGCAAAAGTAATAAGGGTCTCAAATTCATGTCGCGCGATCAAGAGTCTGGAAAACTCTATAACAAATCCAGTGTTATAATAGTACACATCGTTCTGTAGCATCGTTGATAAGTTACAAGTAACAGAATCACCGACAGGCAAAACGAGCCAAATCAATAAAAATAAACTTTGCATTATGTTAACAGCACTGAACTAGTAGCTGTTTCAACTGGTCAGAACTTTATATAGTTTTTGCCAACACTAAAAAGTCATGATTTTTAAAGGCTTACTAATTAGTAGTAGTTGATTTCAATCAAAGAACTAGAACTAAATTCCATGATTGTTAAAGCGAATTTTCTTTCTTTGCGTTTACTTCCTAAAGCAGTTAATTTGCAACTTATATTTAAAACAACAGCGCTTAACTAAAAGAAGAAATGTGTCATTTGAGCTTTTAATCAATATTTTATCCGATTAAATGCACTTTAATTTTATGCAATAACAAATTCATGTCAGTTTGCTAGTTTAAAGGATTAATAACAAATTTGTAACTATCATTTTATGTCCAGTCCATTAAATCACAGAATTAAAATCCTAACGACAGTCAGAAAAAAAAACTAAAAATAACACTACTTAAACCATTTATAATCGCGTTTTTTTTCCAGTTAATTAATTGTTAAGCGCGATATTGCTGTCAATTGTCAACTTGACTATCGATTTGTTCAGTTTAAAATGAACGCTATTTAATCTTGTATGTACACAATCAAAGTGTAAACTTGCTGTGGTTTACTCAACCGCAATTGTTCGGTTATGTTAGACTTAATATGATTGATGCACCTCTGAAAAAAAGTACAACAAAATGGCGAAATTTGATGGATGTATGTTTTGGGTTCACATGAACTACAACACAATACTGGCAGATTATTTAAAAGTTTTTGCCTTACATATTTACAAGAAGTGACACTTTAGATGGAATTTTTTGTAGGTAGCAAAATGATACTGTAAAGTTTTTAGGTAACTTTAAAATTGCTTCATCGAAAAGTTGAGCATTGCACAAATGTTTTGTCAAGATAAAGCACTAGAATATATGGAGGTGAACGTAACATAAATTGTGTTTATTTCGAAAGAGTCGGGAAAAGTGTAGCATACTTTTGTGCGCAGTTTAAAGATGACAGCATCACCTTGACTGGGCAGGCTTCCAACTCCAACTTCCCTACGCACATTTCATTAAAGCACAATGAAGACATTTGAACGGAATGTGTGTGTGTGTGCGGAGTGGGTGTGGCTGGGGCAGGGGCAGGGGCAGGTTGTTTAGTGGATTTTTCGAGGGTCTTTGAAAAGTATTTGCGAAACAGCGAAACAACATTTTCCCCACTGACGGCAGCATTTGTAGCTTGGCATGCGATGCCATAAAAAACAATAAATAATATTTATGTGCTCTTTGATAAGGCGGCACTTTTCGTAATACAAACATATGAGCATGAACTTGGGCGAAACGAGCACTTCTATAATACCCTAGAGAGCGCTGAAAAAGGGGTAGCTGAATACCATAATAAACTAAGCTGAGGATATTAAACGCAGCTGATTTACATAGATGCAAATCGTTTTACAGGGTAGCTGCTAGTTGAGTTGCTTCTTATATACACACTTTTAGTTATTTACGTAACACATCTAATCGCTGGCATTTGTGGCATTTTTGTGAAACAAAAAAAGGAAACTCTGTGCATTATTTGCCTTTGACAAGCGTTGCATAGTTGGCTTTAAGTGTGGCGCATAATTAATGCAATATACACACACATATACACTCTTACACACACACACACACTCCGTTTCATTTACGTATAAAGACTCCCCTCATTGCGTTTAACATTTTAAGCACCTGCGACACATAAAATGAAGTCATATGAGCGCTGTATGTGAATCCTTCTCCTGTGTACCTAGCTGATAAATGCGAGTAAACAGAGACTCATACACACACACACACACTCACTTAATCCCTGACACTTGTTTATTTTAATAATGTTAACCTAATTAAGTGATTAATATGCAAAATGTGCGCAGAGATTAAAACGCTCTGCGGCATCGCGTTTAATTTTACATTACGAGCATTTTGGTGGAGAATTTTTGGAAAATTTTGAGCTTGTGCTTGCATACATAATATATTTAAATAAATTATAAGTTAGTTTAGTAAACAGTAAATTATTTCATAAATATAAGCCAAAAGGTTTTTAAGAAAATATAAAAATATAGCCAAAACACTTAATTAAAAAGAGTACTTTAAAAATATAAAAACTTAACTAATATATGAAAATAAAACCAAAAATTTAATAGTGAACATAATCAAATTATTTGTAAAATACACACGTTTTAGTATATGCTTTTAAGAAACTATTATAAATTTATTAAAAATGGCTTGATATATAAGTATTTTATAACAACTTTAGTTAACCTTAATTTTCAATAAAAATATTGTCAAATCTTTATTCAAAAAAATGCAATTAATTTGCATTAATGCTAATACTTAAAACTGGACATTTTGTGATATTTGAAACAGCGAACAATTAAAAAAATTAAGCTAAAATTAATGATTTGGCAAAGCATTTACTTTGGCTCTCAGCGCAACGCACTTTTCTAGTCGCATCAATTAATGACAATTCACAGCTTCTGCTGCTCTGCTTCTTCTTCTTTTTCTGCTTTACACCTGTCACTCACTGTGTGCAGTTTTTTTCCGTTCTCAGATCTCTACTCTGTCAATTGCAGCTTAGTACAAGTACCAGCGTCTAAAGCCTTTTGGCATGCAAAGAGTTGAACGCCTAAAAGTAGGCAATGTAAAAGCGTTTTACTCGCCTTTTTTCCTGGTCTGTTTGGTGCCTTTTGCATAAGCCTTTTTAGCACTAAAAGCTACTCAGCATTTCAGTTACAGTTCGAGCTAATTGATGAGCAGCAAATGGCGCGTGTAGGCAAGAAGTAGAATGCAAGAGCATTTCTTCAACACTTTGTGG
Source organism: Drosophila tripunctata (assembly GCA_035047385.1). Lineage (NCBI taxonomy): Eukaryota > Metazoa > Arthropoda > Insecta > Diptera > Drosophilidae > Drosophila > Drosophila tripunctata. The sequence continues at coordinate 476,779 of JAWNPS010000227.1, forward strand.
CACAATTAAAGCTGCAGCTAAACGATTAAATGGCAGCCATTTATAAAAATCTCACTCGACAATGGTTTTGGTTGCGTTGGTCCTTTCGGCCTTAGAAATTAGAATTAATACATTTTTTTGCGCTGAGCTAACACAATTTCAAGTTGGCTGAACGAAAAATGCATATTTTCTGGTCAGCATGCCAGTTCTTCACGTTGTTGTTGTTGTTCTTGTTGTTGTTAGCACCTCTAGAAGTAGCACTATGTGTGTTTGTGTGTGTGGGTGTGTGTGTGTAAGCCTTTGCACGTCTTGTGCTGAGACAGCAGACGCGTTGCAGCTGCAGCTTCGTGGCAAGTGCAGCTGTGCTGATAATAAATTCATGATGAAGTGCAATTTATACACTTCATATGCGACCCACTAACTCTGCTTACAACCCGCTCTCTCTCTTTCTCTCTCTCTCTCTCTCTTCCACTGACTATCTGCGCTGTAAACTGTAAACGGTAAATGTTACCTACCGCATGTCCAGTCTTTCTGCTGAGCTCGGCACGGCACGGCACAAAATTGCAAGTTTTTCCGCATTTTTGCAGCTTTACCGTAAGCCTTGAAATGTTTGTGGCCAAAACTAATTACAAATGCCGCCCCAAATTTGTTGTTTTTGGCCTGTAACTATATACCTTCAACTTGAAAGCTAAAGAAAATCTTTTCGCAGCTGCAATTTCATTTCAAATTAATCTAATTTTTTAGCCGTATATATCCCTACCACTAATGAGAAATGCTGATTTCGCATTCTGCATTCTACGCTACGTTCTGCGTTCTGCATGTAAATCAGCTACTTCCCCTCCACCACCCACAAACCACCGTAGTAGTATCAACTATGTAGTTGTGTGTCCTCTCACGCCCACGTCCATCATCTGAATATCCTTCGTCTCGTACTCGTCATGCAAATCATTTCCCTTGTTGAAACCCGTCGTCATATTTAGTGGCCACTGTCCAGATGCATTTGATAATGGACTTGCAATAGGCTTGCCTCGCATATATTAACCATTGAGAACCCAGAAGCTACTACTACTACCCCTATACATATATATATATAGCATAATACCTGAGAGAAATGTGCTTTGAAAATTTAGCTTGAAATTCAATTTCCATTTGCAAAGTGTTGAGCCAATTATATTTCCATTGTACTACTTTTGATTAGACCAAGAGAATTTGTGCAGCTTTAAGAGTATATAACAGTTTATTTTATAGATTTACAATGAAGAAGTTTAATTTGTACAAAATTTTAGTTAAAAAAAACCATTTTCAGTATTACTAAATGAATTGAAATGAAATGAATGAAATTTTATTCGTATGTGAATAATAGTCTTAAAAGTATTTTATATTAATTCTTATAAGATTTCTCAATAAATTAATAACAGTTTTACAGCTTACTAAACCTCGTAAATAACTGAACTGAAACTAAATTCAAATCTCCCGCAGAAATCAATTACTTATTTATGCTAAACACTATTTATATTGTGCAATGTTTATTTAAGTACAGATATAAATACAAGAGATTTACCTGCATTATTAAGTAAATGTCGAAATCTGCACAACTTGTATATTATTTGACTAGTTGTGCCAGTTGATTGCATTGCCCGCATGTTGCATGCCTAATTGTATGTCGAATTGTGGCACATGCAATCATGTAGACAATAGCTATAATTACTATTAAATAATTGATAAATCTCTTTCAACAAGATAGTTGCAATATGCAATAAATAATTTATTTCATTTCTTTACAAATCGCTTCCATAGAATTTCAAGCAACAAACAGAGAATACAAGCCAATATGCAGAGTAAATAGATCTGTAGTAATAATTTTATATCACTAAGGGTAATGTATCTCAATAAGTTTGTTTGACTCCTAAGCGTCTTGTAGACACCGATTTTAAACAAGTACATTTTTGTACGCTTTATCCACTTCTGTTTAAGGCCACTGGACATTACCTTCAAGTAAAAGTTATATAAACTTTCCTTAAATGGAGAGTTAAACTGCAAGGGAACTTCTTGATAATATTGCGCCGAGCAAAGCTCAAAACCTTTCACAATTCGATGGTGGGGATGCCGCAAGAAGCGTTGTCTCTGATCCAGAACACTCCCATATGACGATCTAGTAAAGTAGCTATACCTGGTGTTAAGTTCATTTATATGATCATTCATTGTGGTCAGGTTGACGATTTCCAAACTATTCTTTAACTCCGCTGGGTATATACCCGTGTCGAAAAATATATACTTCAATTTCTTTGTCACCATAATACGTAAAGATGACTTTAGGAAATCATCGATTGTATTTATTTGCGAACTCGTCTGTTGTACACTGAAGGATGCCGATAGATCGGCACTTCTCAGAGTAGACAGTATTAAAACAGCGGTCAGCATAAAAATATGAAAAGACTTGTATAGACGAGGAAGTCGTCGAAAGGTGTTACTATCTAAAGACTGCATATAATATATCACTAAGCCCAAATATAACCCTTTAATTCCATCACGAGACCGAATTTGCCAAAACAGCGGAACAAAAACGACAACGATCAAAAATAACGATGAATTGAAGTTTTTGCAGTGTGCTAAAAATGTTCTAAATACGGAATCCCTAATCCAGGGCACCATTAAACAAATTCTACTCAACTCAAATAGGAAAACGCCATTCATCAAATTCTTAGTTTTGGTTAAACTCGCAAATGGATGAACTACGATATCGATTTCTCCCTTCTCGACTAAATTCCATAATTTTTCATAATAATTATCACTAGTCAAATTTGGTTGAAACTCTAGCTTCGTTGTTCCATTCATTTGAAGAATATATTCAGTAATATGAGTACCAACTTCTCCGCTTAGTCTATCGGCATACTGCGAAAATTTAGAGAAATTATATAAAAAGCTCTCTTTCTTGCATAAAGTTATTTACCCGATACGTGAATGGCGGATCGTAAAAATATGGAAAGCGAAATTCGTATCCTTTCACATCTCTCGGGTAGAAATACGGCCACTCATAGTTGACACCAAAACTGGTCACATTGAGAACTTCAACCTTAGGAAATGGCGTATAACTGAATAGTTCATTCGATATCTGGTTACCTTCTTGAATCTGTTGAAATGTTATTGCCACATTTACAAAATTGTGAATCCAGCACCAGGAAAAGAATTCTTTCAATTGTCCTTGAGTTGGAGATTTGTTGCTCAGTCCTCTTACAATAAACAGTATGTATACATTATGCCGTCGATCTAGTGCTTTATCGATAACTTCAAGCAAAGGTAGTGACTTTGGAGTATAATACTCAACGGTGGCAAGTACCAAGGTCTTCTGGGTAATGATATTTTGAAAGCTGGCAGTCTCTGACAAACTCCAGATTATAATGGGCAGTTTCAGTTCCTGAACAAGCTGACGTTCTAGGGAAACACTCGATTCCCTGTGTATGGCAAAAGTAATAAGGGTTTCAAATTGATGTCGTGCGATCAAGAGTCTCGAAAACTCTATAACAAATCCAGTGTCATAATAGTACACATCGTTCTGAAGCATCGTTGATAAGTTACCGACAGAATCACCGACAGGCAAAACGAGCCAAATCAATAGAAATAAACTTTGCATTATGTTAACAGCACTGAACTAGTAGCTGTTTCAACTGGTCAAAAGCTTTTATAGTTTTTGCCAACACTAAAAAGTCATGATTTTTAAAGGCTTACATCGAATGCTAATTAAAACCATTTGATGCCAATCAAAGAACTGAAAACAAGTTCATAGCCAATTAAATGGAATTGTCTTTTGCTGCAGAAATGAGCTGGAAACTTAAGTTTAAGCATTGTTCTTTAAAGTTGTCAATTTGTCAGTTAAAGTTTACAGTTAAGTAATTGAATTTTTAGTATTTAAAGACAAGTGCCAGCACTAAAGAGACAAGTGAATAGCAGTTTGTTATTTAATGCAAACAAATACATATATTTCATTCCTCTCATTATCTAATTTTATGGCTTTAAACTCAGCCCCGATCATTTAACTAACAAGAAAAAGACAATTGTAAGACTCCAGTCCAATATTTGACGCTTTAATCTTAAATAGAATTGAATGTACTTAACGCATAACTAGAGACAATGTTTTTATGTATTTGTAATGCCAAAACATTATAGTGCTTAACAATAATAAAAAGTGCTTGATCATGGAGCAGCGACACCTTAGGGGGGAGACACCTGCAGGCCCTGACCATGGCCAGAACGACGATGACCGGCAAAGGGCAGCGACACCAGCATGCTGAAGAGCTTTCTTCTACACAAAAGAACGAAATAGAAGACAAAAGGGAAAGACGAATGTGATAAGCCGATTAAGCAGTTATGTTTTGTTATCGTTTTTTTTTATTGAATTGTATATATAGCTTACAAGATGGAACCGGAACGTTTGCTGTGACACTTGCCCTGTGCATCACGGAACTGATGAGCTCGACAGCGTGTTGTTGAGGTCTCTGTGGGACTGGGATTTGCGGCACGCTGCACTTTCACCTTAAATATGGGCGAATCGTGACCTTGATCTGGCGTATACTCAATATTAGATGTTTGTGCTGTTGTTGTTGTTGTAATTGGTTCATCCTTGGAGCGAGCATGCAACCATTTGGGCGGCAGTGTAGAGGAGCTCTCTGGCGGCGTATTCATAATGATCAAATTGTTGGTCTTGGGTCGCTGTCGCTGTGTGGCAGCAATGTCGGCCAAAAGCTGTGCGCTATAGGCACTAATGTTGCCACTCGTTGTTGCCGCACTTGCTGCCACAGTGGGTTCAGCCGTTGTAGTTCTTGTTGTTGTTGTTGTAGTTCTTGGCGTAGTTGTTGTTGCTGCTGGACTGCTGGCTTCGGTGGTAAACTTGATGGGTTTTATGGTCAGGGCACTATCATCATAGTAATAATCATCGTCATCGCCATTATACGATTCCTAATAAAGTTATTTATAGCATTTCCACATTTAAACTCGTTCCTCGTGTTTTTTTGCTAAAAGTCACTTACATCGGCCAACTCATTCTGATCCACCTCGATGATGGCCACATCCTTAATGCTCACATGTATGTTGTATTTGCCTGTCTGCCGCTGATCGTATAACACACGATCCGATTCCATGTTGTTGTTGTTGTTGTTGTAGTTGTGGGCATTGTCAGCCTCTGGCACCGGTTCCACATTGTCCAACGGCTGCATTTGAACTTGCAGCACTTGCAACATAATCAGCATCATCAACACTAACAACAACTGTGGCAGCCACATTCTCTGCCCTTCACTTTGACTTTGACTTGAAGTTCAAATTGAAATTGATGACAAAAAACCAGTTCTTAAGGCACTTTGAAAAGCAAACTGCTATTGACTTGTTGTTACTTGTTGACTTCTTGACGTTGCGCGACCAACTGAGCTGACCACTAACATTGAGGGTTCTTCTTAAAGGTTCTGGTTTCGCCAAATACCAGACTTTGGTAGCAGAATGTTTCCTTTGATTCTCTGGCTGCTGCAGCACAGCTGATGTTGCTGCATAAGGTTATTTAATTGGCAGCTCTGGTTTATTTTCTTTAAACAAGAATTTATATATTTATTTCTTGATTAAATTTGATAGAATTTATTTAAAATTATTCTACAAGAAAGTTTTTAATTAAATGTTCATATAGTTAATATGAAAACTATTTTTAATAAATTACTAATTATTACTTTTGTTTGTTTTATTTTTTTTTTGAGCTACATAATTTAATAACATATATAACACTTATATTTTTTTTAATACTTTATTTCACTTTAAAACACTTTATTAAATGTTACTAAAATAAAAATTATAACTTTTTATTTAAGAATGCATTAAGATACTTAGTTTAGGCATACATTATAGGTTTTTAAATTTTTTTTACACTTTATAAGGCGCCTTAAAACACTTTAGTTTATATTAATCCACCAGAAAATTGTCTGTTTAAATTTTCCTTTAAGTAAATTTTGTATAAAAACAATTTTTTAAATTCTAAAATATAATTTAATACGTTTTTATTAAGAACACTTTAAGCTGCATAATTTAACAATAGACAATTTAATTTTTGTAAATTTAAAAGGCACATTTAAAGGCAGCACAGCAAGTGTTGGAGCAAATGAAGCTGCAGTCAAGTGGAAAAGCATAATTTTCAACTGGCTAAATAAAAGCTGAAATGTTTAAACATTGCATATAGAATGCTTAAATGGCAGCACATACACACAAACACACACACATAGCAGTTATTGTTGTTGTTGTTGTCATTGCAAATGGAGAACAAACAAATTTTATGGTTATCCGAAAAGTACGTGAGGTAATTGGCTGGCAGAAGCAATGCACGTGAGCAACGGCAAACAAAATGAGCGCAACTTGCCACATGTGGCAAATTAAGTTAAAATTAAGCAATTAATTTAATTAGTGCACTGTGCGTGTGGGGACACACACAAATACACACACACTGCCCCCAAACACTTGTGCAACAGTTGCAATTAAGCAGCAGCAGCAACAGATACATTTGCAATTGCAACTACAGATGCACTTACAACTGCCTTGTTGCCAGCTGCCAGCTGCCATTGCGGAAATTACAAACACACATTAATGCATGTATGGTGTATGTTAAGTGCATGCCAGACATACATACATATGTTTATATATATTATATATTGATGTGATATATGCAGAGGTGTGTGCAAACCGTGTGTCAGCGACAGGACCGTGGGGCAAATGCAACCTTGTTGCAAACAGCAAAAGAAAAACTCTAGGGAATTTCATTTGCAGTGGCAAATGCAATCGACTTCTCAATTAAGCAAATAAATGCATGTCCAACAAAATCCCATCAATTGCAATTAAAGAAACTTGCCAGAAAAAAAATACAGACAGCGCATAGTTAGAATGGGCACAACGAGCAGTTACCCTAGCATAAAACTTAAGCATAAATTACACCTAATCGTTGCTGTTTTCTTTAGCCAAAAGCTAAGTTATAACAAATTTACATAAAACTAAGTACATTAAAGCTTAAATGGCGACAAACCTCTAAACATCTCGTATACTTAATGCATTTTCTTAGTCTTATTATGCCCCTGTTTAAGTTTCTCCGCGCTCTAGGATATTTTGAAAAATGCAAATTGAAAAAGAAACGCATTCTGACAGCAAACATTGAAAGTGTTTTAAAGTCTAACGGAAAACTTTTTTTTTAATTAACTGCAAATATATAAATAAAATAGGTGTTTAATGAATGCCAGCAGTTGCATTAAAGTGCTTTAAGTGCAGTTAAATATTTTACAAAATTTAAATAAAACATTGGTTTTATTATGCACCTATTTACAGACAAAATAACTGTTAACAATATAAATATTTCTAATTTTTATAATATTTATTTAAATTGCTTCGTTTCAAGTTCTTTGCATTTCATTTTCAAGCACTCTAATTACTTATCACTTTATAAAATGATATTTTCTCACGACAATCACTCTTCAGTTAGGTCTTAGAGCACTTGGGCACTTGGACACTCTGTTTGTTTGCACTTGGCATTTGGCTGGTTCATTTCATGTTGACCAAGTTAACTCGAATTACATGGGTACACATTGACTGTGGTGGCTCTGCAGTCTACTGAACCCTGTAGCAAACCACAAAGATGGCATCTGTGTTTGCATTTGCATTTGTGCATGTGTAAATATTGTATTAGTTTTGTTGATAACCAGAAGGCTCTAAATAGTTAACAGTTTTCATACTACAAATGCTGTTGAATAACTCAGTTAGTTAGAACTGTTTTTGGTATTTATGTTCAAATTGTAAATTAAACTATTTTAAATTTTAGAAAAATTAATCAGAACATGTGCATAGTTGAGGCAAGTAGTTAAATTAAACAATTCTTTATAGTGTCTGTAATAATTTTCTAGAAAATTAAGACCTTGTTAGTATAGTTATATGGTTGGTTAATCTACTTATATCAACCTAACTTATATGCCCAAGAAATCGAAAGCAGTTGCGTGAAGTTTTAATGATTTTTAAAGAACTTAGACATGTTCTTAAACTATCGACATGTTGCTTCTTAAGCTTTTATATAGCATAAATAACTTTTGAGTGTTGTTTATTAAAATTCAGTTGCAGATGCTGCGAAATTGCAAAATGCTAGGCAGAAGATTGTAAGCTAAGCGTTAATCCAGTTGCCGGAAAAGCTGACGAAATAAGCTTACCTAGAAGACAAAGACAAAAAGAGAGAGAGAGAGAGAAAATGTGTGTGAGTAAGACAAAGTTGTCGTTGCCAGGTGCTTGATTATGTAAATTGACAACAGCTGCAGTTGCTGCTACTGCTGCTGCTACAACTGCTGCTGCTGGTGTGTTGTCTTGGCCAGCGTCTTTTTGTTGGGCAAGTTTGGGCAACACTAATTACCTACATTAGGCAAGCTGCACAGAGTTGACACTCAATTAGCAAAACTGTAAGCAAGGCAACACTGTTTTTACTTGTTATCCTTATTCCAAGTACTTTGCCACGTTGCTTTGTTCTTGTTGCATTATTTCAGCAACGCTTTGACCTTTTGCCATTGCTGCAAAAAAAACAGCGATGTAAATTACAAAGCGCTTAAATGCGCTGTTTTGTCGAATTAAACCAAAGCTAAATAAGCCAGTTGGCCAAATGAATCAACGAGAAGGGGTACAAAGAGGGCGGTGGCAAACGGAAGTTGCACTTGAGCAGCCTGCTGACAACGGATGCTGGAGTCCCCCCAAAAGCAACGAGCACGCGCACAAAAGAGAGACAAAAACAGCAAAACTTTGTCAAACGGAATTGTTGCAGACACCCAACAACAACAACTGGTTGGAAAACTACACAGGCGAAAGTGTTGCAAATACAGCAATTGGAATGTAAGGGTATGGGTGGATGCTTAGGTGGGGGGGGGGGGGCTGTGCGTATGGCATAACGGAAGCCGGACGCCATCTTGCAGTTGTGCGCAAACATGGCGGCCAGTAGTACAGTTGACTACTGTACAGTCCAGTGCCTGGGCAACGTTTGGCGCAACAATCGCATTTTTATTTATTGCATAACTAGAGGCGTTTATGCGCTCAAAGTCTGCTACCAGCAAAACAAGCTACCACAACAACAACAGATTTCTCTCTCTATCGTCCACCCCTTCCCCCATTATACTCTCTGTTTACCCGCCTTTCTGCAGCATAATAATTACATTCGCTATCAGCACCGACATTCACCATGAAAAAGTGCCTTGCAGCGCCACCTGTTGGGCTTCTCGGCTACTTCCCAAGTGACTGCAGTTTTGTTTGTAAATCCCAAACAAAGCCACGCCCACATCTACCCACCCCTCAAACAACTCGTAAATATGCAAAGCCATAAAACGCAAGTGTCACACGGATTATTCATGAATGGAAGCATGCAAATGAAGCTCCAACAGCAGTGCAGGTAACTGTGTGTGTGTGCTGGTGTGTGTGTGTTGTTGTGTGGGTGGCGAGTCTTAAGACCGTCGAGCATTAGGAAAATTTCGAAACAAGTTAAAAGCAAACTTTATTGGCAAATGTTTAGCAATTGTAAAACTTGAAGTTAGCTTGCTTTAAAAATTACATTTAGGATCTTAAATAATGGATATTGCACTTGAAAATCGGTTAAGCTAGAACAAAATTTTGAACACTTAGAAAGTTCAAGGGCTAGGTATGGAAAACTTTTATTTTTCTCAAACAAATTTTATTTTGTAAAGTGGAAAATATTTAAATGTAGTATTAATTCGGAAGTTAAATAATGAAAAAGTTGATATTCCGCTTGGAAATCGGTTAAGTTTTGACTGAAATATGGCAGTTCGAAATTTTCGAAAAAACGTCAAGGGGTAAGTATGGAAAATTCTGATTTTTTTGAAAAAAATTTATTTTAAAAAAATAAATTAAATTTGAATGCAGAATGAATAAGGTTTTTGAATTATGAACAAAATGGTATTCTACTTACAAATTGGCTAAAATTTGACTGAATTATGAGAGTTCAAAATTTGAATATATGAAAAGCTCTGGAATTTTTAACTCAATAAAAGTTTATTTGTTGTAACTTTAAATTTAGTAAGAGTTAGTCACCAAAAACATACTGTGTATATAATTTTTGCCAAACTGAACAGAAAACAGATAACAGTAAAACCTTCAAATTGTATATTATACTAAAAGATTACACAGTTGTAGTGCTTTAGATTTTAGATACGAATCGTTGGTGCTTTCGACTTGTTAAGCTTCTCGCACTTTAACCAATTCTGGACAAACTGTTTGTTATCACTCGCAACATTGGCCAAATAGTTGGCATAGTCCGCATCGCTATCCAGTTCCAATATGTCACAGTACAGTGAACTCATTTTGACACTAAAGCGCATCAGAGCCTCAGGTACATTACATTTATCTATCTCGGAATCATCGGTGAATTTAACCATTAGTATATTACAGCATATGGCGGCATTTGGTAAATTGAGTTGGCGTTGCAATTCTAACATATTCTCTTTTAGTTTTTGCAACGATTGAATTTTCTGTTGCACTTGCTTTCTGAGTAGCTTAATAAATTTGAGACATTGTTTTTCTTGATCATTTACGAATTCCATTAGCTTCTCGTTGCTGCCATTCAAATTCTTGGCTTCAGCCATAAATTGTCGTACATCGGTGATGCGTTTCACATCAGGAAAGCTAAATTTAAGCGATTTGTGGTGTTTGGAGATGAGTTCGGGGAACTCTGACACAGCTGTGTCCATTATGGAATCTTTTAGAAATAGTATAAATTTTTATTATTAATTTGTTAGGCTTGATTTGCACTTAAAGTTTCAATGTTGTTAAAGCAGTTCTATATGCAAAGCCTGTTTAGTTGCTGTACATTTTGGATTAATATTATTTTATTAGTTTTTCTACTGGTAATTCATTTAGTTTATTTGCTTTCATCACTATTTTGCACTCTGGTGGTTGAAATTGTGCTTCATTTTAAAACATTTTAAAACTACAATTGCTATAGTTTTTTCTTAACTGCGCCAAAAAGTATCCTACAATATTTTTGTCAGAAACTAACTTGGATTACGTGCCACAGACTTATGTTTAACTTATTAGCAATAAAATTATGTTAATCTTTTGGCATTTAATTTTAAATTTATTATAATAGAATTAAGTGTTTTAATTTTATACATCTTAAATTTTTGCAAATATTTTTAAAGTCATTTAAAGTTATTATTTAAATTATTTTTATATGCCCCTAGGGTATTTCACATTTTACCTGTTTTTTCGTTTTTATATTTCACTGCCGCCAAATTAAATAAAATTCAAAATACCACTAAGCAAATAGCAAAACTATAACTCCATCTATCTATGTCAGCTATATGCTATTATCGAATGCATTTTAGTTGTCGTTTCTTTGCATTTTATTTGTGTTGCATGAAAAGTCAATTTATGCAGTTGACTTAATTTGATTTTAGCCACCAAATCAGAAAAGAGAATTGCATTTTATTTTAGACACTGCAGTGTCAGACTGTGCATCTAAATACTCTATAAATGTGCGTGAGTGTGTGTGCGAATCAAATTATAACAAATTGATTGAAATGGAAAGTTGATTTATTTAGCTTTGTTTGCAGCACAAAAGGTTTATAAAAAACGTATATAAAAATGACTGAAACTCATTGTAATTTTCTAGCTAGTTTTCAGCTGATATTGACATATTTTAAGATGATTTCTAGAGTTTTCTAAGGCTCAAGAAAATCTTTGTAAAATTGATACAAATGAAAACTGCTGCAATTTCCATGTGGAACGACATGACAGCGACTTGATTTGCATTTGAGATGTGCTTGCTTTGTAAAACTACAATTTTTGCCTTAATTTTTGTGTTTGAAAATATATTTGCATACTCCCAGCTGGATGTAGGAGTGTATGCAGTGCATTGAGTGTATGTGTGCATGGAAAAGTCAGTAAAGTCGTACGTGTGGAAATGAAGCTGCCAGTGATTGCAGCATAAATGATTGAAAATGTGGACGACATACGATGGTTGATCGAATGCCTTGGCTCGGTTTGCCACAAAAGCTGCACGGCAGCTGCTATCAACATGCCGCATTCCAGTTTGCTGCCGCCGAAAGTTCACATGCAACGACTATTGACAGTGCCCCCGAGTGCATTATCAGAGAATTGATGGAAAATGCCAAAATATTTAAATCTAATTTTTTGGTGTGGCACCCAACGAAAGCGGCAAAAGGGGCTGGCTTTTGGACAATCTCACTATCCGACTGCAACTCGATTTAAGTCAAACAATTTATGCAGTCGAGTGCGGCGTTGAAGCTTATTTTTAGATAGCAGACACAATAGACAGTCAGACAGACGGACGTAGCGATAGAGATAGATGAAAGCAAGACTGAGACAGACAGACAGTGCTATGCACAATAAATCACCAAAAACAAAAACAAACAAAAAAGCAAGTAAGGGCGCTTAAAGCATTGCCTGACTAAGAGATACCCGTTAAGCATATATTATTTTATTATTATATATAAAATTTCAGCAAACGATGTCTTAAAAAAGAGAGCAGAAAGCATTCTTAGGCAATCATACATGCAGAATGGTGTTCATGCAGACAGTAGGAATTTATGATTGCATACTTTCAGGGGCACACATTGCTTAAAAAATACAAACAGCTATACTACCCGCTAAATGTATACGATCAGGATGTTAATGTTTAGGAAAATTTATAAAAAAAATTAAAACTATCGGTTAACATAGCATAAAGCATTCTATATTGTAAATAGGGACTTAGGAAGTAATAACTTACAGTAGAAACGATAAGAGTATTAAATTTGGAAAGACTTCCCTTCATATTTTCGATGCTATAGTATTTTATAGTATACGAAAAACTCTGTTTGACAATTTTTGTAGCTTTAGCTCTTATACCGACGAATTTTCGCTCCTCAAATCGACTATTGTTACATACATCAAACACTTGCAGCATACCCCAACTTATCGTTTAACGGGTACAAAAATACACACACACAGCGAGAATGTAAACTGAATAAAACGAAAAAGAACTAACAACTGAATTGAAAAAAACGAGATGCTTAAAAGTGAAAAGAAAATGCAGACGAATTGTTGTCAGGCAGACGAGAGCAAAAACCAAATCATTTAATTGAATTATACGCGATAAAATTGCAATTTATTTTGGGCAGAGAAATAGAGAGAGAATGAGAGAGAGAGAGTGAGACAGAGACGCACAGCAGCAGCAACATTGGCAGCAATTGTTGTCGTTGTCCTTTCCACAACGACGACAGCAACAGCCGCAGTTGCAATTGCTGTTGCTGTTGCAAAACCGCGGCAACAGCAGCCAGTAGCCAGCAGCAGCAAAAGTTGCATGCCAGATTGGGGACAAATGTCCCGTTAAAGCAAAATGCGTATTATTAGCTACAGTCGGCTATCTATGCCATCTATCTTCATGCACCAAGCATTTCTGTAGCTGTTGCTATTGCTGTTACAGTTGCACGACAAAACATTCCCCATACCGCCATACCTACCTACCCTCACCTACCCCATTCATACCCCTGTTTATGACCATTTTCCATTTTCATTCGCTTACCGAAATTGCATTGTTCTTGTGCATTGAACAATAGCAAAGCGCCTGGCGTGCAGAATTTCTCAGTGCATATTGCTGCAGCATATTATGTGGCACTTTGTTGCAATGCCACTGGCAACCATGCAACTCATGCCCCACAGCTATTTTACGACTGCCATTTTGATCTACATACATAATTCGAAGTCAGTTTGGCAGATTTACTGGCGTTATTACTTCTATACAGCTTCCTTAAATTGTATTTAAATTAAACGACATTTTAGGACTTAAAAAAAAAAAACTTATATAATTTTAGGTTTAATTGTATTTAAAATATTAAAATTTCGTTAAACTTAAATTCTATTGAACTTCATACATTTCAAATTATATTTTAAAACATTTTTAAACTAAAAATGTTTTTTTTTAAGAAGTAAAATATTTTATACTTACACGAAAAATTCAAAAAAAAATACATAAACCATATTTAAAATGTTTAAAATTTTAATCACAGCCAACAGAACATTTTTTAAGGCAAAAAATTGCTAAATTACGATACTAAAAACTCTTTAAATATAACAAAAACTAACACATAATAAAATTAAAGTCAAATCCCACTAGAGAGCTTTTGTTTTACAATTAAACTTGAGACCATATCCAGTGAAATACAAAATTTTTTCAGCTGTAACAAAAATCCAAAACATTTAAGCTCCATTCGTAAACGATCTAAGAACTTTCATTGTTATTTGCTTGTCTGTTTTGCTGCTCGGCGGAAAAAAACCCATTTAAGAAGTGAAACTAAAAATGAAATTTAAATACCAGCAAATTGTATACCTTGGCACATGTCTTGCCTGCAGCTACTACACTCTCACTCTATCCTTCTCTCTCTCTCTCTCTCTCACTCTTTACACTTTGTCGTTGTCTTTGTTTTCCTTTTGCTGCTGCTGTCCACATTGCTGTTTCCGTGTTTCTTGCCGTGTTGCTGCGTTGGCATTTCATTTAGCGCACAACTTCACATTTGCGTTGCCTGCAATTGCCATTTCCGTTTCCTGAAATTTGCCACTCGTTACACTCACTCACACACACACACACATACAAAGAGTGAGACAAAGGCAGCGTGTGAGTGAGAGACAGCAGCAATCTGCCTGGCTTGCACCCATTACATGCCCCACCGACATTTTCATTTCCATGCTTGGTCGCTTCACACGAATCAATTATTCATCATCATCGATTAAGTAAGAGCAGCTCTCTCTCTCCGCTCTCTTTCTCTCCGCTCTCTCTCTCTCTCCATTCGCTGTCTTCTCTCTTTGCCCCTGCAAATCGTGGCAGCTGCCTCTTCCCTGTTGGCCGTCTCGTTTTTATTGTTATGATTTTTGCCGCCTGTAATGGCGCTTTTGAAGGACTTTGGCCAGCTCAAACAGCAGAAACAATAAGCGCGTTCAGTTCAGTTCTTCCTGCACATTTTCAGCGCGAAATCCCCGTTTAATGATACCAACTAAAAGCCGAGATTCATTTGCTACAGTGAACTAAAGCTAAACGGAACCCAGTAAAGCACAACAGTCTACAAAAATCAAGCATTGAGAAAAGAATTCACATAAGTGAAAGTAAATTAAACTAAAAAAAATAAAAAAATTTTATAAATAAAAATGTGAAAATATTTAAAATTTAAAATATACATAGTAAATTTCGCAAAAAAAAAATAAAAATTTTGTTAATAAAAAAATATAGATAATAAGAAAACATCATGAGCAATTAAAGAGTTTGAAGGAAAAATTTTAGAGATTTAAACACATTTATGACTGCTTTAATATAATATTAATGAATCGTAGCCCACAAAATTCTGGATTTCTTTTTTAAAAAATTATTAAAATACTATAATACTCAAAAAAAATATAAATTGAACATATATTTAATACAAATTTATAGCAAAATCAATCAAAAACTCAAGTCCTATGCACCTAAAGCAATTAAGTGCCTTAAGAACAGTTCTCGCTTGGTCAAGCTCTACTGTAGCTCACATGTCCATACATGTGTATTTGGTGGGGATTGCCGCAACATATGTGCCAGCTCATATATCTATACAAACATTACAATACATCCAGCAACTCTGAGAAACTGTCAGACAGCTGAAAGAGAGAGCAGGGGGAAAGTTGGGGGTAAAGTGAGCGGAACAAAGCAGGGAAATGAAGATGGCCATGGCGAATGTTTGGACTGTGTAAGATGGGGGGAGATACGAAGGACCTCTGCTTATTTTCGCCATTATCCATTAAATATTTATGAAAATTGCTTTTGCTGCAGTTTTATTCACTTCGTTTGTCGTCGTCCTGAAGTTTCTTGCTTTGCATGCGGTCCTACTATATTATATTATTTTTTCTCTCTCTCTGTTTCTGAAAGGGAAGGCAGTAAAACAATAAAGCTTAAGATTTCAATTTCCTAAGAGCTTAAAGCTGACATTGCCTCTTATGAGTGTATGAGTGTGTGTTTGTGTGTGTGTTTGATTCTTGACACACATAAATCCATGGCAAGACATGTGCCTAGCAGATAATCCAACATTATGAAAAGATATGTTACAATAAATATGCATGAATTCCGCGCATCAATAGCCAGATCCTTGTTTTTAATGGCAACTCGTTAAACAGCCACAGTCACAAGCCGTTTGTTACATTGATATATGGGCCAATTGATGTATGTCGAAACCTCTGACAATAAAAACACTGCTGACAGCTACACATATATGTAGCTCGGTAAACTCGATAAACTCGGTAAATTTGGTAGACTCGGTAAAATCTCGATGAAGCAAC
This sequence comes from Drosophila tripunctata, assembly GCA_035047385.1. Lineage (NCBI taxonomy): Eukaryota > Metazoa > Arthropoda > Insecta > Diptera > Drosophilidae > Drosophila > Drosophila tripunctata. Next base: position 493,105 of record JAWNPS010000227.1, read on the forward strand.
AGCATAAATCAAGCTGAATCGAAGGTGAAGGCTTAAAAGGCAATTAGCGATTAGGCAATTTAAACTATACAATTTAGTTAAGATCAATTTAAACAGTTTGTTATAGTGTACAACATTGTATAAAATATTTTTTTATATTAATTTTTTTTTAATTTAATTTGTCTAGCTTATTTTAAACTATTATATTTCTAGCTATATTCTTGTGCTAAAATTAATAAATGGAATAGTTAGAACATGTTTTTTTAAGTAAAATATATATTTTTCATTTTTAATAAATTAAAAATTTATATATAAATTAACTCTTTTTAGTACTTGAAATTTTCGAAACTGGCAACCTCTTAGAGCCCACAGCAATTGCAGCACGTGTTCAGCCAGCTTTTCATGCCCAATAGACACGTAGCTTCGCGCTAAATTTCAATTGACGTAGAAACCTCAAACTGCTAGACTACAAGTAACGCTCAAGTAATGTTTATGTCCTTGATAGCAGATACTAGGTACACTCAGTAAGTAGTACTAGGAGTGTGTGGCAGCAAAGCTTTGCTCATTAGTTGCATGTTCATGTGCTTAAATCATTTAGAGTAGATGGCAGCAGCAAGTACATCCCACTATTCTGTATAGGTGGTGGTGGGGGGGGGGAGCGCTGATAAGGTGGGCGTGGCAGCACTCGCTCTTCATATATATTTACAATATAAATTTGTTCAGTTTGGGTTTTTTTGGCTGTTTTTTCTTTTTTTTTGGAAATTGCGCATCATAAATTCTTTGGGAGGATTTCGTTAGCGCTGCTTCTTACATATAGTACATTACTTCTCTCTCTCTGTGCTTCTCACATTTTGAGTAACGGTACTTAATAAACTCGCATCATTTTCCCATTTGGCGCTCGCACTTCATTTCTTTAGCTGTCTTCCTGTCTTCCACCCTCGACTTTCACCTGCTTTCTCCCGGTTGCTGGTTCCTGTTGTTGCCCCAAATTACCTGTCATTTCGAAATTATGATACCAGGACCCGTTGCTTCTGCCGTTGACGTTGCTTTCCGGGCGTGCTTTCATCTCTCTCGCACTCTCCGACGCTCTCCCGGGAATTTTTTATGTTTCATGTGGCTGTCAGAGTGAAAGAAAGAGAGGCAATGACTGGGGAAAAGGGAGGGCAGCGGAGGCTCTAACCTAATTTTATTTGCTTTGCCGCGAAAAATGTATGCTTCACATATAACTCAAACTAATACCCAACGCGGTTGTATCGTAAAACCTTATGCGCATCTTCCGATTGTAATCTGTAAGCATATTGCTTTAATAACCGTTAGGCCGTGTAGTTTCCGCCACCTTCCTGCTCTCCCCCTCTTCGCTGTCAATCAGTGTATGGTAGGCCTAAGAGATACTCGCACTTATTTCATTTTGATATGACATGACAGCTTGATGACATTCCCGTTCAAGTGGACATTTTGCAGTAGGTGCCAAAAAGCAAAGCGACATGCCAATGACATACGCCTACTCTCCCACACCCTCTCTTTCTTCCTATCTCTTTCTTACAGTCTCGCTGCCCACTCTTTCTAGCAATATGTGATACTTTTTTTTGCCAAACAAAGTCGACAGCTGGGGCAAGATAGGCAGCTTAGTTGGAGGTGTGGCACACTGAACTCTAAAGATCTTAAGCTGGCATATTGAAAACTTTCGACTTTGATTGCTTTGATTAGGCTCAACTTCTCGAAGTCACAGTCAATGCACACTGAGCGCCAAAAAAAAGCAGACAGCACTTTAACAACTTTTGTAGAACTTTAAAAAAAAGTACTAAATTTATAAAAAGTTTGCTGAAATTGTAGATTAATAAAAAGAGTGCAAGAAAAATACAATATGTATAAGTATTGTATAGTAAACTAGAAAACAAAGTACTGTCAGAGACAAAAGGACCGACGAACAGATAGAAGGACAGACAGACAGACGGAAAGACCAACGGACAGGCAGAGGGACAGCAGATGAGTGCATACTGGTTTATTAGGCGCTTCTAGTTCTTAACATCTCTGAGATCCTTTTTTTCATACGGACAGGCAGACGGACAGACCAAACGCTTTACTTTATGACTCCTTCTGCCTGCTAAAAACTGTTTTGTATACATAATTTTCAACATATTATTTTATTCCCATTGATTTTTTAATTGTTAGTAAAATTTTTGCCCGCATTTAAGTTTTCTTGGGCGTCAGATAGGTTTCTACAAGCTTCAAAGAGGGCAGGCCACGCCCCAAACGCCTCAGCAACAATATGCCCAGGCAAAACAGAAGACTACATTTAAAGAACTCTGCCGATGAGCGATCCAAAGCCTTGCGATACCAGGGCTGCATGCTTCTAGAAGTTTGAGTTACTTACAATGTTATAATTTTCTAAAACTAGTTATAAAGTAATACAATACCAATCTATATGAAACGTTCCAATAGTACGATATTTTTAATACAAATGAAATTTAATTTAACAGCTTGAATTTAAAATATTTACTACACCTATGATTAGAAAAGTTTTTGAGTAATGCGGCAAAGTAGCTTTATAAAATCAGTTTGCTGTAAATTTGTAAAGGTTTAAATTCTTAAGGAAAACTTAACATTTTCATACAATAATCTAGTTCAAACTATAAAAAAACATTTACTAATTGTCTGCTTAAATTCTTAACAAAGTATCCTCGATGTTTCAGGCAATTTTTCATTGTCAGTCATTAGGAAAATATGCAAAAGAATTTCAATTTCGAAAGAAACCAACCGAAACGTAGATCTCTAGCCAAGCATTCGACACAAATGGACGAGAGAGAGGAAGAGAAAGCGAGAAAACCCAAGAGACAAATGTCGAGCGTTTGATATACTGTGAAGCAGTGTTGAGTTGAAATGTTCAGCAAACTTGTTAATTAGCAAAATAAAATATTTATTATAAATATAGACTAAAACTATAGGAATTTGCTGCCGTTATTAAATACAATCAAAAAAATACTTGTCTACTTAAAGTGTTTAGAAAGTCATTTTAGGGAGCTGTTGAAATTCTTCTCGTTACTCAAGCATTGATTGCAAATGGTGCAGAAGATTTGCTATAAAATAAAAGTAATAAAATATTTATAAATGTATATAAGAGTTAATAACACTTACGGGCAGGGAACTACTATGTGATATGGAACGTCCGCCCTGTGAGGATCCCGTGCACTCGAAATGTCTTAGCCAGGACTTGATGACATTTGTGGGTGGCACTTGATAAATGCTAAACTGTTTCTTGAACATTCTTTGGGCACTGCTTATGGAATCGTTATTTCTATAATAGGCACGTATGATAAACGCACGATGTACACCCGTCCACTGATCCATTGCAACTGAGCGAAAAATGATTTATTTATTTTTTGCACCAGACCAAAATCACAGCTACATTTCCGGTGAATTTGATGAGTGACATAAAAAGTGCAAATTATGAATTATACAAAAATTTAATTGGTCATCTGTAGCGTCATATGCAATGGGTTTTTATTCTATATATACATATATACAACTTATAACACTCAGCGTCGACGTGGCGTATGAGCAATTTGAAATTTGTGAAATTCGTAAATCTGTAAATCGTAAATCGTAAATTTTCTTTTCCACACACACACACGCCCTTGTAGCCATCAATCAGTTTGAAAAAAAATAAAAGAAAAGTCATCATCATTACGCTTCATTCAGCACAAGAATTTCGCACTAATATAGCCATCAAAAAAAGTAGGAAGGCGGTTGCGGGGGGCGTGGCAAACGTGGCACTAAATCTCCAAGTTGAACTCATTTAAAGTTTTCCCAAACAATCTAAATCCGCTTTGGCATTTGGCCATCATGTGCAGTAGTAGTTGAGCCATCATCAAAGTCTTTAAGCGATTTTCCTGTTATCAGTTTATACACTATTCTAAGTCTTGTCCCATCGATCGATTGATGGATGACAGTGCTTTCTACTAAAACTGAGTGGCAATATAAATTATTGAGCCCTGGAATTTGGCCTTCGGGAGTTTATCAAATTTAAAGCTACTTTTGAGGGGCTTTTTGGGTCACATAACTATATTTGAAAGTTGAGAATAAAATACTTTTTGAAGTATTTTAGGGTTTTATTTGGTAAATATAGTACCATAAAGTTTAGTCTTTCAAAGTAGTAGTAGTTTTATAGCAGTAGTATAAAGTAGTATAGTTGATTTCTCTGTAAAGTATACAACTTATTCGTATTGTTTTCCCGCACTAAAGACTTTAGTTTCGATTTTCTTCTATTCTATTTTATTTCACTTTCTTTTGTTTTGTTTGGTTTTCTTTTTTTTATTTTTGTTGTTTTTGTTTCGCCATTTTGCTGGACCATCAAGCACGTAACTGCAATACAATGCACGGCCATCGTGTAGATACATAGATACAGATACAATTATGTAGTCTCTGTTGTTGCATGTGCACCATACTAGTTGTTACCAGTAGTTTTGGTAAAACCTAGGGTATGAAGAGCTTTTAAAATATATAAATTTATTATGTTGACTCCTAAAATGATATGATCTAATACCTAGTGATAGAGCTAACATTTTGAGACCTGAAATTTAGTAGCTGTCTGAAAAATTTTAAAACACTTCATTTATAAACTCTAAAGATATATGTATGCGTTGGGAAAACATTAGAAGTACCCTTCGGAAAATGCTCAAAGTTTTTGCTGACAGTTAAGGTGTTGGATCTTCAATAAGAGCAGCGAGTTCCAAGTGCATGTCGTGTGAAGGACCAAATTCAAAAAGACCGAGTCCAACGTTAGTTATCGTATAACCATAAACTTTGCAAGTTTCTGCTAATTCACAATTGTTTAAAACATATTACTCTATATCCGACATTTGTTCGTTAGCTGTTTCTTTTAGAGTATCTTTTAGTCGTGCATTTAATTATTATATGTTTTTATATTGCTATTGCAAGTTAGCAAATGCTGCCGTCGTTTTGGCGTTTATACAGTTAGCCAGGCAGGCGGACAGCAGTACGGACAAGCGTACGCTTAGGCCAGGCAGTCAAGCGTCCATCTATCCATCCATCCATCCACTACACGTCCAACCAGGCAGGCGTCCCTCTGTATCTGTGTGTTCACTTCGTTTTTTTTTTTTTGCTGTGTCTGCTTGTCATTTTGACACCTTCATTTGCTCCGGACATTCAGGCAGAGTCAGAAACAGGCACGGAGACTGAGTCAAGCCCGTGATTCTGTTGCTCTCTTGGCTTTTTTACGTATTGTTAACAGTATGCTGTGTATGTGTGTGTATGTCCATTTGAGAGCACAATTTTTGGTGAAATTTCTTTTCTGGTCTTTTCTTTTCGTTAGTTTTTTGCAAGTTTTAGTTGCGCTACTTTACACTGGTTGTGTTTATCGGTTGAAAGTAGTCTTCATTATATTTAAAAATAAATAAAAAACTTAGTTGAAATAGTTTTATTTAAAATAATTTGCAATATTTTGCATGAAATTAAATATATATATATTTTTTAAATAATTTAAAACCAACTCCTTTGTTTAACTCCCCTTCAATTGCAATTTTTACTACAAATTCCTTATCTATAATTTTTCGAACTTTTTTAACCTGTTTGGTTCATTGAATACCTTAACTTTTATTTACTTTTTAACTGCTTGAGTCCATAAACTTGAGCTTTGTTTTATTTCTCTATCTTTTCAAGTGGCATATAAGCTGGCTAAATCCATAAGCCACACTGCAACATTTCAGTTGCCAAAAACTTTCATGCAACACCAGCAGCAGCCATTGGGCAGCAATAAAACAGACGAGCTAAAAAAAAAAAAAACGAAAACAGCTAAAGGAAAATCTGGAAAAAGGCAACAATGCCAAGACAAATGATCCAATGACTGTCTGACTGCACTTTGGCCATGGCACCCACATACAACCAACACCCTCTTCCCCTTCCACGCTCAGTTTCTTTTTTCCAAAGGGACAGAAAAAGGGGGAGCGAGGGAAAGAGTATATATTGGGTTATACTGTACTGTGGCAACGGCAAAAAGCTTTCTCAATTTTTTGGTAAGCTAATATTTCAGCATGTAAAGTTAGCAGATTTTTCCGTTCCAAGTCTGGAAATGTTTTAATATTATGTGGAGGGTATAATAAGTTTGTTCAAAATGTGTAATAGGCAGTATAGAGCATTTTTGACGCCATAAAGCATATATATTCTTGATCAGCATCAAAAACAATCTACGTTCTTCTGTACAAACAAAAGAATCTCAGAGTTGGTAAGCGGTAGAACCAAATTTTTTCAAATTTAGGCTTTATATATCCGCATGCAGTACAAGTTTATTTTTCAGTTTTAATATCAATCCGCTTCTTTAATATATTGCCATATAGTATTAACAAGTTTACTTTATCTTATTTTCTTTAAACTTAGCAGAAACCTTTAATATATTTATCATTCGTAAACTATCTTAAAAATTTCAAGATCGCTTCAAAAATAAATAAGTAGTTCACAAAAGAAATTATAGTTTTCAAATGATATTTCAACAAAAATTGTATGAAGAGAACAGAGCATACAAAGTTGCTCCTACGATCTCTCTCGCTCACGCTCTTATGTTTTAAAAGTGTACAACAGTCTGTCCATTTTTTTAATATTTATGCTTAAATAATCTCAGACAACCCTGATTCGGAAATTGGTCCTTCTTAAAAACGTTTTGTTAGAGATGTTTCAAAAGTAATTTAAGCTTAAATTTCATACATTTTTGATACAAATATATAAAAATTACATACATATATGTTAAATAAATAATAAACACAGATAATATATGGTATTACTACAAAAATATATATTTCAATAGCTCCGCATGGACTGCCGTAATTTGTTCTATTAGGAAGCTACTAAGATATAGCTAAAAATATACACTTTTACTGCGTACAGGGTACCTATAAGTTCGGCTACTTTAGCTAAAAACTGTCTGCTTTACTTCGTGTATCTAGTTTTTGTGTGTATCTTGTCCATGTCAATGCTACTCTCTACTCCTATCTGCTGCTGCTGCTGCTGCTGACGATGACGATGATGATGACAAAGGGCAAGGCAAATGCGTATGCATGAAACTGGGTCAAGACTTCATTGTTTATCTTGGTAGAAGAGGCTGAAAACAGAACATGCTCATATAAGCAGGGACTACAACATATACAATATATAGCAGGGAGCAGAGAGCGAGGAAGGGAGGGATTCACACGTTACCATGGATTCTCTGGTCAGCTGAAGCTGAATGGATATTAAATTCTTGAAGCATTGTTCAGCTTGCAAATTAGCTAAAGGAAAAGAAGGTTGAATGAAAGTTAATATTAAATTTAGCATGGCTAAAGAAGGTCAGGCTGAAAAAGGAGGGAAACGAAAGGGGCTTGGGGCTGCCTTGCCGGACGTTTTCATAAACGTTTCACTTTCCGGCAACGCCACAGATAAACACACACACTCACACACACATGCACTTGGCATTTCAAGGAGTTTCAGCTGTAAATCTGGCAAAAACAGGATACTAAGCTGACGCTGCAGCGCAACGGAAGCGGATGTGGATGAGGATGCTTGTGTGGGAGTGTGTGTGGGATGGATAGAAATTGTGGGAGTACCGCAAGGCGTTGATAGCAGCAGCTTATCAGCTAAAGGCAGCAGCACCAGCACCCAACTCACACTCTTTCTTCCACTCTCTAGTCTCCCTCTCTTGAGTGCTAGCAAATTCCATACTCAGTCCACAAATTCATCCATTTAAAGGCGCATTAGCTTTGCATTTTGCATGTGGGAGCGTTGCACAACAGCAGCTTTGAGGGGGGAAGAGGGAGTGATAACGGCAGCAAGAGGAAGAGTATTCCCTTGGGTAGCGCTTGAAAGTCAAGTGAAAGTAGGCGATTAAGGTTAGAATAATAAACTAAATCTTCTTAGCTTTTGATTTTAGTGCTCTTCTTGAATTCAAGTGCATGTGTAATTGTAACGAAAAATACCAAAAATGTACCACGTTTAATACTAAAAGTGTCTTTTCTTTTCGAATTTTTTAATTAAAAACGGTGAAATCTTGAAATCCGACCCTATAAAGTATATATATTCTTAAACTACACTAAATTTCCAATCAATTAACATAGTTTTTGGAAAAAAAATAAAAAATTTTTTTTTTTTTTAAAATGTAAAGGGGTAGGTATGGAAAATTTTCGATTTTTTTGGTAAAAATTTGTTTTTAAAAAATAAAATAAACTTAAATGCAGAATGAATTGGGACAAGAAACAATGAACAAATTGGTATTCCGCTTGAAAATCGGTTAAGATTTGACTGATTTATGAGAGTTCTAAATTCTCAAAAAAACGTCAAGGGGTAGGTATGAAAAATTTTCTATTTTTTTGAAAAAAAATTAAATTTTATAAAAGCTAAAAATTTAGATGCAGAACTAATTCTGCGGTAAAATACAGCGTAAAATGGTATTCCGCTCAAAAATCGCTAATTTTTTAGCAAAGATATGGTAGCTTTAAGCTTGAAATCCTTAAGAGGGTACAGAAATAAACCCATTTCTTTAAAATACTCTTTAAGTGTAGCAAACATTTATTACAAATCACTTTAACTGCACATTTTAGATATTAAATTTAAATCCGAACATTTCAATCTTCAAATACAATTTTTGTAGTTTTTTTTCGTGATGGTCTCGGTGTCGTAGATCGTGTGGATCGTCTGAGATAGCACACACTATGTACTTGTATGTGATTCGGTGGACATGTATATGCCAGAATTTCACTTGTAAGACAAATAATGAGAGCTAATAGTAATAGCTTCATAATGTAGAACAACTGAAGACAAACTGTCAGAAATGCTATGGTGGTTAGGATTGGGTATAATCATTTTCTATGCGGTTATAATCTAATTAGATTCAGTTAATGATGTGTAAATGGGGTAGAAACATACATATGTATATAGAAAATATATTAGTTATATTTAAAAATCCCCTTTAATATTCAAAATACATTATATATTTGCAAATTGTCCTTTAAAATAAGTAAAATGGTCACCAATTCTATCAAAAGTGTGACCAGAGTTTCAAATTTACTTGTTGCATATAGCAAATGTGTTAAATTCCCACACGATCCGTAGCTGCCTGCTACATAACTGCACAAAAACTTAAAAAATAGTTATAGAAAATAAAGATTTCTTCCCGAAAGCAACGCACATTTATTGGAATGCCAAAGCTGCAACAAGTGTGGCAACCATGACAACCATAAGGGAGAGCAGCAAGGACAATGGAAACAACAAAACAGCAATGCTTATCGATAAGTGCAATCGAGTGTAGAAACCGTTGCACATACACGACTAAAACCATATTTTACGATGCAAACATGGCCAAAGCGACTGTTGTCCAATTGCCGGAGACTTTAAGCTAGCCAAACGTTGAGCGACAGTCGATAGTCGTTGCAGAAATACCCTGTAAAGTTAGGAAGTTAAAAAAAAAAATAGAAAATTAGAGAAAAAAGGAAAAAAAGATGAATAGGCTATAAAAAAATTGGTAAATTTTTTTGATTTTAGTAAAAGTTTTGAATATATTTTTAGCACTACACAGTGCAACGTGTAGCGACCCATTGTAGTAGATTGTGTGGCTGCAGGGTATTAGAGAACAGGAGCTGGTTAAAGTCCACGCTTGATGCCACGCCCACACCCACGTGCTCGCCCACACACACACTCGCACACACACATAGACTAAATAGTTTATGTTGTTTACCAGCCAGAGCTTGCAGTAACTGCACTTGTTGTTGTTGCTATTGTTGTTGTTTTTGCTGTCCTGCACTTTGGCATTAAGAAGAGCGAGAGCGAGAGAGCGCTGCAGCCTTGGCTGTGCAAGAGTGAAAGGATGCCAATGCCAAGCAGCGCAGCAGAACAGACAAAGAGAGCGCGCGAGGTGAAGAGAGCAAACGGACGAACGGAGCGTGCGAGCGGGCGAGTAGTTGTGAAGAGAGAGCGAATGGAGTGGGTGGGCAAAAGTGAGGGAAAGCACGTAACCAGCGCCATCGAGCGGAATTCATGTGTATTTGCGACTTAAGTGAGGGGGCGTTTGGTCATAGAGCGGGGGGAGGGGAAGGCGAAAAGAAGTTAAGAGAACGTGGACATGTCATGCTATTTGACTGCCCTGGTTACCATTGTTGTCCAACGTTAGCCCCACACCTGCCAATCCACACCCCTTCCCCTACCCTACTTCAAGAGCTTAGATGCTGCTGCCCCATATAATAGAAGCATGCAGCATTTTCCTTTTGCATTTTCCACTTAACGGCAGCAACAGGAGACCCCTTAATACAGTCCCCATGGAGAGTGCAAGCAACTTTAAAGCTTAAATAGTTTTTAAAGTGTTTAAATTTTATATAAATTACTTTATATAGTTATAATAATTTTAAATATAATTTTTAAAACTATTTAAAATATATTTAAAATAGCGCTAACATTGTTTTACACAGCTATAGCATTTAAAATCCCCTTAACCAGTATTTAAAATCCCAGTAATTTGCGACTCACCAGTATTTGTGCGTTTTAACAGTGCGCTGTTAACGCAGCCTGTTAACAGCATGCAATGCAACTAATTGCAACGAGACGAGTCGAAGACAACAACAGAGTTGCTGCGTGGGTGAGCGTGTGTGCCGCAGCAGCGAGCTAAGAGCTAAAGAGCAGCATGCGCTAAAGAGAGCGCACACAAGTGGCATGTGCTCTTAACTTAAGCAAGTTGCAAAATGCAGGCAGTGCTGCCAGCACTTTGGGTCATAAAAAAACTAAGATAGACTTTTTAAATAGCAAGAAATAATTAAAGCTAAAAAAAACTAGCGTAGTAAACTATATAAGTATATTGACTGATATTTTACAATTTATACCGCATTTTCCAGCTGATTCCCACTATATCTAGTGACAAAATAGCTAAATTGGCAGCTCTGAATGCAGGCAGCCAATCAGAGCGTCGGTCTAATGATAAAAATGTTATCGCTTAGCTAGTGATAATGTAAATAGTTGAATTTTGAGATAAGCAAAATATGTTTATGAAAATAAACTGAATTTAGATTTTCTTTAGACACATGCAACATTATCATAGCACCTGAGCACACTGTGCCAAATTCTGTTTTTTTGCCAGTCACCAGCAACAAAAACAATGCGACGCGTCGCCTGCATACAATCATACATACAGCACAGCACATTTGCGCTCTGCCGCGCTCTCATTACAACGCGCTGCTGAGTGGGAGAGCCAAGCAGCACACAGCACACACATTTCACTTGCTCTGCTCTGCTCTGCTTACGCGCGCGTTCGCTCTGTCACTCTGCCGCGCTCTCTCGCTCTCTGTCTGTCAAGCACTTGCGTTCGTTTCGCTGCCCGAGTGGTGCGTGTGCCGAATGTGTGCGAGAGTGTTTGCTGCGCGCACCATTGTAAAAGAGCGCGGATTTTACATACAGCACATGCTGCTCTGCTCGCACACAATGTGGCTAATGGGGTAATGTGTGCGTGTACACGCCGCTCATTTTCTCAGTACGAATTGAGACACTGTGGCGCACGGTTGAAAACCTTTTTCAGTAGCCAAAAGCAGAAAAGCGCACACGAGTTCAAAACAACAACTACAAAGCAACGAGAGACGGCTATATATTGTGTGTGTGCGTGTGTATTATTGTTATTGTTGTTACTGTGTGTATATTGTGTATTGTGCAATAACGGCAGAAAAAAAAAAAGAAGTAATTATATTAAGCATATGCATGCATACACACATTGCACACAAGTATAGTATGTATGTGTGTGTGTTTGCATTTTGCAAATCAATTTAAATTAAATACTTTTTTTGGCTTTAATTAAATACTTCCGCGCGTCGCTGTCGTGTCGTCATTGTTGTTGTTGTTGTCGCCGCGCCAGTTTTTCCATTGCGTGCTCTCTCACTCGCTCGCTCGTCGACGTCACAAACACACACATACACTTACACAGCAGCATACACATAACATACACAAACACAAACACTCGCATGCTCAACTCTCAATTCGTTTGTTCTCTCTCTGCTCTCGCTCTCGTTTGCTACTCTCGCTGTTTTTTGTGTGTTGCCTCTCTCTCGCTCTCTCTCTCTCAGTCTGTCTAACCGCCGCATTCGTTTTGTTTGTGTTGTAGTTGTATTAGTTGAGAAAAAGGGCCGCCGAGAGCAGCAGCAGTAGCAAGAAGCAGAAGCAGCAGCAGCAGCAGACAAACGCGATAGCAGCAAAACAAAAATACAAATACAATTAAATAACGTTGAAAAATAAAAAACAATAATAATAATCATAATTTTAACATAAATTGAACACAACTCAAGTGCAGCAGCAACGAGTATTCCAAAACAACAGCAACAACAAGGTAAGTGCAGCAAAGCAACAACAAAATGGGGAAAAGCCGACGCCTAACGGTAGAAAGTGTTATTAAATGTACAACAACTCGGCGCTGTTAACTGCGCTACTACTGTGTGTGTATTGTGTGTGCACAGTGTGTCTAAATTGCATAAATTATGTGTGCAATTGTAAATTCACTTCAAAAAAACTTTTGTTAAGCGCTTCATTTGCTTTGCTGTTTTGCTTCGTAGCAGCCGCGGCAGCAGCAGCAACAACAACAAATCGTAACCGGTAGGCGCTGCTTGTGCGCCACCCACGAAATAGCCAAACAAAAAGGGCAGCAGAAAACGCAAAACACAAAAAAAAACAAGAAAAAAGCACAAGGTACTTTTACTCTCGCTCAGTCGCGCGCGCGCTCTCTTAGGCTAACGCTCTCTTGCGCTCTCTTTTGCATTGCAACAACCCCTATCAAAACGCATGCAGCTGTTGTTGTATGTTCGGCTACCTGTGTGACGACAACGACGACAACAACAACAACAGTGCGTGGTGCTCTCTCGCTGCCGCCGTTGACGCCGTCGTTGATGCTTCGTGTGTGTGCGCTCTCAGTTCGTGCAAGAGTCCGAAGCCCGCTGTTGATGTTCGAAGTTCGAACGGCTCTCACAGGTTTTCATTTCTTATTTGACCGTCATTCGCCAGCGCGGCGCCGAAGTGTACAACAGCAGCAGTCTTCAATATAACGGATGAAAAATTATACAGCAGCAACAACAAACCAAAATACAAATAAATAAACTTCAATTGTTTATAAAAACGTGTGTGTGTGCAACGTACCAAACGTAGCGAGTATTTCCAACTGTCAAAGCCTAACAGCAGCGATTGTAAGTAGGCGACGTACGTCTGTCCGACGTCTGTCCGACTGTCCGCCTGACGGAGCTGTCAAAACTCCCATAGGCAGTTTCTACCATTGACACTTATAAATTCACAGAGTGCAGTTTTCTTGTCTTAATTAAAACAAATATACAAAAAAAAAACTCAAACTTTAAAAAACAAAAAACTATGTGTTTATAAACTAAATTAAACAAATTAAGAAAAAAATACTACAAAAATAAATTGAAAAACTCAAGTGTTTGCTAGAATTTAAAAAGTTTTGAACCAAATTAAAAGCGAAACTTTAACTTAATTTGAGAAAACAGTTTTGGAAAATTATACAAAATTGTTGTTTTGCTTGTGGGCCGCCATTTTTATGAAAGCGCGAAAAGTAACTGTAAAACAAAACAAAATCGTGAAAAGCGCACGGACAAGCAGCGTACGGACAAACGTAAACAAAAAAGTTCGTTCGCTTTCCCTGCTATATGTGTGTGTGTGTGTGTTTTATTAATGAAAAATCAACCCCCGGCATTTGACAGCAGCGCAGCGCCCCCACAAACAAAGCAGAAATCAACAGCGACGGCAACGGCAACTTTTCCATACTTTTCCGCTTTTCCTTTCTCCCCATCAGCCAGCCAGGCAGCCAGCCACATCAACACCATGCCACTTTTGTCCCTTAAGGGTTGTGAAAAGCCGAAAAACCGACAAAACCTCTAGCAAAATAAGAAACAACTTTTTCAAGTTTACTTTTATTTCCACTTCTATGCGAATTTTCTTTCCTTCTTCTCAATGTGTTTCATTCCCATTTCGTTTCCAATTCGCCGTCGCTGCTTTTGTCAGTTCTTGTGTCCGTTCGTCCGTTCGTTCACATTTTCTTATTTTGACATTTCGACCAAGTTTTCCATGTTGCACGTTGCTTTTGCTTGCCGGCGCTTTTATGTTCGACTGTCTGCCGCTGCGAGGGTTGTTTGAGCACTTATGCTCTTAGCTAGTGAAATTTGTAGCAATTTCTAATTTGTATGTACTGCATTTTTTAGTTTGTTTATAATTTATATGAAATAGATAGCTAAAACGTTTATAGATTAGTTTTTGATTTCTTTCATATCGAAATTTCCAGTGAGCCCAAAAAAATGACATTTTAACTAGTTTTATGGGCACACTGGTTAGAAGATCAAAAACTAATCCAATATTAATTTGTAATCGTTTCAGCAATCTTTCTAATATATATTTTAAACAAATTAATGTATATCATATGTACTCGGCTTATATTTATATAGAGCAGCTTAATTTTTCCAACTGCTAGCATTATAAACTTATATTTTAGTGCTCAATTGTGTACTTATGTGTTTCTATCGTTTAGCGGCATAAAGCTTATATAGTTAACTTTATGTTCTGAAAATTTCATAACAATTGGTGCAGAAATACAGCTTTTAGACAGCTAAACGTAGGGCAGCTCTATTCTAGTTTTTTTTTTCGCCATATGCTCTGTTTTCTACACACATGTGCTACAAAACTATATCAATTCTAGCGTTTATTTAGCATAATTGCCGCCATTTTGTTTTGGGGTCTCGCTGATAAGCTTAAATTTGCCTATTTGAGACAAGCAATCGATAAATGTTTATTGATAATTTAGCGACTAATTGAGCGATAAGTGCAAAGTGCTTTTCAAGCAATATAAACAGGCGCAATTCCATTTAGTTTATATGGTATATGAGATCCAATGATCGACAAGATCATTTGCTATATAAACAAATTTCCCTAGTCACTTGCTGTTTGCTGCAAGTACCACAGGAAATACTCACTATAATATAAATATTTATTGTTGGAAAGTCTTTAAGCTGCACTACACTATAATTTAAATATCTCTATAACTTTTCTTACTACATAAAATATGTATTTATTTATTTAACTTAAATTAATAAACACTTTTCTCTATTTGCAGTTGATTCTACAAACAAACAAACAACACAAATCAAGAATTCGCAGCGGAAAAACCCGAGTAAAAGTGCAATAAAAAGTTTGAAACGATAAATGAAAACGTTTCACAAATAAGTGGAGAAAAGAAAGTGCTTAGAAGAAGAAAACATTTAAGTAAAATACTTGTAGCAAAATCAATATATATCTATAGATATATTTATTACAACTCAAATCGCGCGCGTTTTTCCCAAGATTTGTTGAAACAATCGTCGTATCGTGTGTGTTTTTCTCTCCGGTGCAACTCTGTGTTTACGTTTACCCGTTTACACTCACATACACCTAAAATACACACTCTCACCCACACAGACACAGTACACAGTACACACACAAATACATTCTACACTTGGCTAAAACGTGTTAATAAGAAAATCTATCTTTTAAATAAAGTCAATCATCATCTCAACATATAAAAAGATTTCTAAAAAACGCAAGGCTACGTGCCCCCAAAACAAGTCAAGATTTTCACAATACCAACTCTGTTAAACGCAACGGAGGCGACGCTTAAATTCAACACGGCGACCACAATGCCCTTTAACGGTGCAAGTAACGGCAGCGGTGTAGGCGGTGCCGTAGCAGGCGGCAGTGTCAGCGGTGGTGGCGCCACCATCGTTGTCAGCGAGGGACCCCAGAACAAAAAGATACGCACCGGTGTTCAGCAGCCCGGCGAGAACGACGTCAATATGCATGCTAGGGTAAGTACACCTGATGCTCTAAAACTATCGATATTAATCGATCAATCATTTAAATGATATTATAAAATGTAGGGACTGTTACATAGTTGAAAGAGAAGCGGGTTTATTAAAAGTCTTGGTTTGGAAAATTTTATTTATAGCCTGAGCACCGTTTTAAAGTATTTAACTATCGAAATTTATCGACCAACTATTTTTTTTGATAATTAAATATGTAGGAGTCAGTGAAGGGATTATCAGTCTTAACTTCAGAAATTTGATTAATATTAAATAAAAGCATTTAAAAGTATTCTATAAATATCGATAATTATCGACAAACCTTTTTTGTGATATTTAAAAATGTAACTTAAGTCATATAGCTATTAGCGAATAAGCTTTATTAAAAGTCTGAACTTCTGAAATTTATTTAACAGCATAAGGAAAACTCAAAAGTATTTAATTACTATCGATAGTAATCGTAAAGGCATTTCTTCTATATTTTAAAATATTGGCATACACTGTTTTGGAGAATAATCTTTATTACTAGTCTAAACTTTTGATATTTAATTACTAGTAAAAAAAATTCAAAAGTAAACTATCAATAATAAACGATTAATAATTTTTGTAATAGAATAATAGTTATTATAGAAAAGATATAGTATGATCTAAGTCTTGTTAGCAGATATTTCTGAAATACAATTTAAGTTCCTAATATTTCTAAATAAGACTTAAATCACACATAGAAATCAATTAAATTAACCTATTTTCTTATTGCAATTGAATTGTTATCAGTGGAAATTCAATTCCTAGAATACCGCTAATGTTTGCTAGCGATAAAAATGTCGTAGGCTAACCGTAAGTTAAGTTCTGCGGATACTTTAATGTTTTCGGATACAACATGAACAACAACCCCAAAAAAATCTGTAATTACCTGAGAAACTTTTATAGTCTGTTCCAAAAACATGACGGTCGGGGATCTCCAACCACCCCCAAAAATAGCGTTATATTGAAAAGCACACATTTGATAGCTTTAGTTGCTCTATTCAATCAGTTGGGGGCAAAACTAAAGGTTCACCCCTGTGTTTTTCTTCTTCTTTCCTTCCTTGCGATATGTTGATAACAAGCAAATAAAAAGGGGATGGCGTACCAGAAAAATATATATATATATATAATTTTTTTTTTTTGGTGATAAAGCATTCGACCGTTAGATGAGGGTTGAAGTGCAGCTTGCACCGCACACGACGAAAGGTCCTTAAAGGTTATAATGTTACACTGGGAGAGTACTTTCATATGGATTAGATTTCATGCAGTTGTTGGTTTGATTTGGAAGTCTTAAATTGAGAATTCTAATATTATGCTAGAAAGGTTTTGAAAGGCGTTGGGAAAGTTAAGGGCTTAAGAAATAGAAATAAAAATATGTTTAAATAATAAATAAATGTATTTTATTTAAAACAGTAGTTCTAATATTATGTTGGAATAGTTTTCGAAACTTGAAAACATCAGAAATGCTTTTTTAAATATTGAGAAAATTTTTTAAACTTTTTCCTGCCAAAATATCTTTTAAAATAAATGTCCCTTGTGTATTTTTTTCACTATTGTCGAAAAACTAATAATTCTACAGAAATTGTAGCTCATTATATTCAATAAATTTGGAGTTAATCTCTAATTATATATTTTTAAAGTAACATTATAAATTTTGTTACAATTGTAGCTGATAATAAAAATTTTAAATACAATTAATTTTCTATATTTTGTTAGATTTTTAAATATATCTATAAATAATAAAAAACTTCCGCTGAAAATCATTTAAATTTTATCCAAAAGTTAATAAAACTTTAGCGGTATTTCAACTCTGCTATAACTGCTTTTTTGGCTATTTTTGGACACTGTCATCACAGAATGTTTTACTTTTATTGCAAAGCTTATGGGGCCATTCAAACAGACTAGTCTCAGACCATAAACCAGACCAGAACACAGAGCACTCAAAGCCTAGACAGA
Organism: Drosophila tripunctata; assembly: GCA_035047385.1. Taxonomy (NCBI): domain Eukaryota; kingdom Metazoa; phylum Arthropoda; class Insecta; order Diptera; family Drosophilidae; genus Drosophila; species Drosophila tripunctata. The sequence continues at coordinate 510,900 of JAWNPS010000227.1, forward strand.
AAGTCGCAGAGTCGCTGCTGCTGCTGCAGCCACATGTTGAGGGTTGGAAAAATCGATTTTGGCCATTGGTAGTGCCCTCTGTCTGTTTATTTGTCTGTTTTTGGTCTGCACGATGTTGTTGTTGCCGGCGCTTTATCTCTGTTTGTTTGTTTTGCAACATTTTTTCCTGTGTTTTTTTATTATTTATTTATACAAAAATGGAACAGAAAAATAATAGATGAAACAATAGAATATCGAACTGTGTTCAATGGGACGCGGAACATTGAGTTGAAATTGATTTCGTTGAACTGAAAATGTGAAAATGTGGAAAATGAATATGAGGGAAATGAAATGCTTAACGCTGTCACATTTGTTTTGTTGTTAAGGGAAATTCTTGCTGCTGTTGTTGCTGCTGTTGTTGTTGTTGTTGTTGAGAGCGCAAAATGTTGCTGCTGCGACCGCGCAAAGTATGCAACAAATATGCTCAGCACGACGTTAATGTGTGGGTGAGTTTGAGCTGTTGCTTCCGTCTGTGTGTGCGCTCTCTCTCACTCTCTCTTTCGCGCTCGCTCGCTGTCTCTCTCCTGCACACTTGACTTGACAGCGCAATTAGCACATGAAGCAGCATCTTCTCATCATTTGAAGTGTCTTTTGGCCATGTTGCGCTTTGGCCCCTTAGCCTAGTCGTCATGTAGCAAGCTTAGGCTATAGACCAGGCTAAGACATAGACAGCTTTCCGCTTGCTGCTTGCCACTTGGCATCGTTTAAGCTTTTGCCAACCATTTGTGTGCCTACAGGCGACTGTTGCGTACGTGCCACTGCCGACTGTCGCCAAAAACAGCGGTATCAAGCAACGTGCCACACACCTGCCACATGTCCCTTGCCACACGTTTCATCCCTGGCCGACACTTTCATGTGATTAAGTGCACTTGCCGTTACAAAAGAAACGAAGAAGATGAGGGAAAAACTGAAGAAAACTTATGAAAAAGTTCAACACGCTTAACTGCACTCTGCAGCAGGCTAAAACGTTTAGCAACGCTTTCAACCGTTCCGTGAGTAGTGTTTTTGGTGTGGCAGCCACATCATGGGGCAGCTACTGGGATTAAGGATTGTGTTGTGGACTCTTCAACAGCTGCCAAGTGTAAAAAGACTTCCGTTGCACATTGTCGCTAATGATCTTGTGGCCCAACTTGCGTCTAACTTACGCAACGATAAGTTTTACAACACCGTTATCGATAATTAATTGATGGCTTAGTTTTAGCTGTATTTTTAAGCGTAAATTTCAGGACAAATAAAAGCTGAAGCATGTGAAAAAGTATCGATAGTTATTTTATTAATTAATATCTAAAATCTAATTAGAAATCGATTATTATCGATTAGATAAATTTGCTTTCCAGCTATTTCGATTAGTGAGTGCTACACGCGCTTTTCTTCATAGTAACTGATTTTATACCTAGTTCTTTGAATTTACGTTAGCTTTATAAAATGTAGATTATAATTCTCTGCGATAATTATCGATATTATAATTTCTTAGAATTTATCTATGAAGTTTTTAACTTTATTAAACAGTTTTTGACTTTGATAAAAGCTGTATGCAACTATAAAGTTATATCTTTTTAGTGCTCTATCTTAAAACATTAAATCTGCTTCGATAACTATCGATAAATCGCCATTTTGTATTGATTCACTTAGTTTAACAATATTTAAACTATCTTTACTAGACTACTGGGTACATTTTATTCTTTAAGTAGCATTTAACCTTTAACTCTTTTAAATTTACCTATTTCTGAATTTAGTGAACTTCGATAACTACCGATTGATCAACCTTTTTACTTGCTCGATTTTATTCATATTGTAGTCCACATTTAGCTCTTTAAGTAGCTAAATTTTTGCTTTGGCTTTATTCCCAGAGTTATTCAACTTTCCATAAACCAGCTCTTTGAGTCTGTTCCATCTAGTTAGCCAATATTTCATCAACGACACGTAGCTAACAATTTTTGACCACAGCCTGCAATTTGCAGTCATGTTAACTTCCCTTCTCTTACTTCCGCGCCAAACTGACCACTGAAATACACAAACTCCAAATGTAATTCCCCGCCAAACCAGACAAATGCATAACATCAGCAGCGGCAGCAGCAGCAGCAGCAGAGTTGGTTGCTGCCAGCAACATCATTATCATCAACATCATCAGTAGAGGCAAGTGCAGCGGAGGCAGCGACAGCAGCGGCGGCAACATCATTGGCGGCATCAGCGACGACGCCGTTGCGTCTGGCCGCGTGACGCACGCTGCTGCTGCTGCTGCTGCTGCTGCTGTTGGCTCTGGTGGCATCAACAGCCATGGCAAATAAATTTTGCATGCTCCCCGGCACCACATACAACCACCCAAAAACACACACACACACACACATACTCACTCACCCACCACAACTCTCTCCTTCTCTCTCTCACTCTCTTTCTCTGTCTAATGGCAGAGCAGCTGCCCCCGCCAGACAGTTAAAAATAGATTGCATACTCGTCTCTGACCGAGACAGCATTAGCACTGGATTCACTGTGCCCTGTGCCTGGGCTTAGTCAGCATTATCATCATCATCATGCTCCTTCCACTGCCCCTCTCCCCGTTCGTCTCCTCTGTTCGCTTTATCTACTCCTTCCTAACATCCTTTGACTTCTTCTGCTGCTGCTGCTGCGAGTTCGCGTTTTTTGGTGGTGCGTCTCGAGGTCGTTGCCAGTGATTCAAAATGCCAACCCCTTTTGTACAATTTTCACCATTTCCCCCCCCCCCCCCCCATCTGCTCTATGGATGCAGTTTTTTTTTTTGTTACCTGCACCACCCAAACCACCCGAAAAGAAGAAAACCCGCCATCAAACCAAACCACTAAAAATCCATCCAAAAGCACTCATTGCCGCAAGGTCTTTTGCGTATATGTATGTTGCATGCATCCAAGGTCTAATGGTGGCCAGAAATGCATCAGTTGTTGGACAACTTTTTTGTTGTGCTTTGACTCTTGTTTTACTCTCCCACTCCATTTCTTGCTACCACTCTCTATCTCTTTCGCTCTATGTTAATTAAATGCGTCGTCCGGGCAACGTCCGGAAAGCTGCATTTTTGACCATAATTTTTCAATAGGGGTGGCATTTGGTTAATGGCGAGGGTTGTAAGCACAGTTTTGCATATCGGCTTCGATGCGCGCAACATAAGAAAACTTGAAAGCGTAACACTTGCTTATAACTAATGATCTTACAACTTTTTGTATTTAACTAATTGTTAGAACAATTTTTGTACATAGGAAATTTGTAGTTTTTTTTTGTAAAATCATTTTAATATACAATCAATTACAAATAAGGTGTAAAAAGCTTGTAAAGCTATAAAAAAAAACTTATAAACTTAACTATTTTAATTTATTTATAAATTTTTTCTAAATTATAAAATAAAATAATTTTGCCTTAATTGTAAACACATTTTTTAATTAAAATTTAAAAATTAAATTAGAGATTTTCGAAAAGTAAAAGATAAATTTATAAAATTAATATAAATTAGACGTATAAATTAAATATAGAGAATTGTAAAATTCAATCAATGAATTACTTAAAAATTACATTAAAAATGTTTGTTAACTGTAGCTTAATTAGTTACCAAACTGTCGAGCACACCTCGCGCTTTAATGCCACCTTTTTTCGCTGTTTGTTGGTTGCCATTTGCTGCTGCTGCTGGATTTGATATTAACAATAATTGATTTTTATTGTCTTTTCATTTCGAAAGTTTTAATTGCCAAAAGTTTTCATGTTTCCCCCTGAGAGGGTTGTTGCACGCATTCTGGCGAGGGTTGTTTGTCCGTTTTTCATTACAACACCGAGACACAGACAGTGTGTACACACTTTAAGTACACAAATTGTGTGCACCCTTTTTTGCATTTGTAATTGAACTAATTGAAATTTCGCTAAAGTTCATCCTACGATGAATGAATGAATGCATGTGGTACAAAAGTATCTTCATTTCGGAGAGTAGAAAGTTTACTTTTGGCCATGTGTGTGTTCTGTTCAGGCCAAGTTAATGGCCAAAGCCAAAGTTGAGTGTCTCAGTTGGCTCATCACTTTTGGCGCTCTCTCTTCCCCAATGGATTTGTAAGCCAAATAAAGTCGTCCATCGATTTGAATACAGCTTCTTTGGCATCTCAAATATCAAGCAATTTGTCTTTGATTGTAATAATGGATATATAGATTGAACAAGTAGTGGAAGAAGAAGCAGAAGTATTCTCCAAGCTGGGAATTCTGATTTGCGGTTTTATACGCCTCTCTCTCTCTCGCTCTCTGCCTCATAATTCTTGCTCAGCTGTCTAACTGATTGCTCTCTCTCTCTCTCTCTCTCTCTCTCTCTCTATCTGTAAGTTTGTATTGCATTTGGGTTTCTTTATGTTTTCATTTCTCTTTGCTATTTTGCTTTGTTTTGGTCACACTTTAAGTACGAGTAGTAAATGAATTTCATGCCTGACTGGCATACAAAATAAGCAGCTTGTTGTTGTTGTTGTTGTTTTCGTTGTTATTATTATTGTTTTGCTTGTTGCTTTCCATGTTAGCAACAAGCTTTAACAATATTATATATATATATGTATAGACATTTTGCCGCTGCAAAATTTTTCATTCACAACTCGGTCAGAAATTTCTGAAAAGGTGCAGTCGTAAAGATATGTCCACAAAAAAGTAATGTTTTTTATTGTTATTAATTGAATGATTTTTATAAGCACGGATGTAAAAATATTTTAAGTATTTATTTAATGTAGTTATTTAAGAAATAATATGCTTAAATGGCTGTGGAAAGTCACGAAGTGCAAGATTTTAAACATTTCTGTTAAATACTTTTTATAGGTTAATAATTTTAGAATATTTAAATATCAATAAAATTTAGCTAAATACTTAATTAAAATTGTCTTTAAATATTTTTTTAAAATATTTATAATATTTATAAATAAAAGTCTTTAAATTAAGCTCTACCGCTAAGAAGCTCTCAAATATAATCATTTTATATGTTATAAATATTTTATATTTATTAAAAAATGTAGTATTTAACAGGAAAGCATTATAGCGTTCAAAGCCTTAAAGTTTCATTGAGGTAATTTTAAAATATTTAAAAAAAATTTGCTAATTAGCGCCATTAAACACCTTTAATGTATATCTCCCCCAACCATAAAACATTATTTTCTGTGGAATCAGTAAATCTTGTAATCTAAACAAATAGAGGAAATATTTTCCAAAAATAAGTAAGTTTAACAGCTGCCAAGTTTTCCACGCGTTCACGAAACGTACGGAACGACGATTTAAACTCCAATTACAAGAAATTATGAATCGTGCCTCAAGTGCTAAGCGACTGACGCACCGCGCAGAGAGCGAGAGAGAGAGAGAGAGTGAGCGCGCAATAGGGGCAGAGGGGTAGCAGTAAGAGAGGGCGTAACTCTCTCATGGCTGCCCTTACGCTCCAACACGTTTTCCCTCTCAGTGGGTCTGTCTATATGTCTGTGCGTTTGCGACAAGTTTCAGCACAAGAAAAAAAAGTTCAATTTATGTCGCGCTGTGTTATGCAGTTTCTCAGACCTTCCCTCCCCTCCCCTCCCCCCTTTCGTTTCTCTTGCTTCTTTCCCTTACGCTACACCCTTTCTTTCCGCTGCCTATGCGAAGTGAGCCCTCGCTGCCTGCTTTCTTTTGCGCTTTGTTCTTTACTTTCCTTCGTACATATGTGTTTTTTTCTTATTTGTTTTGTTTCTTGTCATCTACTTACAAGGCATTGCTAACATACAACTACAGCTACAGATACATATGTATCTAGATACATTCGTATGTATGTATCTTGTATTTGGCGGATGTCATGCTGGGTCTCTCTCTTTCTCCCGAAGGTCGGAAGTGTAGTTTTTTAAGTACACGTTTATATAATTTGATATATGGTGCATTGTCGTTTGCCATCTCATGTCACCATATATTGTATGAGATACAAGTGTAGCTGTAGCTGTAAATGTATCTGTATCTTTAGCTGTATCTGTATCTGTATCTGCATCTGTCGCATGCATATTGCGAAAGGAAAGTGTGCAAAAAAAAAAAAAGCTGAGATGAAATGGAACAGTTGAACGAGGTCATCTACTTGCATTAATGAAGCAATATATTCTTGCAAAAAAAAGAAAATCTACAGCTAGACAGAGACAGAAAGAGTGAGCGAAAGCGAGAGCGAGTGAGATGGCTATATTATCTTGCGCTGCGGCAAGTGCAATTTTGAAGAAAATGTAGAACTCGTTGAGTCTGAAAGTTACGTCTGAAAGTTTAGCTTTTGAGATACATCAAGTGCTTAATCTCTCGAGTCGCGCGGCAAGTCGCGACATGTCGCGACATGTCGAGGAAATGTCAAGTTTCAAGCATACATTGTATGCATTTAGTGTGCTGAGGTCAAGTTCGCTTTGCATTCAATTACATTTCACAGTTACTGCAAATTGCAATTGAATTATGAATGCTAAATATACATGTATATGAATCGAAACACGAATGAGTAGAGTGAGTGCAGAGAAGGCACGTATTCAAAATGATTCAATTGAGGTTTGAATAACCAGCAGAATAGTTCCATCTTTAAGCCAACTAATTGCCAACTGTAACTAACACTTAACGCACTCATTGTCTATGAATATATTGACTCGTATTCATGCACCCTTAAGTAGCACTCATTTCTCATACAGTTCGCGCACCCTCATTTGATATATACAGCTAACATTTCTTACTGCCCTCTCTCTGTGCCCTCTTTTGCAGTTGTTCTCTTTTTGGCAGTGCCTTGACATCTTCATGTCCATTTTATTCAGTCATTCCATTCGTTCATTCATTCATTCAATTCACATGCACAGCTCATCGGGTATTTGTTCGCATTTTGGTGTGCGACGACATGCGACATACTTTTAAATGCCAATTACCGACGGCTGCTAACGGTTTTCTATTACCTGACTCGGTCTCTTGATTGTTCCACTGACAGTGTGACTGCTTTAAGTAGACCCTGTACTTGAAATGTGCATAGGATTTGTTAGGGTTATTTAAATGTAGCCAGACACTTTGCTACGTAAGAGCTAGAGCTATGAAATTTGTTGTGTAGGTTCTTCTACGTGCTAAGTCTAACATATAGGCTCTAGAATCATAACTCTTTCTTCGATTTTGTTATAGAATTGTTAACTTGTTCGTTTAAAGTTTAAGTACAGAGTCTCTTACAGTCGGTTTGTGCTATCGTACGCCTTGTTCTCAATATGCCACGCACACACAATTGTCGTCGTCTTTGCTGCCTGCATTTTTTTTTTCTTAGGTTGCAGCACCTTTTTTTCACTTATTTCCTGCCAAACTTGCGTCAATTACAACCGTTGTTTTCTGGGGGTGTTGAAAAGAAAGTAGCAGAGAAAGGAGCGGGGAGTGGGAGGAGGGAGCTATGTTATGGAAACCCAGCGGCCCAGCCGTGACTTGCATAGAAATAGACCTTTATACAGTACACGACGTCGTCTTGCTTTCTTTATTCTTTTGTACAGACGTACGTACGTCTGTTTGTCCGTTCGTCCGTCTGTCAGTGCGTCTGTTCTATTACCAACTTCGATGGTTGCCTAATTCGCAACGCTACAATTAGTTTTTCATTTGACATGCTTTTTTCTCTCTCATTCTCTCGGTCTCTCTCTCTCCCTCTTTCGCTGCCTTGCAGTTTATTTTCACTTTGACTCATTACAAGAGTTTTGGAACATGTTTCTATGTTCCCTCCCTCTCTTTCTCTCTCCCTCTCTATCTCTCTTTCGCTCTCTCTCTTGCTCTGTGTATTATTGTTATTATGATTATTGCTTGCGCCACGTTTTCGTTTCTTTTTCCTTTTTCTTTTCATACGTTCAAAGAATTCTAATATTTTCCAAATGAAATTCGTGAGTGAAATACCATGAAATATACACCTAACAAAAGGCCTGCCTTTTCACTTCCCCCCACCCCCACTCTTTCTCCCTCTTCCCCGCTAAGAACAACAGCATAAAGTTTTTTTTTGGCTTTTTTTCTGCACGCATTATGAGCTTTTAGTTGATTCTTGTAGATAGTTTTAATGCCCAAAACGGTGTCTTTTTCGCATGAATTTCATCGGCGCTAAAAACCGCTGACTAATGATATATATAGCTAGCTATAGTATGTAAACTTATAAGTTCTGAGTTGTCTGTAATCTCAATGCTTGAGTTAGTTTGGCAAAGCATAAAACTCTAGTAGCTGTCAGATACTTTTCTCAACTGTTCGCATTATAATTGTATCTTTTACGCTCTATTCCACTATTGTAACTGTCAGATACATTTTATATGCATTCTGAAGTGTAACTGTCAGTTACTTCAAGATACTTTAGCTATGTTATAACTGTCTGATACTTTTATTATTATAAGTTATTGTAGACTTTTTGTAGTTTGTTTACTATATACATTTCCCTTCCTCCGCTGTTCCGCTTTGGCACCACATTTAGTAGCTGTATCTTTTACTCATTCGCTGCCCGCATATTTATCTGCCAGATATTTTTCGGGGCTAATGTGTTAATCAGCTGCTTAATGGTTTATTGCTTTCGGATTAAGTCGTTTACAGTTGTCTTAGACATTTATTTTATTTTTAAAGAAATTTCACAATTTTCAAAGTAACTCGCAGATTCAAATCTGTGTATCTCTTGCTCCCTCTCTCTCCCTCACTCCCTCTTCCTCTCTCTCTCTCCGCGTTACTCGTTTTTCAATTGTATCTTTGGCTTTGTATCTTTTCGATTGTAATTTCGATTGCTCTTTTTTGCCTTTTTTAAACCGGAGTTTTTTCTTTCTTCTTTTTCTCTTGCTGTGATTGTTTGTCATTATTTTATGCCTGCTCTCTCGCTCTCGCATGAGCTGCTATCTCTTTTCAGTACTTTGGCTTTGCTTTACCGCTGCTTTAACATTATTTGCTGTTATGTAAGCAGCAGACGACGACGACGACGAGGACGGCGACTTCGCGTATTTTGTTTCAATTTACTTTATTTATACCCTGTAAGTCGAAGAGTAGAAAGTGGTATAGCAGACTCAGAAAACTTACAGATTTTCTTTAAAGGGTTTTTAAGAGCTAGAGGCAGGGAAAATTGGCATGGAGTGGTATTCTATTACAAGCGGCATTTAAGAGCTAGAGTCTTGGGTTTTGATGGGATTTTTGCAGCTGGAATTTCAAAAAATCTTTGGAATGTTAAGAGCTAGAGGCACTGAAATTGGCATAGAGACTCCTAATTAGTACTTATAATTGTTATTACCTCCAATTAAGAGCTAGAAACATGAGATTTAATACAGAGTTCGAAAGCTAAATATGAATTAGTTCTTAAAACTTTAAAAATTTTAAATAAAACTAGAAAGTTTTATAAATGTTTCAGCTGGAAACTAAAGATTTGTACAATAAACTCGATAGCTTTTTATTTAAAGCTTTTAAATACCTTAAAAGCTCAAACAGGGTATCAGCTAGTCGTGTAGCGCGCATTTTAAGCTTACTTACTCGTATTTTTTTTATTATTTTGATATTTTTTTCATTTGCTTTTTTCCTCTTTGCCCGTTTTGCCGGCGTTTTGCTTCATGTGCATGTGCCGCATTATTTGGTAATTGCCTCAGTGTGCGAGTGTGTGTGTGTGTGTGTGTGTGTGCGAGTGTAACTGTTGGCCAGGTTATTGAACTTGAACGTCGTCAAGTGACGTGTGGTCTCCCTGCTTCGTCTCTTTCGCTCGCTCTTTTTCTTTCTCTGTCTTGTGTGTGTTTTTTTCGTGGATTTTATTTTTCTGTCTTTGCAACTGATTTTAATGCTCGTTTTGCTGCCGTTTGACGTTAGTCAATTGTCATGAGTGTGTGAGTGTGTGTATCTTTTTTATTGTATCTGCAGAGTCAAACTGTGCATTGCAGCAGCAGCAGCAACTCGCATACAATTTGGGCCAACCGAAAAATGTGTAAGAGAAGTCGTGATAACGATCGTGGCTTAAACTTCAGAACAACAACACAGAAAGAAATCCATAAAATATAAATGAACCCAAAAGAAATTATTCCTCAAACGCTGTAAGATTTTGCCATAAGCGGTTTAACAGGAAGTTTAACAAGCTGACAGCAGGCAACACAGAGCGTGACGAAGACGGAGAACAGAGAGAGAAAGAGAGCGTGAGAGTGAGTGAGCGAAAGAGAGACTGTTAGAAAGAGCGCATTTGTTCTTATCTTCACTTAAAAGCGATCAAATCTCTAATGAAGTTGTCAAGTGAAGTTAGTAAGAGACAGACATAAATAGAGAGAGAGAGAGGGAGAGCGTGACAGAGAGAATAGATTGGGAAGAGAGAGATGGAGAAAGTAAGAGAATATCTTATATATTTAAATTTATTCGATTTAAAAACATTAGCGTATAATTTGAAAATTGGCAGAAATTGGTTTCATATGTTTTAGAATTTAAATAATCACTTTCGTCACTAGACAGACAAACCTCGTTACATTAATTTTCTGTTAAAACCATTAGACCAAAATTAGAAAACTTAATAAAATTATAACCATATAATTAAGGAGTCGAAGAGACGCTTTCGTCACTAGATAGATACCTCGGGGACTTTTATGTAATATCATCACTTTTTGGGGGCGTTTGCAAAGATTAGATGGATAATTATCTAACCAATTATCAAATAACATCTGTTTACCGTAATGTAGTGTTTTTCATCTCTGCGGACGGCAGTCCGCGCTAGTGACGAAAGCAACATACACATACTAACGAAACTTTATTATTGCCTTTCAATAACTCATAACTTTATAACAGGAATTCTTTTTGTTATGTATGAAACACCAAAATCTGCAGATTTTTATTGTTTATAATGTAATTTGGCTAAAATTTAATAGCTAGATTTAAAAAAGCCAAATATGTTGAACAAAAAAGCTATTAAATCACTTTTTATCTGTAATTATTTGTAAGTTGTTTATGTAAGACTACAGGGTATACACTAATTACGCTTGTAATTATCTATAAAATTACATTACATTTCGCTAAAAACAATTTAATAGCTAAACTTGGCTATTTGTTTCTAATTGAGTTAAACAACAAAATATACAAAATCAAGCGCTGTAAATTTTGTAATGATAAATAAATAAATTAACACACAATTAATTACAAATAGAAATTAATAGTAATTATCAGCATAATTTTTTTTTGGCTGAATGCAACTTGACAAGTTTGTGCTTGTCTGCTGCTGCTGCAGCTATTGTGGGTGTGAAATTATTTATGCACTATAAAACTTGTCTCCTTACCATTTTCGAATTTATTTATTAGCCAAAACAGACGCCTACCCTTCGTTTAAGGGGTGTGGGGGTGGGGGGCGTGTCTAGCTACTATAAGCTGCCACATGCACCACTGTGCTGTAGTATGTGGCAACAGCCAAGCAGTTCAATTGAATTGCTGTTGTTGCTGCTGCTGTTGTTGTTGTTGTCGCAGACCGGTAGACTAATTAGATACAATTTCCAGTTGGCTATGGAATGGTATGCGCCATTCTAAAAGCACGTTTCTGCCCAGTTAAAAGAGAGGTGAGGAGGCAGGAATGTAAGGGGGCGAGGGTAGACCGATAAATAGCGTACGCTACAAAACACGTTTTTAATTTTATCTCACACACACACATACACCGCGCTGCCTCTACCCGCCCCTCTTTGGGTTTACATATATGTATGTACGTGGTGTTCTAGTTTGCCGATTGCTGCAGGTAGCACTTGTAACTTGTATCTTGTAGATACATTTGCAGTAGATACATTGCTAGCTGTAGATACAAATACTTTGAGTTACTTTTGAGGCACTCAAATTTATAACAAAGTGGAATAAAGCATTGCACTTGCCATTATTTCCGCTAGTTTTTAGCCATTATTAAGCTAAATACTTTAGCACAATTTGCAGTACAAGTTCTCTTTGTTCTCATAATTTTGCTATCAATCAAAGTTGCACCCCACTCTGCGCCGCTATCCCTCTCCCTTTCCGCTTTGTTAGACTATGACTATTACAATTGCTATTTTACAAAGTGCCTTCTTCTAGCGCAATTTGTTAATGCCAAGCAACAAATAGAATTTTCTTTTTGCTTTTATTTTTGGCGCGCAATTTTTGGCCATTTTGACTCATGCTGCTCGCTGTTGCTGCTGCTGCTGCTGACGTCGCAGCTTCAAGTCATGCTGCCTGCCTAACCGCCCACCCGCCTACCGCTCTACCCGCAGTTGTGTTGTATGCGCATAATTCGTCACTGGCAAAATACAATTTGTATGTTTGCTGCTGCTGCTGCTGCTGCTTTCTTCTTTCTTTCTTTCTATGCTCTCACACACACGCCGCTCTCTTGTGTGTGCACTCTCTTTTGCTGATCTGTTGTCGCTCTCTCTCTCTTGTTGTGCCACGCTCTCTTTAGCACTTGGCGCTCTCACAATGCGTGTCCGCGTGCTTTACACTTGTGCGTGTGTGTTTTGCTGCGCTCTTTTGCGTTGCGCTCTCTGGCTTTTTTTTTTGTCGGCATGTTTATCACAGTTTTTAATTGCGCGCATCTCTTAAAAACTCACTCTTGTTGTTGCTGCCTTTGCACTGCTATTTATAGGGTCTGCATTTGTTGTTGTTGTTGTTGTTGTTGTTGTTGCTTTTCACATTTTGTGGGGCGTTTGTATGCTTGGAGTAGGTGGCTGTCGATTGTAATTATTCAATTGCTCATACGCCACCAACGCCAGCGTCGCTGTTGGCGTCGCCGTCACAGTTGTAGCTGTAGCTGTAGTTGTTTCTCTTTCAGTTAAGTACGTAGATAAAATAAATGGAATTGTTATGGTAGCCGCATTTCTTTCGCTTTTGTTGTTTTTTTTGTATATATTTGAGTACGTATATAATTTGCTTTGCTTCGTCTTTGTCTTTCTTGTTGTTGTTGTTGTTTTTTTTTGGACAGGTGCTTGAACTTTGTGGTCGACTTCTTTTTCGGTGAGCTTTCGGCGCTCTTTTTATGGAAATTTTCGTTTTTTGTTTTTTTGTGTTTTTGCTGCAGTTCGAAACACGTTTTTGAGTCAAAATCACAAATCGCAATGCAGTTTTCTTCGCTGCTGCTGCTTCTTCTTCTTCTCTCTGTTTTTTTTTATGCGCCGGTTTACCTTCAATGCAATGTGCGATTTGTTGTTGTTGCTGCTTTTGAAATCCAGTTTTTGGCGCAGCTGCAGCAGCAGTCGTAGCAGCAGCAGCGACGCCGGCAACAACAGCAGCGCACGAAATAACAATTTCGCTGACCTACTAAAAAAAAAAGTTTGCAAGTTAACAGCAACAGCAACAGCAGCATAGCGGTAAACAGTAAAAACGCGCGAATTATAATTAAATGTAAGTGCTTTTCAATGTGTGTGTTCGAGTGTGTGTGTGCGACACGATCGCGCAAAGTTCACAAAAGATAAAAAAAAACAAAAACAACAAGCAACAAGGCAGCAGCGCAATGTCGCGTTGCGCTCTCTTATGAAGCTGCGCTTAAATGGGCTTGCATGCAGGCGTAGCAAAGAGAGTGCATTTCGAGAGAGAGAGTGAGAGCACGCGTGTTCTTTTTTTTAAGTCCTACTCACATGCATGCGCTGTCAGCGTAGACGTTGGCGTCGCTTACGGTTTTATTTTCGAGACTGCTGCGGGTATTGCTGCTTCTTCCTTTTGTATGTTTTTTTTTTTTTTTTGTGTTGCTAACGGTGCTGTTGCTTTATTTATATACGATTCAATATATAGAGTTATATGTCTGTGTGTGTGTGTGCGTGTGCATTGAAACATGTTTTTTTTTTGCCAATGAAATGCAATAAGGTCTGACGCAGCTTTTTAACCCGTTAACGGCAGCCGCAATCCGCAATCCGCATAAAATTGCAAGCTCTGAAATCGAATTGAGTCATCGGAAGAGGGGAATGTTGGAATTGAAACATGAAACTAGCTTATAGGGTGTTGAAACTTAAAATATAATGGAAATGAAACTTAAAACAAGCGGAATTAGTTAAATAAGATATTTAAAATCAAATTTTAATAAGAATAAAACTTAATTTTAGCCAGTTTATATAAAAAACTACTTAATTTTTATTTAAATAAAATATTACTTAAGTTTATTAACACTTGAACAAAGAAATTTAAACAAAATAACTAAATTTTTTGTAAAATTTATAAAATTTCCGCAAAAATTCTGAAATTTTTGCAAAATTCTGACACGCAAAGGGTTAAGTTATGCGTCTGTTGCATGCAGCGTGGGCAACTGCAACACGTTTTGCCTCAAGTCAGCATCTACAGTTGTGTTGCACATACAACAAATATAACTGCTTCCTCTTCTTCAGCTGCTTCAACTTCTACTTCTTCACTGATTCCTCTGTTTGTTGTGCACAAATATTCGTATCGGTTCTCTGTGTACGTTTTCATTTGTGACCCAATTTTGTAAACTGTACCCCATCGGATTTCGGCATTTTATTTAAAACACACACAACACACAAAGGGACAAGCAAATATTTTGCATAAATAAAATGTTTGTAATTCCCCAAAATGTAATTCTGCATAAGAAATGCGACAATTTTTTGTTACACTTACACACAACATGCATATTCAATTTATTCAGACTAAATTTTCAATTACAAATCGTAGCTCAATTTACATTGGGCATCATCTATCAAATTCGAATTGCATTTCATATTTAATTCTGTTGTTTGTGCATTAAATTGAAAGTCAATAAACTGTGGAATTATTCAATGGCTGTTTTGTTACCCTGTTGTGGTAGTTACCCTGTAGATGTTAGTGGAGATGTTTGTGGAGTTTTAGAAGAGTTATCGATTGGAAAACTTTAGTTTTTGTATAGAACACTTCATTACTAGCTACTGTCAGTATTTGAGTAATCAAATTTTGTGAAAAATGCTACACTCTTGTGCACGCAGATCAAGCAATTTTAAGCCAAAAGCTATCAAAATCTGCACAATATTTTGAGACTATTATAAGAACGTATCCTAAAAATTTTATAAAAATCGCTTAAGAAATACAAAAATTACTGGGGTTTAATTGTATTTCAATACCCCTTTTCAAACCCACTATAGGGTATTCAACGTACACAAGCAACGCACTTAATACCGTTACAAACACGTGTAGAACGCCATGTTTGTTTTTTTAGTCATCTTTATGTATTTTTTTGTAGTCAGGTTTTAAATTTTATTGCTGCATTTGCAGAAAAAACTAAACTGTTCAGTTGATTTATAGAAATGCCAAGCGTTCCCTTTTTTTCTCAACGCTTTATTTTGAATCTGTGGCAATTTCAATTGATTATGAAAACGATTAATTACACACAAACACACACAACATATGCGTTTGATGGGAAAACTGGGCCAGGTGAATTGTAAAGTTATGGCTTAATCGAATTATTAATGCCATCCGCCGCCAGCAAATCAAATGCATAAAATATGCTTTTTGATTGTCATAAAAAAAACATTTTGCTCTTAAATTCAGTTTTAATCAAAAATATTGTATTAAAGTGCCGAATTGATTAACTGCTGAGTTCAGCTAAATTTATGCATAATTGTGTCTCTGTTTATGTCTGTTTTTTTTTATTGTAATAATTGAATTGATTTACTAATTGAATCGTTAACGATTTAAATGAGCTTTTAATGTGTTATGCTTTAATAATTAATATAAGTCTTGTATATAAATGTAAATTAATGTATTTATTTATAACGTTGCCCTTTTTTTCTCTTTCTCTTTTTAGGTAAGTTTTCTATGCGTTCGATGTGATGTTTTTTTGATGTGATGTTTTTCGGTGAGCTATGAAATCTATAGTATAATGTTATCTATGCAGCTAAAAACTATCTACAGGTAGTTTTAGGGTCGCTTTATCAGCTAAAACATGTTGCAGCTAGCGGAAATGATTGTTTATGCGCTGCCTCACGTTTTTCAGTGATAAAAGTAGCTACTATAGTAAAAGATACACTATATATAGAAGTATATACATATGTACGTTCGCTTTAAAAATTTACATTATTTATCTATTCAGCGCAATTTTATTTTGGCAACGCATTCTCCATTGACAGTTCGTTCACACCAAAAAAGCAGCCAAAAACAAATTTCACTCTCTTTTTGGTGAATTTTTGTTTTGTTTTTATCGTAAAATATTTAAATTGTATAGCCCGAGTATTGTGCTATCAGTAGCACATTTCAAAAGACCTGCTACAATAACAACTGGTATGCAAAACAAACACCTATGAAAACAAACAATCTAAATATGTATTTGACAAATATGTTGTATGTAAACTGCATTAAAGTCGGCTATATAATGCTCTCTGGAGACTGTTGAACAATAAATACTATCACTGTGCACGGCAGCTCTTGCTAGGGACGAAAGCAGAACGCAAAAACAGTAGCACAGTCTTTATATATTAAACTACTCGTTTGTGGCATGCTCTTTTATATTTTGAATGTTTTATACATTCCACAATGAGAAGTTGCAGCAAAAATGTCTACAGAAATTTATTAGAGACTTAAAAATTGTGTACATAAATTTAATGCAGATAAATCAGTTATTATCTTGAGAATTTTTGCATTTACTAAAGGAAGAGCTAAACTAATGTAATTTTTAAAGATAATATCTGGTTATAATGCCAAACTTAACAACATTCCCTTTGTAACTAACAGCAAAGTCTCATGTTTCATTTTTAATGCCTACAAAAATATACCAAAATAATATTGTGACGCTTTTTATAAAAAATTCAATTAAATATTGATTGAAAAAAAAAGCGAAAAACACAGCAAACAGCTGGAAAAATGTGGCAAAATCGAAAGAAAACAGCGGCAAATAACTAAAAATATAGTAAACGACTTGCAAATATGCTTTAAAGTAAGAAATATTACATAACCTAAGTGTTTATGGATAGATTTCCATGAAATTTTCAGAATATGAACCTACTACTATTGTAAAAGTGTATGTTAAATATAACATTTATAGAAACCAATATATAGTTTAATTATAGCTTATTAAAAATTTGCAAAAAGTAATGAAAAATAAAAATTTTCAAAACTTTTATTATAGCTTATGCCCGCTTTGCTTAAATACAGGGTATTGCAGAGTATACAAACAGCTACATGTGTTAATTTGCGATAAGTTGTTGTTAAACGAGTGAGATAGAGAGCGAACAGCAGGGTTTAGTGCGAAAGAGAGGGCAACAAAGTTTGGCTAACTGCTGACAAACAAATATTTAATGCAAGTCGCTGAGTTCACTGGAGTTTTTTTTAATTTTATTATATTTTGGACTAGAGTTCACAAACCCAGGTGTGTGAAAGTGTTTAACTAAACAACAATTGCAGTGTGTGCAGTCTCCTGCTCTATCTCTCTCCCTCTCACTGTCTTTCTCTATTGTTTTCTCAGTTTTCTTTTGCTTATTTGATGATTAACACATTTCAAAGTTGCGGCCAAATTTAGTGGGCCAAAAACAACAAAGTAAACATTTGAATTGCTATAGACACACACACAAACAGTTGGGGCATGCCACTGCGCCCTTGCCACACAAATACTGTGTGGCAAGCACGCGTTTCGCACTTTTGGCCATTAAAATGGCGACGGGGAGGCGCGCTTCAAGCTAAAAAAGAAGTTGAAAACGAAGAAGGGCCAGTTTTGTTTGCATAGTCAGTCGTCCATCGAAATTTTCCCGCCGTCTCACACCAAGCATTTTCCACACAGGTGCCGTTGATTATTATGATTCTATGCTGGAGTGAGAGAGATATTGTGGGTTGAATGTAATTTTTTATGGCACTGCAATTGCTTTTGTTATAAATTTTCCCCCGCACACAACACAACATGAAGCAATTTTGTAGATTTTCCACTCGGCGCGTAAAAATATACACATTTTCATTTGGTAGCATATTTTCTTCAGCCAAAGTGTTTTTCGAGTGTGTGTGCTTTATGGGGATATAGTAGAATGTTCGTCTTTATAGCTATGCTGCTGCTGCTCACTGACAAGTGTTGAGGTTTTAGTGGTTGTTTAACTTGCCAAGTGGTGGGCAATAGGCGGCATGTGATTATATATTCTCACGAAAATGAGAAATAAAGAAAGCTGCGAATTAAATACAGATTTTGTGCGCTTAATAAATGCATATTTAACGTGACATTTGCGGATTATGTAGACATTTTTGCTATGCTTAATAGCTTAATTCGCCAGCACTGACAAATTTATAAGTGCAAAATACATTTCTTTAATCAATTTCCAGTTTCGAAAATGTCTTACTTGTTGCTGCCCCCCCCAAAAAAATTTATTTACTTTGATATATTTCATTAACAACGTATCATTAACTGTCTGAAATTCCATTTTCTTTTATTCTTAACTTTTGATCAAACAGATTTTTACATACATATGTATATTTTTAGCAATTGGCAATGTGCCTAGAATGTGAATACAAGTCCATAACCGGCTAAAAATGTAGCGGTTTTCGTGGATAAATGATGAATGAATAGTTTATTAATAAGAAATTTGTGGTTAGTGTATATAGTGGAAGTTTAGGACTTTCTGTTAAACATTTAATATAAAGGTAGCTATAATAAAATGTTTATAATTCAATTAAAATTTAAGTTAAAGGTGTTTAAAATTTGATTTACCGCCAAGTAAGACTCTGAAAAGTTGACACAAGCAGTAAAATTTATTTAAAACTAAATATTGACAAAAAATAAATTAAAGTTATAATATTAAAAATTGATAATTAAAGTTACAATCTGGGGAAAAAAGCAAAATAAAGTTTTAACATTTGCTGAAAACATTTGGGGAAAATTCAATATAACCTAATAAGACCAGTAGATCAATTATATGGTCAGTTTGTTCTTTTAGACAAGTGTGTTAAAATTAAAGATTTAATACTATTGAAAGACCACTTAAAACTTGTCGATCTATACAATTATTAAATAGTTTACAGTTTGATAAATAATTTCAATTGAAATAGAAATCAATAGAAAATGATGATTCAAAAGCGAAACAAATTTCGATTCGGTTATATAATTTTTTTCCAAACTTTACGTATTTTATGTAAAAATTGATTAGCTTTGGGTTCAGGCTCATAGGAATAATTTCTCATTCCAAATTTTTGGTTTTCTAAAGCAAAGTTTAAACCAATAAACAATCAATTAGTGAACTAAATAAATATACTATGCATAATGAGTACATTAACTAGCCAACTTATTGATTACATTAAACAATAAATTATTTGAGCTAAATAAACTACTTAAAGTGCTAGTTGTATTTGCTTGTTGCGTACATTA
This sequence comes from Drosophila tripunctata, assembly GCA_035047385.1. NCBI lineage: Eukaryota > Metazoa > Arthropoda > Insecta > Diptera > Drosophilidae > Drosophila > Drosophila tripunctata. The sequence goes on from JAWNPS010000227.1 coordinate 530,143, forward strand.
ATCGTATAAATAGACATTTGCTTTCATAGATAGATATTTGTTGTTAGTTTTTTCTTTTCTTTTTTATTTTTTGGCAGATGTATTTCGAAAATGACACGTGCCCAAGATTTATGTAAGACTCTCATGCATACATAAGCCTTGATGCTCGATTTCCGTCAGAAAAAAAAGAAGAAAAATTGGAAAATTTATAATAATTTGAAGCGAAAACTTTTGAGAGGTGGTTCTTCAATTACGTGCTGTGAGGGTGTGTGCTGATTAGTTTTGTTTTTTAACCAAAAGACATTGCCAATTGTCAAGAAGTGGCGCAAATATTTTAAACCATTGACGTAGAAAGGAAAATCTATCTAGCAAACACCTTGGGGCAACAACGAAAACAACTAAAACAATTTTACTAAATGAATAAAGTGAAAACAGCAAAAAAAATTTCAATTGTGCCAGTGACTATGCCGCTGCTTGTGCCCTGTCCCCTCCCCTCAGATTGTTTGAAAATCTGTGAGATTTGTTTTGCGGTGACTTTTCACTATATAATTTGTCGTTGTTTTCCGTTCAAATCAACTCAATCCGCAGTTTTGCTCTTGTTTTGTTTTCTAGCAATTTACATGCATTTTTCTCAAGTTAATTAAATTTAATTAAACGATTTGTGTGGCATTTTGTTGAGTTGTTTTTGTATCTTTGAGATACATTTGTTCGCACTCTGAGTCACTGAGCGAAATCAATCTTAACAAATTTTTTGGATTGCTTTGGAAAATGATGTTCGAGTCGAGCAGCAAATTGATCTGACGCTTGTGTTGTTGTTGTTGTTTTTGTTTTATGCGCATTTAAAAGCATTTTCCATAAATAAAATTTATGAAAAGCGAGCAAACAGACGAATTAGTGAAGATTTTCACATGAAAAGCGGCGCGTAAATTACGCGCAGAGAACAGAGCACAAACTTGATGGGGGGAAATGGGGGAAAAACGGGCGGATATGAAGGAAAAGGAAAGACGTAAGATATGTAAAAATGAAAATTGTTTTATGTAGGCAAAAAATATTCCACATAAATTACAAGAGAGACAGATAGAGAGAGAAGAAGAGAGCGAGAGAGTATGTGTGTGCAAGGGAGACAGTTGTCATAAGTGATCAACGGTTTGCCTTTAGGCCTGTCTGGCATAGAGCTGGACTGTGCTTCTGGCCACGTCAAGTGAACTGACATCAAAATGACGAAAACGCAAATCAACAGCAAACAAATAGACGAAAGACGAAAAAAAAAACCGACACACACAAACCTACTACGAAAAGAAATGGCAAAACATAGCAGTTTGTTGAGTTTGTTGAAAAGATGGATGGATTTATGGTTTGAGGTTTTTCACTTGCCGCTGGCTTTTGGGTGGTTTTCGTTTTTCATTTCTCTCTTTTTGGGTGGAATTGTGTCTGGTGAGCGTCGAGACCATCTTGAGATTTTCGTTTATATGTTTTATTTTGTTTTGCCTATATATACAATGATTTTATTTTGTTTTTTTTTGGTTTAAAAATTGTGTCTGGGGTTAAGTTATGCGAGCTGTAATTGAGTGACCTTTTGCCAAAGGGTTTTCCTCTCTCGCTTGTGGCTCGCCATTGTTTATATTAATGAGATCAAGGGGTCTGTGTGAGGTCACGTGTCAATGAAAGTCGATGAACGTCGACGATGCATTAACATCTTTTCTTAGGCCCTTTTTTTCAGCGTTTTGATTATCCCTTGAAATTTTGTTTTGTTTCGTATTTTTTTCTCCAAGTTTTCCATCATTTTTCTTGCTTGTTTTCTGTATTTACTTGCTCGTAGTTTACTTTGATTAAAACTTTGTTGTTTACATGTGTTTATGCTGTATTCTACAACGTTATAGGATTGTATAAATTAGATTGTTTTCGTCGAAAAAGGGTTTTGACAGCTTTCAAAGTTTTGATAACTGTCTGTTTATGCTACTTGAACTTCTTAGAAGTGCTTTATATGCTACGAAGTGCATTTCAATACTATGGTGGTATTATTTCATGCTAAGCGAACAACTAAGAAATTCAATTACAAAAGATTTACTACTATTAGCAAATATTAATTCAACGAGTAGAGAATAATTTCAAGTGCCAACTCATTTTAAAGTAGATTTTAACTAAGTGGCAACGCTGCCATGCAGTTTTTAACTATACAAAGATTTTAGGAGCTGATTTTGTTTAATTGCTAACTATAAGTTGTACAAAAAATAAAAAAATTGGGTGGCAACAATTTTTTAAAAAACTGCTGACAACATGGCAACGCTTACAGGATTTTTTTAGTTAAGAGGCGTTTTTAATACTAGATTTTCTCTAATTACTAAGTATAAGTTCTACAGGAGCTGGTAAAATTAAGTGGCAACTCATTTTTAGCATCTCTTGACTAAGTGGCAACGCCGTACAAAAAATAAAAGTGCTGTAAATCAATTGAAATGAAATTTTTTTAACATTTATATATAAAATATATTTATTTACACCGCACAACTCTTTGCAACTTAGTGGCAACGCTGTCTCACATTAGAAAAAGAAATTGCGCTATAACCATTTTGGTTTCCGTTTCTCTTGTGTGAAACTAATGCCCGTTATTTCTCTACCTTTTGGCAAAGCATCAAATGCGGCATTTAATGGTACAAGTTCCCTGAGGTTTTCTGCCACTTAAAGTTAACTTTTCGCAGGCACTTGATCAAATGGCTTAAACCAGGGACATAAATTGCAATCATGGCTAGAAGCGAAGACAAGCTAAGCTCGATGGCTCTGCGCTGCTCTGCCCTGCTCTCTGACCGCCTTTTGTCTGTTTGGAAAAGTGTCGGCAATCTGTGAACTCTAATTGAAAATCATTGAAAAGCCAAAGCACAAACCACGACAAAACTGCGCGCAGATAGACAGCAATAGAACGAGAAGGAGAGATAGAGAGAGGGAGAGGGAGGGAGAATGAGTGCGATAGGGAGAGGGTAGCGACATGTGAGCTACAAAAAATCAAATGCCAAACTAATGACAATTTTCAATGCTTCACGCGTTGCGGGATACCAATTGCCACGCCCCCTCTTAGCGCCTCCCCCCAAAACGCTGTGACTAATGAGTATTTGCCGACTTCGATAAGAACACGCTTGGGACGAAAGCGAGGGCAGGGGGAACGAGGCGATGGCAACTTGTTACCAAGTAGAATTGAAAGATTTGTGCCAAATGGCGGCCAAATAGGAATAACAACGAAACTGAAACAACAATAACAGATGTAGATATATGCAGATAATGTACTTAACTATATAGAATTGTGTGTATGTGTGTGTATGTCTGTTTTTGGTTGTACTTATGTCATTGATGATGCCAAGCAATGCGCTGACGACGTCTCTTTTAGCCAGTTTCTTCGACAGTTTGCAGATGATGAGCAATGCCAATAAAATGCCTTCTAGATGATATTGTTTAAAAGGTTTAAAATTTCTTGAGTACATGATTGATTGCCGCACAAAAACACACACCAGACCATATACAACTTGTAGGCAAACATACAAGTTTTGTATCTTAAAGATACATTTACACAGAGATGCGGATGCGAAATGCGTTTTCTGCGTCTCTGCGTTTCTTTTGCCTTTTGCTAACCTTACACAACTTACACATTGCTTCATTATTTTGTAAAATTATTTTTGTTTTGCCGCGTGATGGTAGAAGGGGGAGGGGAGGGGAGGGGAGACTGCTGCCACTTGACTTGGACTTTTTGATGTTTTTACTTGGCCCAAAACAGATACAGATACAGAGCCAAATACAGCTCCCAACAGGCAGGCGCTCTTGTCGCTCACTGATCTGTGCAGCATTTAATTTCATTGTGTTTTTGCTGTTGTTGTTGTAGTTGTTGCAGTTGTTTCAGTTGTTGTTGTTGTGGCTGCTGTTTTAATTAAATTTCGCAATGCAAACGTTGAAGAAAACATTTCGTAAATTGCATTTTATGTGCAATATTCTCGTTCGACATTTGCCGGCCTCGTCTCGCGTGCACACACACAGACATGTGTTGCAAGCTGCAAAGCGGTGATCGGCGGGGGGGGGCAAGTTGCTGTCGCTGCTGCTGCTGACAAAATACAGTGCAACTAATTGCGAGTAACAAATGCCGCCTCATGTTGCTGTCGCAGCCCTAGCCAAAAAAAAAAAAACGAAACACCACAGAAGAAAAACAAATCAAAAATGATATTTTGCACACACAAAAAAATTTACATATATATTTTTGGTTGGGCCGTGTGCGTTTTGCGTTTGCCTATCAAAATGAAGGGCAGCAGCATGTGAGCAGCAGCAAAAGTGTGGCAGTGGCAAACGTCAGTCAGTCAGCACGTCAGTCAGTCACTCAATCAGCCAGTCACTCAGTCAGTCAGTCAGCCAGTCTGTAAGTGAGACAGCCCTCAAGGGGCAACTTCAGACTCTAGTCTAGTCTAATGAGTGGCCGCTTTTAATGAATATTTAGTGAAGAGAGTTGCACGTAAATTATTATTTAAGATCTTTTTGTGCGGAAATTTTGACTACAGCACACTCTAAATGTGCAGCTGCAGTATTCTTTGTGATTTATGATATTTGAAGCCGCTTTAAGTGTCATTAAAAATATGCTAATGATAAGCTATAAAAACTATCAAATAAATTATGTTGTGGACATTTAATATGATTTTAAAAAAGTATTTAAAGAGAGCTCAAGTAAATTATTAAAATAAAGTTAAATTTTAAAATATGTTTAATGCAAAAGTAATTAATAATAATTTATAATTAAAGCAGAATTTAAAAATATTTTTAATACAAAAGTAATTAATAATTGATGAATGCGATTGTATTAAAAACTGCATACATAATAACTTCATACGCTGCATTCTACGCTGCATTCTTCTAAGACGTTTGCAGTGCCAAGAACAGTGACGTCACAGCGTGTTATTCCGCTTTCACGTGCTTCTTATGAAACTATTGTACTCTCTTGAATAATTATGAGCTAAATTTCATAAGTTTTTAATTTACAAAAGCTTCAAAAATTGATTAAACTACTTGTCTTTCAGTTCTTATACATTTCAATGTAGTTTTCTCATGCTTTTCATCAATTGTTTTCCTCACACTTCTCTACGATATCTAGAGAATCTTTCATAGCATTCTCTTAAAAGAGATCTGCCTAGTCTCAAGCGACAGCTTGATGAATGGCAATGCATCAATTTGGCGCTGATTGACTAACTGATTGATGGAATGAAAGACTGACTTGACTCAGTCTGGCTATAATAGTCTAATGTATATCTGTTTTTGCTATTTATATTACCTCAATGCTTTATCTGAGATTTCACAACTTGCAATTTTCAACTGAAAATTTCTTCATTTCTTGTGCGAAGCAAGTTTAGTTTTTTCTTTTCTTTATTTTGTAGATTTCTTGGCAAGAAGATGCCTTTAAGTGTAAATTGTAAATGTATCTATATAGCTGTATAGTTGTAACTGTTGGATGCAGTTGTTGTTGTTGTTTTTGTAGCTAAGAGACACTGCACTTTATAGTGTTGACCATTTTGATCAACCGAGTGCAAATTTCTCGAAGCAAAAAACTTATTTGTGATTTGCAATTTGCATTGCAAGCAACGAACAACGATGGGCGCTGACGCGTTCGTCTGTCCATTTGTCCGACTATACGTCTGTCTGTCTGGCGTCTTGTCGCATATCCCTAGCGAATAGTTTTGTGGGTAATTCATCTTCATTTCGTTGCGGTTCGAGTTGAAATGCGTTGTGGTATGCAGCCGCGACACCGCAAGCAACGCCCAAACCGACGATGCGACGGTCTATTTTCAATTCGTTCGTCGATGTGCCAGAAATGTTTCAAATGCTTTTCGAAAAACACGAAAAAAAACAAAAAACAGCGCAGAACTAAAAACCAAAAAACAAATACAACTAACAAACACAATTCGTATGCCTAGCAAAAAAACAAAACAGAAAAAAACCAAAACCAAAAAGCAAAAAAGTTAAATAACAAAAGCAGATACTTGTATACTTGCTGGTTGCCATGCACTTAAGATGATCCTCTTTCCTCTGCTGCCGTACTACCCCGCATCCTGCCTAACCCCAAAATTCAAATCTATCCAAACAGCTATCAATCATTTGTGTTACAGCTTCCACTTTTCTTTCTTCTTTCTTCTTTTTGTATTCCTCATTTTTCCTTGTACTTTTTTCTCTTTTGTAATTTAATCAACAGTTTCCAGCGTCGTCGTCGTCGTTGTTGTTGTCGGCTTTTCCTGGCGGGTGGGCGTCAGTTTAGAGATGTGAAAGAGACACAGACACATATACAAACTAGGGGAAAATATATGATATACATTATTATTAAAGGCAAATTTGACAGAAAACAAATGTTCTTTGTTGAACCGAGAGTCTGTGTGTGAGTGTGTGTTGGGATTTTATACACAAATCGTGTGTGTCAAAGCTGTTGATATATTTGATTGAAACTCTTGAAGAGATTTCAAGTGCTTGTAAAATTGTCGGTTTTGCCAGATTAAGTTACAAGGAAAATAAAGACTTTTGTTGCTTACCTGAGTGTTAAATGTTTCGGGTTCGAAAGAGTAAAGAAAATAGCTAATGATAAGCTAAGCTCTTGGATAGATTTATAGTAATACAAAATACTATAACTGTTCATAAACTGCTCTTAATTTAAACAATTCTCTTTAAAAAATTACTTCTGTATAATCATACTTAAATTTTGGCTTAATTTTCGTAACATATTTCGTAACATACTTAGAGAGTACTAATACTCTGCTACTAACTCACAAGCAGCCACTTGACCTTAAACAAGTCTTTATTTTTTTTTATTAAATTGTAACTCTGTAACCCTTTTTCGGTTCATAAAAGCCACAATTCGAGTGCGTCACATAGCAGAAGCTGCAATCCATTAACCCAATTACAAACTCAGGTGAATGTTGAGACAAAAAAACAAACAAAATAAAATTAAATAAAATAAAATACGAAAAAAGGTTAAGTGAACTCGTCACTGAGTTTTTGGGGAAATGTGTAGCTAAATTTAGCAAATTAAATAGAGAAAAGCAAAATTAAAACTCTAAATAAAGAGAACACAAAAAGAGCGGAAACTAGCGAAAAGATAAAGTTAATCATGACAATTGCTAATTAGTTAATGAATTTACTGCAACTAACTAGAAAGAGACACTATAGACTAAAAGATGCGCTACATAGAGAATTTGTTAACTTTTTGCCAAATACTTTTTGTAGAGGGTATAGAATAGCATAGTTTAGTCTCCTGTTTTGCACAATTTCCTGTCATATTTCTAGTTAATTAGCGCAAATATATTTGGCGCAGGTGTCTGGACATTTTGGTGTCAAGTCTATGAGGCCACAAACATAAATTGTTGGCCCACAACACTACCAGCTGTCTATTCGTCTGTCTGTCTTTCCAATTGTACTTGCTTTGCTGCTCTATTCTCACACACTCTCTCTCTCTCTTTCTCTGCATTTCTCACCTGCGTCAAATTTGAAACTTTTGACAATCTGCACTCTTGAGTTGCGTCGTTGTTGATTGACATTTGAACGTGACATGAACATGTTTCACCTAAATTCCGCAATTATTTATAGAGGTGCCCCCAAACCCCGCCCTCATAAATAATACTTTAGCTATAGCTTATGGCAGACATATGCAGTATGGGCGTTTACTGACAAACTGCTGCGACTGCTGCTGCTGTATTTTGTTTGTTATTTGTTTTTTTATTTAAACATTTTGCTGACAGCGTCAATTAACACACAAAAAACAAGTATATGGTTTGACTTAAATGTGGTGCATTTAAAAAAAATAAAATGTGCACAACTAACTAACAACATTATAGCCAGAAAATCAATTCGTTTTAGCTGCTCAACTTGCAGTTTTTGTTTTAAAAAATCTAGAAAAGCGATAATCATTCGACAGGCAGTCAAGCAGCAGATTGTTTGACATGTGTTTTTGGAAAGAAATGGGCTCAGAATGAGCTTCTACAATATACAAAAAAAAAGGCATGCTAATACTTGGAAATTTAATATAACATTTAAAAAAAAATTGTAACAAACTTAGTAGTCGCTGCAAAATATTTTAAAAATTATATTTACTTGCCACATAGCATTTCTCAGTTCTCAGCTTCATTCGCAAGTCATCTTTGCTTCGCTTAACTTTACAAAAATTACAACTAAATTTTCACAAAACTTGACTTTAAAAAGTTGATAAAAGATGTTGGCATTGCAACGGTAGGAATTCTAATTTAACTAACATTAGCTTTATGTTAATTTAAACACTTACAGCATCAATGGCTTTCTGGGACAGTGCAAAGTAATTGGCATTAATGTATATGATTTTCTCAATGGAAATCTTTTTTATCGCATGATACTCAAGACTACGTTGGTCTTTCTCCTGGGCGCCTGGATGACCAAGGAGCTTGAGCTTCATGTGACACACTTGTTAAATTGATGTTAATCAAGATGTTACAGTATTTAGTTGAAAACAGAGTATACAAAAAATAAAGAAAAAAAAAACTTAAAAACTACCTAAAAATTCTTAACAAAATCAAAAAACAACTTATACTTATATATTGTGTATGCATATATTACTCTTTACAGTCCACACAAAATCAGAGTCAGCAGCAAGCACTTATGAACAAGTCAAACGACGACCTAAGGAGAAAGCGTCCTGAGACTACACGGCCAAATCACATTCTACTCTTCACTATCATAAATCCCTTCTATCCCATCACAGTTGTAAGTACACACAAAAAAAAAATAAATTATTTCTTTTCTGTTTGTTATTTGTACTCTATTTTATCACCTAATACTGCTTACTTGTTGTTATTATTATTATGATTGTTGTTCTTGCTTATAGTACCAAGACTTGGTCATAAATCGCACAATATTTTATATACCCTGTAAAAAGGAGGAACATAGCAAAGGGGTTTTCTAAAAGTGATGATATGTAGTCCCTCTTGGATGAGTTTTTGTACACAAGTTCCCACATTTCTTCTCGGGTACTAAGCTTTGTTTTCTATTGAAAATTTCATAATTTCTTCAGCTTTCAATATTTTTAAAATAAGCATAAAAATCAAAGCTTTCAAGCTAAGCTTCTTATGTCTAACATAAACATAATTTGACATTTTAAGCGTGTGTTCTGAAAATTTCAGCATAATTGTTTGATAAACATAAAAGTTATGCGCTAATTAGGGTATAGTCCATGTCGAGCAGTTCATGCAGCATTTTATGCTTTAAGCTACTTTGTAGCAAACTTTTGGTAAGGCGATGAAAAACGAAATCCATTGCAATTTATCGTGTGTGTGTGGTTGTGAAAACTTGTCACACACTTGAATGTAGAGCTCAGCTGCATGGATATATGGCTAGAATGCTTGTATGGATGGTAGTACTTACATACATATATGGTGTGACAACAGTTATTTGCCACACTGTTGCCTCACAAGTTGTTGTTGTTGCTGTTGCTACAGTTGCTGTTGCTGTTGCTGTTTTCGTTGTCAATGTTGTTGATGTGTTAAGAGTGACGGCAAAAGTTGGCAGCTGGCAGGACGCTTTAGATTTCTGTTGTGGTATTTTTTGTATTTGTTTTTTTTTTGTTTTGACTGCTGTTATTTTGTTGAAGGGATTTTCATTGGCTCAGCCGGAGGGGGGTGTGTATGTGTATGTCTTTTGTGGACAGTTGGAATTTTGTGGCAATATTTGTAAGTTTTGAGCAACAAACTGGGCGGAAAATGTGTTACAATTTAAAAGCAGCAAAAACAAAATCCAATAGATGAGAACGAGACAGAGACACAAACTTACACACACATTTGTTGAATCCAAATCCGAGTGTTTAGCCTGAGTGCATTGTTAGACGTGCAACAACCTGCAGCAGCAGCAACAACTACAACAACTGCTGTTGCTGCACCAGTTGCAACTGAATCAACAACAATTACTAAAAACAAAGCTACAGGAAAATAACAAAAAAATCCTAGAGAAAGAAACTTAAAAAATGCATAAAGTACTCAAGTGTTTGCCATACTCAAATGCAACACAGATACGGCAAAAACAAATACAGTTAGAGATATATTTAAGAATGATGCTGGGCAACGAAATGCACGACTTTAAAATACTCTATAGTGCAAGTAGTCTTGGAGAGTCGTACTGTAAACGATAGCTAAATTTTAAGCGATCGTTTCTATGACAGAAAAAAAAGTTTTTAGATTCTAAATATTGGGCTTTAACGCAAAAAATGTAATATTGTTATTCGATTCTATCCAAATTTTAACTTAATATGATACAGAGTTTGTATGAGACATCTAGAAAAGATAAGTAATTTATACCATATTTCCTATATACCATATTACTCTAAACATATATTCTATATACAAAATTTTAAACCAGATTCGTTCAATAAATAGAAAATCTCATCACTTTTGAGCTACCGCAAGGTGTGATCACTGTTCACTCCAAAACAAGCAGAGCTACGTTTTAAAAATATCAACAACCTAGCTAGCCACAATTGTTAAAATTACAGGGTATGCTGGCGCACGCATATTCACACTTTTGTTGGCCCGCACTGACACAGTTTATTGTCTTTTTTAGCAAAAAGCAAAACATTTGGCGGCACAACATAAACAACAGCAACACAAGAGCGTGAGTGAGACAGAGACAGAGTGTGTGAGAGAGAGCAACAATGTTGGTAACAACAACAAATACATGGAATACGGAAATGTTATTTTGTTGTTGTTTGCAGTGTAGCGCAGTGTTGCCATAGTGCAGTGCGTGTGTTGTGCAGCATGTGCTGGCAATTGTATTTTCCAACACTTGAGCGAGAGAGAAGAGATCGTGTAGTGGCACATAAAATCCTGTGAAGTGGAAAACATGCAGGCAGAGCAGCATACATACATACGAGTGTATATATATATGTATATATATAGTGTACATAAAAGCGCTGGAAAACTGTAAAACTGCAAATTATTTGTGCCATCGTCTGTAGTTTGGAGCAGCGGCAGTCAGTGCCTGGGATAAAGCCCAGGGATAGAGCTCAGTTTCTTCAGCCCAGACATGTTAATTCAACAGACCAACAAAATGATAAAGCAAAGGCAACTCTTCCCGTTTCCCCTTTTCGCCTCGCCACACTTTACTCACTGACTGACTGAACGACTTTTCGTACTCCTTTTTTTTTTTTGGATGATGATTGTTGTTAGTGTTGTTGTTGTTGTTGTTGTTGTAATTGTTTGCAGTGTATGCAGTGTGGCGTTAAGTCCGACTTGCTGGATTTATATACGCCTCGCCTGTTTGCCAGATTTTTTTTCAACTCTTTCACTCCATTTGTCTCTCTCTCTCTCTCTTTCTCTGTCTGGCATAAATCTTTTGTTGATTTAAGTCTTGAGGGGCGAAAGCACGAAGTAAGGAAACTGGGAATCCTGCGAGAGAGTGTTTGTCATGGAATTAAGCAATTCCTTTTTTTGCCTTTATGGCACAAATTAAAAGGCTTCTTTTCTGCAACTCTTCTGTTTCACCTACCCCCCTCCATACTCCACCAATTTTCATATAAAAGTGCATCGTAATGCTGGTGCGAGTGCAAATGAAGATTAAGTGCACGTAGCAGGTTTTATGACTGATAAGCTGAAAGCATCAGGAAATGCAGAATAATGTCAGAGCGAATAATGATCTCAATAAATAAACATAAAGAATAACAAATGAGTTGTCAACTTATTATTCTTTTAAAGTAAATTATATGCGCTTTAAAACAACATGAACTGCTGCAAATTCACAGCGGTATTAGCCGAGTTACATGAGGTTGGCATTTGGTTGGGTTGTTTCTAACAACAACTAAATTAACTTGATCTATTTTGCTGCGTTATTAGCCGAGTTACTTGAGGCTAGCATTCTGTTCGAAAAGTTTTTGGGAATGCAGTTTGCTGTTTTTTTTTTTTTCGTTTTTGCTTAAAAGTTACAAAGTAGCCAATAAGTTCCATAGCATCTTTTAGCAGACTTAGCTAAACTAATCGTAAACTAAACGACCTCTAATAGCAGACTGAACTTTTGTCAACAATGTAGACTCCACATGAGCTAAAGTTTTTGGCCACTGTGTTGTAATGCCTCAACTCATTTTCGGAGCTTTGAAAGAACGACAGACAGGCAGACAGGCAGACAGGCAGAGGGAGAGGCAGAGAAGGAGGTAGATAGAGCATAAGAGGGATAAAGATAGTCATGGATAGTTGAAATTTCAGCGAGCTTATCGTTGAACAAAAAGCAACTCTGCGGGGACGAAACAGCTGGCAAAGAGAAGGCAGAGATAGGATTAAAAACTTTTTAATAAGACGACACTAAAAGCATCAAAAGAAAATTTTTGCTGCATATGTGCAAAGTGCAGTCAATGTGAAGCCAACAAAAATGGAAACAAAAAAATAACATGGCTAAGAGAGAGAGAGAGAGAAAGATAACTTTTTGGCCTGAATGCGCGTAATCCAACTTAAAGTTGAACTGAACAATAAAGACTGAAGAGTAAAGTCTTGAATAAGTTAAATAAGCACTTTTAGTATACATTTGTATGTAAAACAAAGTAGAATATTGAGTATAATTAACTTAAAATATATAATATTTTTGATAAAATTGGTTTAACATTATTTCAATTGTAAAAGCTTGTATTTTAACAAAAACTTAACCGATTTTGAAATGGCATATCAATTATCTTATAATTTTGCAGCCCAATTGATGATGCATTTAAATTTAATTCTTTATATTAAATTAAATTTTTTTTCGAAAAAAATGCAAATTTTGCATACTTACCTCTTGACTTTTTTTCGAAAAATCCTAACTCTCATAACTTTGTCAAAACTTAACCGACCTTCAAGCGGAATATCAATTTTTTCATTATTTGGCAAATATTTTAATACTACATTTAAATTTAATTTATTTTATAAAATTAAATTTTTTTGAAAAAAATGCAAATTTTCCATACCTACCCCTTGACGTCTTTTCGAAAATTTCGATCTCTCGTAACTTTGTCAAAACTTAACCGATCTTCAAGCGGGATATCAATTTTTTCATTATTTTCAATCCATTTTAATACTACATTTAAATTTAATTCATTTTATTAAATTAAATTTTTTTCGAAAAAAATGCAAATTTTGCATACATACCCCTTGACGTCTTTTCGAAAATTTCGATCTCTCATAACTTTGTCAAAACTTAACCGACCCTCAAGCGGAATATCAATTTTTTCATTATTTGGCAAGCATTTTAATACTACATTTAAATTTAATTCATTTTATTAAATTAAATTTTTTTGAAAAAAATGCAAATTTTGCATACATACCTTGATGTCTTTTCGAAAATTTCGATCTCTCATAACTTTGTCAAAACTTAACCGACCCTCAAGCGGAATATCAATTTTTTCATTATTTGGCAAGCATTTTAATACTACATTTAAATTTAATTCATTTTATTAAATTAAATTTTTTTGAAAAAAATGCAAATTTTGCATACCTACCCCTTGACGGTTTTTCGAAAATTTCGAACTCTCATAACTTTGTCAAAACTTAACCGATTTTTAAGCGGAATATCAATTTATTCATTATTTTAATACTACATTTAAATTTAATTCATTATAAGAAATCAATTTTTTTTTTTGAAAATTATAAATTTTTAAACTTTTTAACTATCAATGTTGGTAGTATAATAGCCATAGATGAATATAGTACTAGAATTCTGGCTGTGGACTAACATACACATAAATAAAGCAGACGAGAACGCAATAAAAGCAAAGAGCAGCAGGCGCAACAATGTTCAATCAAATATTAAGCGGGCTGCAGGTCGTAAGGATGGGTTGGTGGGTGTGGATCAGGGTGGGTGGGAGTGAGAGAAGAAAGAAGCAGAAACTGAAGCAGAGGCAGCAGCAGCTGCAACTGCTAGCCCCAAACACAATGCACCGAGCTTGGCATATGTAAAACCCTCTTTTGAAATGGCTTATCAGAACGTTGTTCGACTTTGTTGGCCAAAAGGCAGCCAGCCATAAGCCAAAAGTCCTGGAATGCTATGGCAACACAGGCTGCTGCCGCTGCCGCTACCGCTGCTGCTGCTGCTGCTGCTGCTGCGGCTTGCTGCACAATTTTCAATATGTGACACATGGAGAGGCAGCTGCAACAGCGGCGCAGCCTGCTGGCAAAAAGGCAAAAAAAAACGAAACGAGAGAAAAAAGAATGCAAATGGTGGGAATAGAAGGGAAGAAAAAGGAGGGGAAGGATGAACGACATGCGTTGACGGCAAAAGCCAAAGCTAAAGCCATAGACACAGACATAGACCAAAGCGTCCTTAGAAGCCGCTGTGATTTGCCAAGAGGGGGTTGAACCCACTATTGAAGGGGATGAAAGGAAAATGGAGCTAGAGTGGAGAGGGAGGCACTGTATGCGTTGTTTGGTTGCAAATGTTGCATGGTTTTTGCATATGGCGGTTGGAAAGCGTAGCGAACCGTCTCACAATTTTCAATATTGCAACTTTGAAGACTCTTCGAACCCCCACCACACCCACACACCATACACAAACTACCCCTAACTATATCTGTATAAACCCTAAACCTTACCCACAAAACTCTTGCTATTGTGTTGCAGTTTGTTTATGCATGCGACAGCATCAAAGCGATAGATGTTAGTAGTATCTCCTCTAATGGAGGTTTTAAAGACACAGGAGGTGAGGGAATTCGGCTTAGAAGCATTTTTCCTCCTTTTTTTTGGGGGGGGGGAAATGCAAAAGAGAAATGGAATGTTTTTTTTTTTTATATATTTTTCTTGGTATTGTCATGTGGTTTGCGGCTGTTGAGTATTTGCCTAGCACTTTTGGCAAATCGATGAAAAATCTTTATATATTTTCGTTTCGCCTTTTATGGTTTGTGGCACAATGCATAAAAGTTGTTTTATGGCCATATGTTGAGATCGTAAAAGCCAACCTAAGTCAAACATATAATTGAGTTGTAGATTTAAAAACGAGCAGCTGTTAGATTTGCATAGATATGAAAACTAAACCAAAACTCAGAAATTTCAAACTTAGCTTTTGAATGGTATTGATTTAAATAGAACAACATATTTTGCGATAACTTTACCAATATATATTTATTCCAAATAATTACTATAAATTTGCTCTGTTTGTTTTTGTTAACAATATTAATATTACTTTATTCTGGAAACAATCATTTACTAGTTTAGGTTTTGGGTTTTTATGGGCTATTTCTTCTGTCTGAAGCTTCAGCTCTAATTAAAAAGGAAAGCAATCGCTATCAATCTTTATTTTGTTTATAAAGATATAGTTACAAACCAAATTTGTGTGCTTAATTCCGATCATAGCATCGTTCCGGTACAATATGCTCAAATATCTTCTGTGATCTCTGATGCTGTTTTTCGCCTCAATATGCGATATAAAAGAAAAGGAAACAATTTAATGTCATTCTTCGTTAGGTGACCACGTTCATACATTTCCGTAAAGAGCTATAAAAAGTAATAGTAAAATTATACATTTAATTAGCTGATAGTATTACTTATTAAAAACGAGAACTTTTCATTCATAAATGAAGAAAAAGAAAGGAAGAAATATTTTTAAACTAAAGTTAAAGAAATATAGTTCTTAAATTATTACTAAACAATACAGTAATAAATTTTCTAAGGTTAATTCAAAAAAATATTCCTAAGACTATGTTAATGGTTTTACAAAATATTGAGACTATCGTTTATGAAAGCATAACAAAAGTCTAGGTTCTAAATGGTTTTTTTTTTGTCTAAGAGTGATAGATATTTTACTCACTAATTCCTTGAGCTGCCATTGATTGAGAGCATCTGCGCGATCTTTGCGCCACTCCAACTGCAATTGCTTCTCCTGATCACTGATAAATTCGGGTAGCCAACTGTTTGGAGTACGTATACTCAATTTACTAGCTACAGGCGATTTATTTGCTTTGATCTTCTTAAGCTTGGTTTTTGGCTGCTTTTGACTATCGATCTCAATCGGCTGATTTGTTTGCACCATGGAACACTTTGAAATTTGAGTGTTGGGTGGCAAATCAACAACTGGATGTGTTGTTATGCCATTTTCAAGCACGAATTCCGCATCCTTTTGCGATTCCCATTCAATGCGACGAGCTATGCGTGTTTTACGCTTCATTTGCTGTCGCTGCTGACGTCGTCGTGTCTTGATCAGATTCAAACTACATTTGGTTTTACAACTACTGACGGTTTGATTAATACCACTATCATTGCAGTTGAGTGTCTGCCAGACACGTTCGTTTTCCTTGACTGGTTTGATGGCCAAGAGTTTTTCCTGTTGCCTTTGTAGATTCATGGAAGCGAGTGCCTCCTTTCGCTGCTGCTGCAACAAGGCAATGCTACTCTTGGTGCTCGGCATGAAAGACTGTTGTAGTTTCAGTTTACGTTCCTGTAGGAAACGCTGCTGTTTCTGCTGCTCCAGATTCAATTGCTCATGCAGTTTCTGTTGTCTGATGTGCTCCACATTCAGTTTCATGCGAGATCTGCTCGTCAGCGTCTCCTTAAACATGCTGATCTGTTTCACCTGATCATAGAACTTGCAATAGTAGTGAACTTTAGCGGAATCAGTTGGTGGCATTATGCGTCGATAGTTGCCCTGATGACTCTCCTCCCAGGCGATTTGTTGAGCCAATGCCCCAATGCTACACGGTTGTCTTAATTCTCCGCCTCCTGCAGCTCTGGTTGGCTCAACTGGTGCTGGCTGATTTGGATTACTACGACCACGACGCTTGCCCTTCTGTCGCATTAGACGTTCCCTTAAGGCCATGCGATCTTCGCGTATGATTTCCTCTTTATCCACCAGTGGTGAACTGATTAGATTCAGTGTATCCCTTATCAGCGGACGTTTCACCTCATTATCCACTGTCTCATCGCCGCATAGACTGGGTGTATGATTCACCTCCAAGATGAACGGTTTGAGTTTCCAATCAACCAATATATCAAAGCCCAACAATTGAAAACATGCCTGTATCTTATCATGCCTCGGAAAGCAGACATGATAGTTGTGTTTTAGCACTG
Source organism: Drosophila tripunctata (assembly GCA_035047385.1). Lineage (NCBI taxonomy): Eukaryota > Metazoa > Arthropoda > Insecta > Diptera > Drosophilidae > Drosophila > Drosophila tripunctata. The sequence goes on from JAWNPS010000227.1 coordinate 547,155, forward strand.
GCCAGGCACTGATCAATGTCTTGATGATGGCATCATCAACAGCTGACCAGAATTCTGGCACATTATAGTTGTGCTCCGCCAGCCAACTATTGTATTCACACAGTTTACGCTTTGAACCACCCTCGTGTCCTTTGCCCGCATTATAATTGGAATTACGTCGATTTACACAATAGTTTGTCAAATGCATAAAGACATTGTTGCTATTGCCCAAAGCTGGTGGCATATACTTGTGTGTGGCAAAGCGCGCTAGACCTTCATTATAGACAAATATTCTCAACGGATCCACAGAGGTTACGAGCGTATATATACGTAGATCAAATTTAAAGCCATCAATTAAAAGGGGCTAAGAAAATTAGGGAAGAATAAAGTTGAGAAGGAAAAAATGTAAGGAGTCTTTGCTTAACAAAAGAGGAACTATAATAAAATTGAACAACACAAGAAGTGAAGCATAGTATAGATCAGCTTCATAAGAAGATTTAAGGTACTTTTCAAAGAGAAATTTGATATAGTTAGATAAAAAATATACCAATTGTAAAGAGAATGTAAAGGAAATCTAACATAAACACAAAACAGTTGCTAAGAGTATAGCAGAAAAGGATATATCCAAAAGGATAATCTATAATGAAATATAATTTAAAATCTTTATGACAAAATGTGCTAATAAATTCCCCCGCCTTTACTTACCCTATCAATGTAGGTCTGACAAATGAGTTTCTCCTGTTTGCGTACAGAGCGCAAATTGTTGGTTAACCAAATGCCACGGCCCTGACCCGATGAATAGGGCTTCAATATATAGGTGCGCTTGTGTTTATTGGCATAAATGGCCACCTCATAAGCACTATTAGTCAAAAGATTAGTTAAATCCAAATGAAAAGATAATAAATGCATAGTTATATATAGCTCACTCGGAGGGCATAAGCCAGGTCTTGGGAAAGATGCGATAATCGCCAGGATACATTTTGAGCATGCGATTGAGATTGAGAGCCAGCATATCTTTGCGACAGATTTCACTCATGCCGGGAAAATGATTGATCTGCTGAAAGCGTTTCATGGCCTTTAATAAATCCAAATGTGGCGTATTATCACACCATTGAATGTTCCACAAACGATGCTCGGGCACATGGGTCAAACCCATATTTTTGGACACTCTAGCGACCAGTGGGAATCTTGTGTGCTCCACACAAATACTAATTCTAATCCCTCGCACTATGGGTACAATATTAATGGCGGCCTGCATTGGCGGTGGTGAGGGTGGCTCATGCATTACACTGTAACAAACGGCATCTTTGGGACCCGGTTTAACCTGCTCCTCGGATTGTTCGTTGGATAATAGCATGTAGGGATCACCTTGATACGCCTGCACCACATTGTCCGTGTGATTCCATTGCACGGGATTTTTCAATATTTTCCGAGGCTTTCGTATGGGTTTCCTTGTTGTACACTGCGCGAAAACAGTCTCACGGCCAAATAGTTCAACAGATTTGGATTTGGATTTCGGCAATTGCTTTTTGAGCTCGAAGAAACGTGTGTATTGATTCGAAACCTTTTTTAACTTGAAATTTTTCTTGGAAGTCATCTAAAATTAAATTGTTTTCAACAAGTTTTTAATCCGAACTTTAAACATTTCTAATGTACAGTTGTGTGTTTTTATTACCTTTGCTGAAAATTTCAGAACATGAAGATAAAATGCACAATGTATGGGCAATAAATTTTGATTATTTTTTTTATGTAAATGACAACGAAAGCAATTGTTTGAAAACAAATTAAAAGCTGTGAAAATTATTTATATAACACAAGATAGTTTAAGATTTCCAGTTATAAATAGTTTTCAGTGTGTAGTTTAAATTTCAAATGTTAGCCGCAGTTCATTGCCAAAATTGTTAGGCCAAACCGCTGAACTTAACCTCATCATCATTTGGCAACGGAAAATATTGGCATTGCATCTAACTAACTACTATATCTTCTATCGATTTTGCGGTTCAACTTGTCGCATTTCTCAATTACACAAAGTGAGACAAGTTGCAACTTGTCGATAACTGATATACCGCATATGACATGGAAGGTAATCGCTAGTGTGGATTACTGTTAATAGCACCAACTAGGTTTAGTGTGTGTGCAGTGTGTGTGTGGCTCATTAACCGCAGTTTAATCAGTCTTTGGCCTTTTGCGGTTATTAGTTCAAGCAGTTGTTAGTTGAATGTGAAAAGAAAGAAAAGCCAACGAATCATGCTCCACTTACATGATTACACTATTTTTCGTTGTTATTGTTGTTGTTGTTATTGTTATTGTTGTTATCATACGCTTGGTTAACTTAATGACAATAGCACACGTCACTTTGAGCTGTGACGTGATCGTCACCCAGTTTAACCCATGACAATTCGCTTGCTTTAACCCCTTACTGTTGCATAGTGCAATGTTTTTGTTTTTTTTTGTATCAGATTACAAACATTTTGCTTATTATTTGGTGTGTTTTTGTGTGTGTTAGAAAGAGAGCGAGCAACGCTTAACTAAAGCAAACGGAGCGTGTAATTTGTCAAGTTTATTTGGTTGAGCTACGTTTGTTTTTGGGTAGACTATCTACCTCTCCCTCTCTCTCTCTCTCTCTCTCTCTCTCTAGATTTGTGTACGCCCTCTTTAGCTACCTAATTGGCTGTTTTACGCATTGTTGTATTTGTTTTGTTGTTGTTTTTGTTGTTTGCTAATTATGCGCGCTTTTGTCCCTGTGTTGTTTTTCTCTTCTTTTTTTTTTTTGGGTAAAAACAAACAAAAAGCAAAACAGCTATAAAGAAAAGTGTTGCCCACTTTTAGTCATTTCCAATTTTAATGATAGTGCACGCAACTCTTCACAGTTGACACGAATAAAGTGTGCCAAATGTGGTGTAAAAGAGAGGCAGAGTGTGTGTGAGAGAGATAGAGAGAGAGCGTGAAGGAATGTTTGCAGCGATAAGCCTGTGAAAAACGAGCTGTATATATAATGATTAATGTGGCATAGAATTCAAACATTTTAGGCACGATTTATTTTAAAAATTTTGAAAGTTTGTTAAGCTAAGAAATGGATTTTATTTCATACATAATTTTAATTCAGCAAATTTAATATTTTCTAGTATAAATTAAAGCTATAAGATCATATATTTCAATTCAACAAAGACTTAATTTCATTGCATAAATCTAAACAGTTTTTTTGCATAAATTTCTTGATCAAAGATTATTGATAAAAATATTAAAAAATCTTCTTTGTTAATCAAAGTCAATTCATTTTAATAAATTATTTATTATTTTTTAATAAAAGACAATTAATTTGAATAAATTACAATTCAACTTATATTTTTAAATATTTTTAAAACTATTCTTTTAATTTGCAAATTTTATTTTACTATTTTTTCTTATACAATTTTAAATATTTGCGTTCAACCAATTCAAATTAACTATAGTTAATGCAGCTGCGCTTTCAGTTAATTTCACTTATTGGCAATTAAATATATATTTTCACAACTAATTGGTTCAAAGGATAATAACAATTTAATTGAAAAAAAAAAACGAAAAACAGACAACATAAATAAATCTTATAAATTATTTAATTTAATGGCAATACGCATCAACGCGTTTTCGTGCTGTTTTTTCCATAATTAATCAATATTTATTGTTTTAAAGTAGTGAAAATATTTGCCATTTTGCTTAATTATTAATTGTTCGCTACCTTTTTATGCTGGCTGCTGTTGAGTTACCGGTTCTGGGTTCTCATTTGTTGTTTGCACGTGTTGGCTTTTTAATCAAGTGGGGAGGAAAAAAAAAAAACACACACACAAAACTGAAATCAGCTTACGGCAGAAACTGTATTAAAAATTTAAAGGTGTGCACATTTAATTTGCAGCTGCAAAAAGCAGACAAAAAAAAAAAAAGGAAAACAAAAAACGTAATAAAAAATTAAACAAAAAGCTATAGTATGGTGTAGAAATCTGAGCAAGCTTTAAGCTGCCTCGTAAAGTAGCTGTGCGAAATGACAAAGTGTGAGTAAAATAACTACATACATATGTGTGTTGGCCATATGCTTATGTGTATCTGTGTGCGTGTGTCTAAATTGTAGTTGCTTGAATCCTTTTTTTATGTTTATGGAGCGCTGCCAGCAGCAAATTTCTCCAATCTCTTTTTGGCTGCTCTCGCACTAATCGCACATTAAAAATTAATCTTTTAATTACTGGCTGGCAGGCTCAGCTACAACAACAACAACACTAATATTAACAACAACAGCAAGTAGAGCACAACAATTCGGTAGCTAACAACAATGTGCTTAGGTTCTTTTGTGCTTGCAGCTATTAATTACTCATACTGCAAGCTGAAACATTTCAATGAACAACACACACATAGAGATACACACACTAGCAATAACAGTTGTTGTTTGGTTAGAGACGCCTACGGACACGCCTCAATTGCAGCAACAATATTGCATTGTTAGTTGCCTGGCAGCCATTTTGTTTGTGCAATGGCAGCCATTTTGGCTCAATGCGTGTGACGCCCAAAAAAGTATGCAACAGAAATGCAAACAAATGTTCAATACTGCAAAAGAGAGACAGAAAAAGAGCGACAGCTGGCTATATTTGCACACAATAATAATAATAATAATAACTAAAGCTCATATAAAAACACAAAATAACATAAAAAACGGAAGCACATTTTGTGACTTTGCAGCTCAAAGGCATTAGAGTCAACTCAATGCCAGACAAATCCACTTTCATGCTGTGTTTTAAATTGTCAAAAGCGACAGTTTTTGTCAGGGGTCATTTCAAGCTAGATTTTGTGTGTTGTGTGGACAACGATTTTAATTGCTTTCAATTGACCAAAAAACTTTAGACATAAAGTTGATGGAACAATAGCTTGACTCACACAGAGTTTTGATTTTAATTTCATTTTGGTAGCTTACACTTAAAGCATTAACAGTTTGAAAGTGAGTGGTGATTACTGGAGAGGATAGTGGGAGGGAACTAATGCTAAAACTTTTACTTTAGTCTCCGAAAATGTTTTATAAAGTGTGTGCTGCACAAAAACTTTACTAATGGAATTAAACTACATATTAAACTGCTCTTCCTTTGTCTCTCACAAAGCGGTTTGTGCTGCTTTGTCCACTTAAATGAATGGCCACTGTAATAGAAATGCTAATACTCCGCTTGGACAAGTGTCATAATGCAGCGATTATATGCAGATCAAATTAAGCTAAATGATTTATTAAATGTTAAAGCTTAATATTTGATTAAGTAAATAAATTTTGTAGTGAAATTTTAGCACTTTAGATGCATGTAAGCACATCAATCTACGGTATGACAATCAAAATGTTTGGTGTGTTTTGTATTTGATTTATGTGTGCCAGGCATACGAATTCAACTATGAATACACTCACTCACCCACTCACTCACTCACTACTGCTGCTGTATTCCCTTGCAATTATGCATGAATCATGACAACTGCACTGTGAGTTAACTGGGCTGGTTTTGGCATACACAAAAATCTAAATCTGAATCTCGACCCTCTCTCTCGCTCTCTGGTAACTCGTGACTCGCAACGCATGAATGAACGCCTCTAGAAAAAATATATGCACATAAATTTCATCAGTCGAGGCGCAATGAAAATGTTGAAATGTTAAAATGCTCGCACGTAATACTACGAAAAAGTCATTTGTAATGCAAAACATAGCAAAACAAAACAAAACACAACACAACACAACCAAATAGAACAACTGCAATAGAAACAAAACTAGAAACGTGGACAGCAAAATAAAAACTTGACTCGCTTTTTATATATATAAAAAAATACATTTTTTTGCTTCTCCATTTTTCTTTCTATATATTTTTTTTATGGTATTTATTTTAGTTGTGTGCTCTGCGCATAAACAAGCAACGAATTTGTAATGAAAATAAAATTTAACAACTGCCCCAGCAGTTGCGGCAGCAGCAGCAGCAACGTTGAAAATGGCAACGAAGGACAAGTGGAAGACGCTGCAAAGTATGCAGCACTTTTTGCACTTTGTCTTTTTGTCAGTCCGGTTGTTCCTATTGCACTCAAGAAAGTTGCTTCTCTTTACCTATTTTTTTTCTCCTGCTGGTAAGAGAGCAAAAACTTTATTTTTGATATGCTGTATGCTATATGCTATATATGTATGTACTCAAAATCAGATAGTCTTGAGTTGCATAATGTGCTCTGTGTTTGTGTGTGAATAATGGAAATAAAATAAGCGCAACTCAAGTGTGCTGAGTTTTTCTTGTATTTTTCGCATATTTATGTATGATATAGTGTTTTAAATTTAACATAAACTTATGCAGCATATAGGAAGGAATGCGTTTGATTTGGTAGTCTCTCAAAATAAAGTTTCTTTTAACTAAACAAATTTGTTT